>JAJOZX010003320.1:97500-252500 GCA_023014485.1 Bathynomus jamesi | reverse complement strand
GCAAAAATTGCAACGAACCACAAACCTTATGTTCTCAAACTGATTAATAAACTTGTTGATGATTATAATTTATTGAAAAAGAATAAAAGTAGAAAAACAGAGACTCAGTGTTCAAAGGAGCAAAAGTTTATCGAATCTCTAAGTACATTATTTGACATTGCTCTTCAAAATGTCCTATCTCTAACCAAAAGAGAGGAAGACCGTGCTTTTCTTATTGCTCAAAGACAGAAAGACCGACCAGGTTATATGGCAGATATAGACAAGAAAGAAGTCAAGAAACAGCAAAGAATCATGAAGCGAGAACGAACATTGGAATCACAGCGTTTGAAAGCTCATTCAGAAATGCAACAAACTGTCGCAACTGTTGTTTGTACTATCATTTCCAGCAGCGATGAAGATATTTGCCTCCCCTCAACTTCAACCTACAATACTGATAAAGCTCTAAAGTCTAAAGGAAGTTTCAATTCGTAAGGCACCTAAACGAGGCACTAAACAGGTAATTGATAAATCAGTTGTCTCTGCATTGGACAGAACATCAACAAGTAGAAGTGCATCGCATATTATCAGTGCCGTAGCACAAAGTCTTGGACATGACGTTGGTGACATGATAATTAGTCACAGGGCCATTCATCTGGCTAGAGCCAAATATCGGAAAACTAGTGCGCTGGAAATAAAAAACTCCTTCGGCAATGCTCATGTCCCTTTTGTTTTACACCGGGATGGCAAAATGTTACCAGACCTCACAAATCAAGATCAGACAAATGTTGATCGCTTACCAATCGCGGTTTCTAGAAATGGTGTTGAAAAATTACTGAGTGTCCCAAAACTTCCTGATTCCACTGGAGAGACGGTCGCTAAAGCAGTAATTGAAACAATTGAAGAGTAGAATATCACACACAAAATTATTGGCTTAAGTTTCGATACCACTGCCAGCAACACTGGACAAAGGGCAGGTACATGCACTATACTAGAGCAATACCTTAAACAGACATCACATTCATGAGCTTGTTTTGTGTAAAGCATATGACATACTTTTGAACGATAACTCAAAATCTCCAAACATAGAGATTTTCAAGCATTTCCAGAAATTCTGGCCAAAGGTCATTCAAAATGAGTATCGGCGTATTACTCATGCAGATGTAGGCGCAGAAGAAATTATTGCTCTTAAAGATGACATTATCATGTTCGCAAACACAACCCTACGCGAACAACAGCCTCGGGATGATTATCGAGAGCTTCTGGAGCTCTCAATCATATTTTTGGGCGGGATTCCAATCACAGGTATTTCTTTTAAGCGCCCAGGTCCTGTCCATCGAGCAAGATGGATGTCAAGAGCCATTTACTCTCTCAAAATGTAGTTGTTTAGAAATCAATTCGATCTACAGAAGGAAATACCGAATTTGAGATTAAAAGGAAATACAGCTTCAGAAAGGAAATGGGTAAACTTTTTAAATTTTAATATATTTCTTGTAAAGATATATTTAAAAGCATGGTTCCAAAGCTCTGTGGCCATAAAGGCTCCAGCAAATGATCTGAAGCTCTTTCAAGAGCTGAACTGTCTTAGAAATCAAAATCTATCAAATGCTGTTACTACTGTCTTTGGACGCCACCTGTGGTACTTAAATGAGGTAAATGTTGCTCTTGCATTTTTTGATCCAGAGATATCATTTGATGTCAAAAGGATGATGGCCAAAAATACAAATGAAGTTCCTTGCCATGGAGATTTTGTGCGTAGGATTCAGCCCTTTGATCCTTCTCGCAAAACTTTACCTGATTTTTGCACGCAAAGAACCAAATCATTTTTCACAATCACAGGAGTATTCGCAGAATTTCTTCATGAAGATCCTGAAAGGTGGTCAGTTTCGGCACATTACAATGCCGCAAAAGAAATAGTTAAAAATTTGAGAATTGTAAATGATCTTGCAGAACGTGGTGTCGCTCTCATTACAAAGTTCGATGCAACACTAACAACAGATGAAAATCAAAAAGAGTACCTTTTGCAGGTTGTAGAACACCATAGGAAACAAAACCCCAAAGCCAAGAAATATTACTAAAAAATGTATGTTAATAAGTGTTATTAAAAAATATACTGTGGTTATTTTATGTGTAAAATATATTATGTGTGTAGTTTTTGTATAGGCCTACAGAGAGATTAAAAAAGATAGGCTTAAGTGAATGTTCAGAAGACTCCAAAAGTACAGTATATTTATGTTAAATTTTGAAAATAATTAAGCTCAAATTGAAATAAAGTCTTAAAAGTATGGAATTTATTTAATTATGGTACAACTTTTTTGAAGTGGAACTTTTCAGTGAATTGAGCACCCTGTTAATATTAACTAAATTCAATAAAATTTTGTCTATATTAGTTTTTCATTCATTGCCACAAAATAAAGATATGTGGTATTAGAAAAAATAAAGTTTAATTTTAGACACACCCTAAATTATTTATATACACAGGGTGTCCCATAAGTCCGGCATCATAGGAAAAATAATAAAAAAAGGCAAAACAAAAGCTTTTATTTACAGAACGTGCTCAATATGTCTACCATTGTTTTCAATACACAAATTCAGACGTGATACCCAGTCAGCAAGCACACGGTGAATGATGTCAGGAGTAATGGTGTTACATGCCCCAATAATGCGCTGCCGCAAATGTTCAACACTCCTAATTTTCTCTGCGTATACCAGCGCTGTCAAGTGGCCCCAGAGATAAAAATGTTCTTTCATTTGGGGGCACTTTTTTTTCTTTACAGCAAAAACAAGAATTCCAATTACCACATTTACAAGAAGCAATATCAAATAGTTGTTCCGAATGTTCCTGAAATGACTTCAATTTAGTTTTGTAACTTTCAGAATTCCTTTTTAGTTTACCTGTTTTAAGTAAGGTCTTGTACTTATTATGATAGTTTTTGAGCATATCATGTATTCTTTTCCTTGATAAAGTTGGGATTGAAGCTGTGAGCCATATCTCTTGAAGTTTGGAAATGATGTCATTGGCAATAATCTGGAATGGAGGATCTTGGCCTGTCGTTTTTCTGTTGTTCCAGTGCCAGAGATAAGCTCTTATCACATCTCCATAAGTAGGTAGAACATTATTAACAAAATCTGCTGGTTGACCGATGCTATGGCATTTTGCTAACGTTCTGGTTACTTTTGAAGGTTTCTTTTCAGACATTATAAATCTATTTACGATATTTACCAACTAACTGCGGGTAAATGGTGATATACCACGGTTGATGAACAAGTTATACAGTGCCCGCGAAAAGTATCCGATCACCCTTGAAATTTGTATTTTTTACATAAAAAACAATGTTTAAATGTATACTAACCTTATATTAGTATTTTGTCATCTGTCCTTTGGTTTGGATGACTTGTTCTAGACGTTTTGGCATGGATTTAATCAAGTTTTGACAAACTTCCACTGATATTTCCTTGCACCATACCTTTTTGATGGCCTCTTGTAATTTTTCAACTGAGCCAGTGTCGTGGCATTCAACCTTATTTTTTATTATTAGCCACAGATTTTCTATCGGATTGAGATCTGGACTATTACCAGGCCAATCCAAAATATCAAATTTATTGTCAGTAATCCATTTTGTCACTATTTTGGCCCTGTGACATGGTGCACCATCATGCATGTATGTTTTTGTCCTTTGGATTGCCATTGCCATTGGAAGTTTATCCTGTAGCATTGCTAAATACCGTGCACCATTCATAGTTGTTTTCTTCGGAAGAAAATATAAGTTTCCACGCCCATAGTAACCGAAACAACCCCAAACCATCACACTTGGAGGGTGTTTCATTGTCTTTAGGGTGTATTTAGGGTCCATCCTATTTGAGCCAATAGGCCGGCGAACCTTTTTTGGACAACTTCTGAATGTCAAAAATGTCGACTCATCGCTAATAAAACCTTCTTCCAGTCATCAACAGTCCAATGAATGTATTTTTTACAAAATGCGACACGTTTTTTACGCATTTTTTCACTAATGAACGGTTTCTTAGCAGCATGGAGAGATGGTAATCCGAGTTCTTTTTGGAGCCGCTCCTGGATAGTTCGTTCAGAAACACCAGATAACAAATTATTCATATTAAATTTTATTTCTTTCGCAGTTATTGTTGGGTTTTTCAATACTAAACGTTTCATAAGTTTGTCTGTTCGCGAATTTGTTTTTCTCGGTCTGCCAGATCGTTTTTTAGGGACTGGCGTGGTTAGGCCACCATTGTTCTTAGCCCGTGAAACCCATAAATTAACGGTACTTTGGGATATGTTTAATTCCTTAGCTATCTGTCTCTGTGATTTCCCACATGCATGCAAAGCAACAATAGCACCTCGACAATCACTCTTAAGTTGTTTTTTAGCACACATTATATATAAATTTTATTTACACCACTTTCTGTAAAAAAAATAAAATATCAAGAAATTTACACAAACAGTGAAATCTGACAAATTTGAGACACAGCCACCCGCAACGAAGGCTACCAGAACACTAATTTGAGAATGCGTTGGATAGCTCTCATATCAGCGAGCAACCTCAAAGTTACCAGATGTCGCTAGAACAAATAGAAAGTGAATTACGTGTCTCTGAATATCAAGGGAAAATATTGTATTTTCTTGAGTGATCGGATACTTTTCGCGGGCACTGTAACACAACCTCTCGCCACACGTGACACACAACAACTGACAACGTCATTTCCTTTCTCAGCTTATATAGGGTAGGGAACGGGGGATGTAGCAGTGTGCAGTGTGCAATGCACAGTGTGCATTTTATATAATGTTCATTGTTCAATGACTGCTATTAATTTATTCAAGCCTATAATAGTGTTCTCAGGCACGTATGCCCTTGAGCATACGTGCCTTCAGTGACATGTTCATCAAAAAAGAGGGGGCCTATGATGCGATCCTTCCAAATGCCACACCATACCATCACCCGAGATGCACCTTGTTCCTTTGAAGAGGTATACCAGTGAGGGTTGTTTTGAGACCAGTAGAGGGTGTTCTGTCGATTTACTTCACCATTTCTATAAAAAACAGCCTCGTCACTGAACAGAATGGTGGACGGGAAATTGGCATCCCGAGCATATTGTTCCGTAGCCCATTCACAAAATTCCATCCGCCGGTCGGGATCATCTTCGCTTAATTTCTGTAGGATCTGAAGTTTATATGGATGCCATTTGTGAGCCTGAAGAATGCGATGGATGTTACTTTTCGACACTCCTGTCTCGGCGGACAATCGCCGAAGAGACTTATTGGGACTTCTTTTAAAATGAGCCACGATAGCAGTCGCTGTATTATCGTCAGTGGACCTCCTTGAAGGTCCACTGCGTGGTTTATCTTCTATGGATCCTGTTTCCTTAAACTTTGCAACAAGTCTGCTAACACAATTCTGTTATTGGCTCGCGGTCTGGATGCAGTCTGTTAAATTCAGCAGCGGCCTCTCTTTGACTCCGATTTCCTATGAGTAGAATTATCTGGATTCGTTCTTCCTTGCTCACAGACATTATGGTTTGTAGAAATAGAAAAATATGAATTTCTCCTATGATGCCGGACTTATGGGACACTGTATATATATATATATATATATATATATATATATATATATATATATATATATATATATATATATATATGGTCATTTCTTGAGAAGTTGCTGTTCTGAAGAGCGTCGGAAAGGTACTGTATCATCTCTTAATAAAGTTCCCACAAGTTTCCTTGAAAAAGTCCCATTCCTGCTGACATAAGGTTTTCTTTATTGATAACTGGCCATTGTGTCATGAATCGCTTAAACAATGAGACTTGTGGTCCTTTCGAAAGTTCAAGAATACTAGAAAATACGTTAGCGAAAACGACTTCATACACATGATGAGGACATGCTATCCACGTCAGAGAGCGACGTACAGCTCTCTCTATCATGGTAAAAGCTCCAGACATCAGCCCAGTATTTGATGCTGTTGTATCAAATACAAGCCCCTGCAACTTGTTTCTCAAGCCCCACTCATCCAACATTCTGAGGCAAACATCAGCTTGTGCTTGTCCCGTTCCGTGAGGGATGAGTGGAACACCAAGTAGTTTATCTTCTCCTGAAACAACGATTGCGATGCAGTCCACATTTTCATGTACCCCTGTTATATCAGGAAGCATTTTCCCATTCCAGTGAAGTAGAAGCGGAGTGTCAGGAGAAAAGCTTGATTTTTCAGCAGTTGCGATAGTTTCACGAGCTTTAATTCGAGATCGACGAATTGTACTTCGAGAAAATGGCATTGAGCCCAGATCATGGCCAAGAGACTTAGCTGATGCTGCAATAAAAAAAGGCTGTTGCGATCACTTAGATTAACACGGTCGAGTGCCTGGGCTACCTCATCTGAAATGACTGGTTTTTTTTGCATTTGGAAGGAGGGTTCGATGATGATGTAGATGGACGACACGATGCATTAGAATCCGTGGACGAGGAGGAAGAATCCACATCAGTTATCACTTTGTCAGATGCCATAAGTTGATATTTCTTTTGTTTTTCATCGTCGCTTCACTTTTTTCTATTATATTCAGATTCTTCTCGTTGCCTCTTCCGATTCTCCTTTTTAGCCAAGGCTCGATCAATACCTCCAAAATTGGCGCAGGAACGATCTTCCCTCTGCTTGATAAGGAATTCTTTGTCCTCTTCGTTAGTCATTATCTTTAAGGCATCTGCTCTGGCGACATCGAAAATGTCTTCAAGATCAGCATTGAATACTACCACATTCATTTGTATGCTTTCTGAGGATGACTTCCTATTTTTCTTTGGAGCGCAATATTGTTCGAATAGTTTTCTGTTTCCTTTCAGCATCGTCCGATCTTTGAGTTGGAATCCTTGCTTTATCCCAGATATAAAGAAAAGCAGAGACAGTCTCTTTCAAACTTGCAGTGACTGTTCGTTTTTCTTCGATGTGATGAAATAAGAAGGTTGTAGGTTTTCCAATGAGCCAGGAACTGGCAGAACTTCGGGTCGGCCGTTTGGGCGTCCACCATGGCGATGAGTGACTGTAACAAACAGAAAACAAATCAATATTTTAATAACTTACATTTATAACTATACAATAAATAACTTATAATTTATCAGTCTCTTTCCTACAATGATGTATGTAAATGAAAAGAAACGAACTTCATCTAAAATCGCATATTTTAAACACGGCTCCGTCCATTCATATGTATATTTATTGTATAATATACATAATAAGATCATATTATATATGGATATGCTACATATATTTTATACATATGTAGTTATATGCAAAGAATATTTAATATATACACTAATTTATAGTTTATATATATTTCAGTATTTATGCATGTAGCAGCTTTGTAGCTCCTAAATATTCTAAAATAATTAATCATATGAATAGTCAACATTTATATATACATATTATATATTTAATGAGATTTTTATTTACTAAAAGTATACGAAGTTTATTTCTGCTTTATCACGAAATCAATGTTTCACCCACATCATACAGCTGCCTACTACACACTGCATTAAAAGGCCCCACATTTCCAGGCTTTGCTTGTCAAAATCTGGAAACTCAGGGTGAATCAAGTCACTGCTTCATTCAAGCTCACTCAACCCAAGACGAATTAATATGTGGGTTTTGTACATGTATAATTTTGTATATTGTGTATCCTTTGCAACTATCTCTCGTAACCTAGTTTAATATACAGGGTGTACATAAAGTCAGGATCTATTTTTGTGAAGCACTTGGAAATTATATGGAATTCAATCATAAAATGATAAAGTGGTAACATTTATTAAATAATTAAGAGTAAGATTCGACGTGACGCCCATCAGTATCCCTGCACAGCTCAAATCGTTCCGCAGCATTTCTAAACACATTCTGGAGCATTTGCGGGGTTATGTTATCTGCAGCAGTTCGTATACGTGTACGTAAGTTTTCAAGACTCGTAATCTTCGTCTGATAGACGTGCGATTTGATAAAGCCCCATGCAAAGAAATCTAAAGGGGTTAAATCTGGTGATCTCGCTGGCCAAGGTCTGTTGCTTCCGCGTCCAATCCAGCGATTTGGAAAACGTCCATTTAGATAATCCTGAACAATTTTGGCATAGTGACAAGGAGCACCATCATGTTGATAGAGGACGGTACTAACAATCCTATCCCCCAAGAATTCCATAGCTTAGAAGATAAACGGTAGAACTCATGGATAGTTTGAATAATCGGGTTGGTTGATTTTTTAATTCTTTGCATTAGACTGTATTGAGCACGTCTTGTTACCTCCGGGAAGCTCGGGACAATGCGGGTAACAAACATTTGTGAAGCTGAGCATCTCGGGGGTAATTTATGTAAGTGTAAAAGACCTGTTATACAGCAAATTTAGGGTTCTGCCAGAACCTTTTTCATAATTCACCCAGAGTTGTTGTCCGTATATATTACTGCAGAAAGTACGAAAGAGAGTGTCTTTAGCTTCACTTGTACAGAACTGAAAGTTCCTTATAGTCATATTCACTTTAGCACAAAGGCTTCGAGATTGTTTTCTTATATCCGAGTCATCACTCAAGGAGCTGGTAAAAGTTTGACCCAAATACTTAAACTCTTGTACTTCCTCAATTACTTCACCTTTCATTTTAAACCGAATGTCAGCTAGATGATTATAGCTTTTAGAATGAAATTGCATAACCTTAGTTTTTGTAACATTAAAAAAGAATATCATGTTTCTGCGAATACATTGCGCAGACTTTTAGTAGCCGATACAGACCTTTAACAGAGGGACTTATGAACACCATATCATCGGCATAAACCAAGTTATTTATCCATGTGTTATCTATACAACATCCCACTATTGCCTCATTACGTGAAGCAATTAATCCGTCAATATACACATTAAGCAGCACAAGGGAGAGCAAGGAGCCTTGTCTCACTCCGTAAGAGGAGCCAAAACATTCGGATAGTATACTGCCCCACCTAACGCCCCTGTGTCTTAACCACTAGGCCACCTAGGGTACCCATTTATCTACCAACCACTTTCTTTATTGTGTGGAAGGATGAACAGCTGGGTTTTGCTGCGCGCCGGCTGCCACCGGGTCTCGAACCAGGGGCCGATGGAATTCGTAGTCAGCGACGCTAACCACTACACCACCGAGGCGCATATATATACGTATATATGTAATGTTTGTGTGTGTGTGTGTGTGTGTGTGTGTGTGTGTGTGTGTGTGTGTGTGTGTGTTCAAACAAAACCGTTCAAGCCAAATTAAAGAAACATATTAAAAGGAATTGAGTATCTATATATATATATATATATATATATATACATATATACATATACACACACAGTATATATATAATTTGACGCCATTAACAATGATGCGTTAGTCTAGTCCAGAGAACATCCACATCCGTATTCAATTTATTACAATTTTCGTAAGTTTACAATACATACATATATATATATATATATATATATATATATATATATATATATATATATATACGCACACACACACACGAGTATATTTCTTGATGAGGGTTTGAACGACGATTGAAGATCGACCTGCGGTTGACCCCTCTGCAGCATCCCGCCTCATTTTCGGGATTTGGTGAAAGAGGGATTTGCTTTCCGCATGGCTTTCCGCATGGCTGGTCAGGGACTTTGCACAGGAATCTGTCCAGCTGGTTCTTAAAATTATTCAGGTCGGTGTACTGGAGTTTACTCACTTCTTTTGGCAGGCATTAAAAAGCTTTGGGCCTCGTATATTGAGGATAGTTTCCATCCCTGTTTTCCTGGCCCACCTGTCCCACCGAAGGGAGGACAGTACAAAATCTGCTTCTTCTCTCATTCCAGTGTGTTTCTACTTTATTTCTAAGATTACATAGAAAACTGTCGAGTATTTTCCATATTATTTTATGCAGGAAGGGGGGACGAAGGGCGAATGCCGGCAAAAGTGCCCCTCTATAGAAGAAGAAGAAAGCCAAAATCAAGGTCCAGGGTTTTGGAGATGCATAGACACTCTGGGTTTGAAAGAATGGAGGTCATAGACAGGGGGAAAGGTGGATTAAAGAAGATTGTTCCAGAGTTGACCGGTTGAGTAGATGAAAGACTGTTAATACCGATGAACCCTTGCTTTAGAGAGTTGGACAGAAAAAGAATGAGGAACTGTGGAAAGTCTGGTAGTGTGTCCTCTCTTTAAAGGAGGAGGCATGCATTTAGAGAGTTCAGAAGGGCAGTTTCCGTTATAATAGCAACAGTAAAGAGAGAGTGAGGCAATATTGCGGCGAAGAGAGAGGGATTGAAGAGAGTGAGTAAGTAGTGGGGAATTGATGAGACGAAAAGCCTTTAATTCTACCCAGTCAAGTACGGCTGTTGGGTTCAGCCACCCCATACATGTCCATAAAGGGGCGGACGAGACCCCTGTAAAGAAGCAGTAACTGAGTGGGAGTGAAGAAACTGCGAAGCCGATACAGCACCACTTAACCTCTTGGAAGCTGTTTTAGAAAGAGAGTATATGTGATCTTTCCAGGAAAGATCACAAGAAAAGGAAACGCCAACAATGTTATGAGAGAGGAAGGATTGAGATGTGTGTTGTTGAAGGTGATGGGATAGTTGTGTGGAAGATTTTGACGAGTAGACAGATGGAGGAACTGAATTTTTGAGACATTGGAAGCCACAAGGTTTACTCTGCCCCAATCAGATATAGCAGAAAGATCAGAGGTCAGATGTTCCATAGCCGTCCTACGCGAATCATGGAGTGACTGTTGAGAGGGACGTTTTTTGAAGCGGGTGTAGAAGTGAAGAGTGGAATCATCGGCAAAGGAGTAAATAGGACAGAAAGTGCGAATTAAAAGATAATTAATAAATAATGGGACAAGAGTGGGTGAAGGGACAGAACCCTGAGGAACACCACTGTTGATAGCTTTAGGAGAAGAACAATGGCCATCTACAACCGCAGCTGTACTTCGGCCAGAAAGGAAATTAGAGATGAAGGCACACTCTATCAAAAGCTTTTGATATGTCAAGCGCAATAGCAAGTTTCACCGAAATCTCGAAAGGAGGATGACCAATTGTCAGAGAGATATGCAAGAATATCGTCCCTTGCGGAACCAATACTGACGATCTGAAAGAAGATTGTGAGAAGAGAGGTGTTTAAGAATTTTCTTATTAAGGATAGATTCGAAAACTTTAGAAAGTTAAGAAATCAAAGCAATTGGACGATAGATGGAGGATTGAGAGCAGTCAACCTTCTTTGGGACAGGCTGAATGAAAGCGAACTTCCAGCAGGTAGGAAAAGTACCAGATGAGAGACAAAGACGAAAGAGTTTGCCTCTGCAGGGTGTCAGCACTAAAGCACAGTTCTTAAGAACAACAGGAGGAACACTATCAGGACCGTACGCCTTCCTCCAGTTGGGTCCAGATATTATTGTGTACTGCACACATCTTCTTTCCAGAGAGTAGAATTTCAGAGATTGTAATCGAGACCAATAGTCTTCACCTTTTGTTTCCTCTATCTTAGACGTAAAAGTCCTTTGTATAGCTTCAGTGTTCACAATATCTCGTTTTCTGTATGGGCTTGTGAGTACTGAGCAATACTCAATTATCGGTAGGACCAGACTCTTCCATAATTTGAGAATGATGTTTGCTTTTCTGCTGCGGAAGATCCTCCCGATGATTTCTATTATTTTTCTAGCTGTTGTAAGCTTGATGTTATAGTGCTCTCTGAATTCCGTATCCGACCATATTATTAGTCCAAGAGCCCTGACTTGTGGGTTTGGTGTTATCTGTTTGGCTTGCAGAGTTTTCTACCCTTTATTATATAGCTCCTTCTTGTTACCATATCTTAGAAGTTGAAATTTTTCTTCGTTAAATTTCATATTGTTGTCTTCTGCACACTTGAAAAATGTTTCAATGTCGTTTTGTAATTTTTCTCTGTCATCTTCGTTCAATATTTCCTTGCATATCTTTGTGTCATCTGCAGAACTTGAAACAATACTGTCATTGACACCTGTATCAATGTCTGCAATCATTATTATGAACAGCAATGGAATTAATATTGTACCTTGTGGGACAAAGGTCATGACTTCTGAAACTTCAGACTTAACTCCATTTGCTACCACTCTTCGTGTTTTTTTGGTCAGAAAATTAAATATCCATCTTCCTAGCTTTCCAGTATTTCCTGCATAAGTTTGTGTATAATTACATGGTCACATTTATGGAAGACTTTAGCAAATTCAGTATATATTACATCCATGTTTTGTCCTCGACACAATGTTTCCAATATTTTCTCTTGGTGGTCTAATAGTTGTGATGTGGTTTCCTTATTTACCAAAGTTCCCGTAGATACCACCCTCGAACTTTTCAATGAATATCTGTCTGAATTGGGTATCAAAATTCCTAACTCACTTTTCATTGATTTAATAAAACTGTGTCTATCACATTCATATTTTTCATTTGATTCTTTTTATAGGCAGAAGGAAGGCCTTAGTATGGGTTGTATTCTCTTCGACACTTTGAGCATCTTATTTATGGAACTTTTTGAACCGAAGTTTCTTCCTGATATAATTGATCCCCGAGGTATTTGGTATCGTTATGTCGATGATGTATTTGTTGTCCTTCCTAACAGTTTACATTCTCTCTCTCGACTTTAAACAAATTAAATGACATTTTACCATCCATTAAATTTATAATTTAAGAAGAAAATTGAAAAATTCCTCTTTTAAATATTTTAGTTATACGCTCAGTTCAAAATAAACCCTTTTTTAAAGTTTTTAGGAAAAATACACATTCGAGTGTGCTGGACATTGATTTTCCTCTCATCCTGTCTCTACAAAGCTATTTTAATACAGAGTTATTTTGATCGGTTTGTTTCCCCATGCCTTCAGGATTTGTAGCCCTCAGCTATTGGAAAATGAGGTTAAATTTATCAAGGATGCTTTCGCTGAACTGGCTTATCCCCTTGCCTTTGTAAGGAGGGCTTTTAAACTTACTAAGAAGAGATTTTACTTTAATATTCCATAAATATCTCGAGAACAAAAAGGCACTTTAATCTTACCTACATCTCTTACAGTTCCTGTTGTGAACAGTTTCTTTTCCCATCTCAACAGTTCGTTTTGGAGGAGCTGCACAATTGAATCGTTCCTGGAAATTTGCACGAATATTTTTAATGGTTTTGTCATTACGTGGTCGCTCATGGATCCAGGTACTAGCCAATATACGTTGTTGAATTGTATAGTGCTGCTATCACACTTCAAATAAAACCTGAAAGAAAAGCGAAAATCAGTTAGTACTTTACTGGGGTGACAAGACATTGTGACACTCTGTACTGAATGCAATTTGACAAGATTTGTAATTTCACTAAGTAATTTCACTAATCCAGTTACTAAGGTAATTTCCACTACTAGAAATTTCCTTCGTAATGACAAGCTAGAGTTTGCCTCTGATAATGCCGGAGTTTATAAAATTCCTTGTGGAAACTGTCACAAGATTTATATTGGAGAAACTACTCATAATAATTTTGCTGAGAGAAATTATAAACATAAATAAATATATACACTCTTAGTATTGGTGATCCTAATTCGGCCTTACATCAACATAGGACTATCTCAGATCATTCAACTGATATTAATAATTCGGCCTTTCAGTTACACATGAAAGACAAAAATAAGAGGAAATTGACCGAAGCCTTTATAAATGGAAAGGTTGATAATTTGAACAATGATAGAGGTAATTTTTAATTCGATCCACTTTTAAGTCAAATTTTAGCTCGAGACGCTCTTTATAAGCCTTTCCTGCGCCATTTTCATCTGCCATATACAGTACATTAAGTTCATGTAACATTCATTCCCTGTAACTTTTATTTCATGTTAGTCTTCTTACTTGACTAAGAGGAGTAAATCTCGAAAAGCTTCGGAAATTTTAGTGTGTGCTTTTTATCTATTTTATTCTTAATTAGGATTTTTAACTTATACATTTCAGTACGGTCATTTATATATATATAAATCCGCAAATGAGGCAGGATGCTGCAAAGGGATCGACCTGTCGTTCTAACTTACTGGTTTGTCAATATTTAGACATTTTTCAAATTTCTTTTTAGGTGCTACGGGTAGGTTTTGGTAAGTGGATACTGCTACTATTAGGTTTCTTTGCTTTGAAGTTAATGTAATGTCGCATGCATTTTCTGCGACTCGGAGGGCTTCTCCCACGAGTTTGTGTGTTCGTGTAATAAAATTATTTAAATCTTCATGTTCTTCTTTCTTCCATTTAGCTTGGAAGACAGCTTCTAATGTGGCCAAGGGTTGTGCGAGTGTTATTTCTTTGAAAAATTCTAATAAGTGTTTTTTTAAATTGTCCCAAGTTGTAGCTTTGATAATGGATGGGACGTATGTAACTGTATCATGGGCATTCCCCTCTTTAGGGTCAATAAACCTTTTTGCTTCCCTAATCTTTATATCATCATCTGTGATATTTTCGTGTAAGAAGTGTTGTTCTAAAGACTCAATCCAATGTCTTACGCGCCGTTCAACGAAGTTGTTTTCTATGGTTCCCTTAAAAATTAGGACTGTATGGGGAAGGTTTACAAGTTTACCTAAGTTAATGTATGTTGGGGAAGCGGTTTGAGACATGTTGGCTTGTGCTTCATCTGAAGTTTGCGTGTTTGGAAATATGTTTGAAGGGCGCAGGATAGGTGGAAAAATGGGTGTAGGGGAATTTTCAATGTCAGAAAACGCACTGTCTGAATCGCTCATATGTGAAGGTACTGTTAATGTATTCTAATTTGGTCTGCTTGACCGATCTTAATCTATCGAATGATCACTTGAGTGGCTTTTCTAACTACTCTATCTAAGAAATACACAAATAAATGCACAACAATTTGCCTAAGTAGGAGTAGGGAAAAATTTGAAAAAATTGTAACCAAAATAATAACAAAAAAAAATATAAAATAATATAAAATTTCACTCGAATGTACGTGAATGTACGGTAATATTATGATTGGTACGTTAAATAAAATTATTCTATGCTAACTACAATAGTGGAAATAACTGTTTCAATAAAAGGAAATGTATCACTGGTGTATGGAATGTTCACTGTGTTTTGTGTTGATTCTGACTTGATACTAATTATTGGAGCTTGCCTCGAAGTCAGCATCTTCATCTTCATCGGAGGATATTAAAGGTTGATTCTGGCTTGATACTAATTATTGGAGCTTGCCTCGAAGTCAGCATCTTCATCTTCATCGGAGGATATTAAAGGCGTTTCTTCTATTTCCTCCATGGTGGGTGGGCATGGAACAGCTAAATCTTCATTATAGGGGACTGGGGCAGTAGAAGATGGATATTTGGATATAGGACATTTTTTCGACCTTTACCTCTCTTGTAGAGTGAAATGTCTACCATGAAGAAGTAGCAATCATCGTGGTGATTGGGTTTCCCTCAAAATGCGAGGAATAGCAAATGGCATGCCTTTTCTGGTACCTCGCAGCCATGTTTCTAACGTGGAACGGCAGCTTCCACAGCAAAAGTGAGGTGCCCATGATTTATCTTGATCGCCCTTGGGCATGCTAAAGTATGTGTAATATACTGTACAAAACTTCGTTACTGTTTCAGTTTTGTGCTTTACTTGCTTTGGATTGATGTAATGGCCGCAAACATAAAATGAATCTGAAGAGTGTCTGCAGGGCCTATTGGTAGCCATCACAATATAATTGTAATTCAAATATCTGAAAAATACAAAAAACATTTTATAAACAGAAATAAGAAACCAAATGTGTACAAATATTTAATAATGGGCCTTAACCAATAAAAACTACTAACAAACCCCAGTTTTGGGGATATTTTGAATTTTGCACTTGAAATTACTTTTGCTATCTCAGAAAAATGCCTTAAAAATAGCGAAAAAGTAAGGTTTCTAAATTTGACCATATCATAAAAACTATAGTTTTCCGAGCAAAACCGATGCAAAATCTGTAATCAGCGTGGCCGAAATATAGAGAAAAGATCGAAAAATCAATATAAACAAGAAATTGTTGCACAGTGTTATTAACTGTTACTCTTATACTGTCTTCTCAAATGTTTAATAATTAGTTTGAAAAAAAGATCTGTACTTAACAAGATTCCTATGACGAATCCTTGAAGACGTGTCCTGAAGACGTTTCTTGCTGGCCACTTGTTCCTGGAAGCAGAGTGGGCGTGGAGAACTTGGAGTAGTAACACACCAGTCGAATGATGGATGTGAAGAACTGGAAGTCATGACATGCCGGTCAACTGAATGCTAGTTCTAGTTCCAGGGACTAGAAGACTGGAAGAATCCTGGTTGCAGAGGTCGCCAGTTGTTAACCCGTCCGTCTATGGCCTTGGGCCGTTCGAAGTTGACGGGGGTTCTGGTTAGGTAGCAGCAACGGATTTGTTACTTTGGAGTATCTGGTACCTATAGGGAATAGCAGAAGTTTCTCTTATACTACTCTCCGATTTCTTCTTGTAGTGGATCGGAGGATTCTGTGGAGCTTACTAAATTTTCTGAAGGTTCCCCGATTCTTCTTGTAACGTATCGGGAAATTATTTTTCTCTATTTAAGACTAAGTTCTCTTAAGAGAGCAAGGCTCGAAGGAGAAGACAAACATATTCTCTTACTGTAGTTTACTGCTAAAATGTTACAGGTAAAGCTCAGCCTCTAAGTTAGATCAGACAATCAGAATGATAATTTGAAAAATTATTTAACTTTATATAGGCAATTTTTTCGTGACATCATTATTATTTAATGTTGACCTATTTTGTTTTTTTATTCTCAATAGGCTGAATTATTTTGCAAAATATTTGGAGATAAGGTAAATATTTTAGCTGTAGCAATGTCTAGACAGATAAACATGATATTTGAAGATGAAGCCATATTTTTATCTTAAACCACTACTGACAGATCTGATGTTATCATGATCTGCCGAGTTAACTAAAAATGGAAATTGAAATATGCATTTTATCATGAATTACAATTAAACATGCATATGAGCAAAAATTAAATGGTAAGATTTAAAAATTAAACGTTAAGCAAAACATGACTTCATCTTTTACAACGAAGAGAGAATGTATAAAGAAAATGAACATTGCAGAATTTAACAAGATTAAGCTAAATCTAAAAAAAGTGGTTAAGTGATTTAAGAAGAAATAATTCACCAATTATTCAGCAAAAATAAAATAGAACGCAAATCAAAAATTTATCCACACTCGTGTCAGCATTGTGCGAATTTCGACTCTATATATCAAAATGAATATATGAATATAAATATATATATATAAGAATATAAGGCTTATATAAATATACGAAAAATACGAATGAATATAAGAATATAGGAATATAGGAATTATTCATTGTTCATTTTTACACACACACACACACACACACACATATATATATATATATATACATACAGGGTATAGCAAAAAAAACTAGGCCACTATTTCAAATGTACTGCATATTTTAAACAAATAATGTAAACAAACTTTAAAACAACATTTTTTCAGTATAGGATCACTTACCTTACACATCATGACAAAAGATGTTCAAAATGCCCTCCGTCATTATCCTTACAGAGCTCAAGACGCATTCGCCACTCATCGATAACACTGTGGAAAAATCGTTGCGATATGCTACGCCATTCGTCCGCGATTGTTGCTGAACATTTCGGATTTGATGATCAGGGCGGTAAACCTTCTCTTTTAGTGCTTTCCACACAAGTCCAACGGATTTAAATCCGGGCTGTTTGCCGGCGGCCACACTGCAGGTTCTATGAAATCAGTGGCTCTTTGTAGTGCAGGAGCTAGAACCATTTTATTTTTATGTTTTTGAGTGCTTTTGTTTAGTGAGTTGTTTTGGGGGTAAAAATGTCTGTAGGAATAAAAAATGCTTGTCTTAGTTGCAGCAAATGGTCAGTTTTAGGTGAAATTTGCTCCTTTCCATGGTAACCGCGAGTTTTTCATTTTTTTTTTACGGTATTGGAAACTTCATAAATAATTGTTATTTTCTTGAGTGCTTTTGTCTGGTGAGTTGTTTTAGAGGTACAAATGCCCGCAGAATTGAAATATACCAGTCTTAGTTGTGACAATTGGTCCGTTGTAGGTGAAAATGGCCCACTGTTAGAGTAACCATGCATTTTTCATGAATGTTTTGGCATGAAACCACATATTTCATGTATAGTTTTGAATGCTTTTATCTGGTGAGTTGTTCAGGGGTAAAAATATCCATAAAATCCAAATATGCCTCTCTCAGTTGTGGCAAATGGTCAGCTATTGGTGAAAATTACGTTTCCATGGTAAGAGTGCATTTGTATATATTTGTATATATTTACGACATAAAGACAAGATAACACATAGAATAGTTGTTATAAAAACATGAAATGTAACTTAAATGAAATGTAGTGGCTTCCTAAATTCCCTCAATTAATAGCAGATATTATACAGTGTACAGTATTCCAATGTTCACAGTTGTAATTCAGGTGTCTCCTCTGTGCCTAACACTGAAGAAATATACATTCAGCATAACATGAAGAAGCGGTAACACATTTCAAGCCACTTCACTTCACTGCCATACTCAGATTCGCCTGAATCACTGGCTTCTACCTATATGTCATTAATGTCACCATTGTTTTCATTTTCATCCTCAGTGGGTGCTGACGCAGTTGCTAACATATTCTGTGCAATGTCTTTTGGCATTTCGTCCCCTTCAAACCACACAATATGATATTTACATCAGTCAGTCTCCAACCACTATCAGTTGGATCAGCAATGGAACCACCAAGAGGATCCTGCAGATGAACATTTTTCCAAATCATGGTAGCATAGTTTGTCCGTTTCACATTTTGAAAAAGAACGGACTTTGAAGGCGGTTATGTGCTTCAGTCTGCACCTTTCAGTTTTGACAGTGGATCCGACTGCTTTGTCGGAGCATACTTTCGACGAAATATGGCATAACGTGCATCGCCAAGTGTTGAGACCCTAGGCTTGCCATACATGTCACAAACTTCTCAGTTCCATCTATCAGGTCATCTGTTACCTCTGAATGTTCACCAAACTTAGCAAAAATACAGTGATAGTCCTTGGAAGATTCGACTTTATTGTAGAACTTCACCATCCCTTTTCTCATGAAGGCAGATGTATAGCCACTTCCAGAAAATGCATGTACAGCTGGAAATACTTCACACGTGGTTCCAATCTTTCGACTTAAGCTTGTGACATCAATGTACTTCCTTGTGTTATCACTATTAAAACCAGCATCCATGTAAACTTTGGCAGCAAACCTTTTCATATGATGACAGAATACAAAGAACATCGGTGTCATTGCAGTGAATCACTACAACTGCTTTTGAATTGAGATCATTAACATGCTCCAAGTGTAACACAACACGAGTATCAGCTTCTTCATGCTCATTCCTCAATGATGCCACATTATTCCTACTGACACCATCCTTTGTTGTGTACACAAAGCATTCTTTGCCAAAGCTCACATATAATGTATGCCGCTCTAGGTCCTCACTGTACTATCTTCACTTCATTCACTGGCTAGGAAGGACAGTAGATCAGTTTTGAATTTCCTTGATCCCACTGCAGCTTTAAAATCTCTAGGTCTTTTCTGATTTGATCCGATGATTACTACATCAAGTTCACTTACCCCTTTTCAAGTTTGTTCTTCTTTAAGAGATGGTATTTTGCATGTCTCACATACAAAATCTACCCTAGGAGCGATGCAGATCTTTTTCAAGATGTTGAAGATAACTCCCTAAAATCCAAAGCCCCGATCATGTACATAGCATTAAAAATGTAAGTATCAAAAGTCAGAGGAGGCTCTGAGATGCTTTTCGATGTCAGATCCTTTGCTAACTTTGACTTTGTAGATGAATGTTTGGTTCTATCTAAAGGTCCTAAGTAAAGAGGTACAAGTATGAGAGGGTAAGTGAATAATCTCTGCAGAGCTAACTTCATTTCTGTTGCTATATACACAAGGCGGACAAAGAAATCTCTTGTTCCTTTTAATTCTACCACTTTCAAGTCTTCTGTCTTGACTTTCACTGTCATTGCTTCACTAGCAAAATTATTTACTTTCCTTCGACCAATATTTTTCCAAAACGAGCAGCATTCTTTAAACAACCATTTCTGAATTCCTCACACAAGGCATCGCCAGTTTTTTCACTTTTTCAGAAGCTGCATTTCTTGTGGCTATGTTGTACAAATTGTTCGAGCTGTCTCCTGGGAACGGATTACATGAAGCTTTAATACCATCAATAAGGTCCTTCAAATCACCATTGTCTCTTTGAAATCTGCTTTTCTCCAGTTCTTTGTGCAGATCTTCAGAATGCACTATTCCTGCCTTTTCCACTAACTCACCGACGACAGCACTTCTTGCCGACCTTGCGATGGTCCATCTGTTTTTGGCTGCAATGGACTACTGAAAGACACTTATGCCTGTGAGTCTGGATACTGCATCAGCATTTATTTTCTGTTCTAAGGTCATATCAACAGAAATCCTGTTGCCGAATGCCTGAATGTGTTTCATCCATATTCAGTAAGTTTAACACATATCGAACTGTCCACCGAGCATAGTTTGGCTTGTTCACAGCTAAAAAAACAGGACAAATCAAACTCAGTGCATAAATAAACAGGTCTACGTCATTTGTTCGACATGCTCCGCTGAAAAGCATGTACACACATTGCTGTGCCACTAACTCCTAAAGTTAGTGCCGCTAACGCTAATTTTGTCGCTAATTTTTGTGAAACCACCCCAATTTATACATAATTGGTTGCTAAGGTACAAAACTGTGACGTTATAGTCTACGAAAATGAAAACATTTTCATGTCGGAGTAGAGTTCCTTTCGTATATATTAATAGGAAAAACAAACCAACGGAAGAATAAATTCTATTCAGTTTATACAAGTGGTTTTGAAAAAATTAGCGATTGACTTTCTCTAAAAACTTAGCGCCGCTACCTCTTTCGCTAATAATTTTGAAAATGAGCAGCGTTAACAGTATCGCTAATAAAAAGTTAGCGGCGCTAATCCCAGCACTTTGTACACACTAGGGTTTCTTTCCCGGGATCCCGGTTGTTTTTATTGGATTTGAAAATCCCGGGAATCCCGGGATTTTAAAATGACTTAATTTATTTTTTACTGATTTATTTGTTTTTTCTTTTGTTATTAGAAGACTCTTGGGTAGAATTAAAGAAAACTGCATAATATTTACCACATTTTATTCTACTTTTCTGCTTTCTTAAATGAACACCTACTAGCATTAGCAACTGGCCGAGGGAATGTCGCTAGCGCTGCGTATAATACAAGGAACCGAGTCTCAGTATATTATCTAGCGATCGCAGGCAACTCATCTTGCATGCAACTTCCTACTGACCCACAGACAGCGTTGCCAGACGTACGATAATTATCGCATAAATACGATAATTTTGACTTTCGTACGATGTTTTGAATTGAATATTATTTGTTTTGAATTGTGATATTGAATTTCAATTTTACTAATTTGTTTTTAACAAAGCTGCGCTACTTTTTGTCAAATAGTTCTGGCAACTTTCTTGCAGTGTTTCCAGAAATTTTTAGCCAAATTATGTTAAACCTGCTGCTAAATTATGCTAAATCGCCTAAAATCATGCTAAACCTGTTTCCATTTTATGCTAAAAATATGCTAAATAATTATTTTCATTTTATGGGCTATTTTTAGGGAAGAAAATACATAAAAATGCTCATTTTCTTCATTTTAGTCAGTTTAGCTACTTTTATAATAAACTCTGAATCAAAAAAGAAGAAAAAATGGGTTTAAAAAATTGTGGAGAAAGATATAATTTTCAGTATTCTTTCTACATCAAAAATAAAAAGGCATACTAATGTCACTCACTAATTCATCATAATACATGAAACCATTCTTATTTCCTGAGTACGCATGATAAATATTATGTTTAATAAATAATAAATAGCTACCACTGATTGGTAAACTCAATTCAAGTATTACAATGCAAAAGTGGTCATCTAGGCATAAGTAATTGGTTATCCCAATTCTAAAAGGGTATTTTATCACTGAACAATAAAAAAAATTACGTTCTCTTAAATATACAACTATTTCCTGGATTTCCCGGGATCCCGGGAATTGGCTTCATTTTTCCGGGAATTCCCGGGATTTTCCTGGATGAAGAAATCTGCATATAAGGAGAAACCCGAGTACACACCAACCAAATCTATGTAGGTCATCCAGTAAGCAGCAGTTGCTCCATTTTCTTCATCTCTTGTCTTCTGGGTGAATTCCTCATACTCCCCAAAAAAATGGATAATTTCTTCAGAGCACTCTATGTTTTTCATCCTCTTGGCGGATGGACTTGCAAATAGCTCAGTTGATTTCACTTGTATGGATTCAGACAGGGGACCACTTACAGTACTTCAAGGAAATATCTGAAGTGCAATGTTTGAAACGTTGTAACTAAGAGTGTGTGGAGCCTTTTACACCTATTGAAGTGTTTGCCTGACAGAAAGCCATTTAGAGAGGCTGATACCAGTACTTCACTATCTAGCATGATGGTTTCGCCACCACTACCATCAATAAAGAACCCAATGCTACTGAAGTATGGCAGCATGATGTGGAAGGGACCGAAAATTATGAATACATTATCCAATCGTGGTAATTCAGTTACTTGTATCTTGGACGCCGGCTTATCAATGGCCAAATCATGTGACAATGGCATATCTCTCACTACACTCGGAGGCTACATTTTGTGCTATTAGCAGGGTTTCTGATACAACAGCTAAGCGTGTGGGTGGAAGGCTGATGTTTTGCAGGTAGCATACAGTTTGCAGAGGAAGACAATCTGCTGTGATAAGCCTATTCCATGCTGCCCACATTGGTAATCCTTTCTTGGAGTGGCTAGAACCATTCATATTATGTCTCTGTTTCTTGATTGTTTAAGTTAGATGGTTTTCCAGGTGATTTGATAGTGTAATTGAAGGTGGACACTTTCGGTTTCTTTCGATAGGGTTGGACTTCATACTGAGGTGCGTCAAATGAACGCTTCCTGCAAGATGTATCCCTTGAAAGCATTGGGTATCCTCTGGATGATAACCAGCTTTTTCAGTACCAATTTCCGGTAGATCGGAAGCAACATCTGTGATATCCATACTTTGATATGTTATGCCTACAGTATCATGGGAAGTACTAGATCCAGAGAGTCTCTGTATTCTCATCATAGTTGTCAAAGGCAAGCCCTGTGGCCAGTCCTTCATTTCATTAATATATACAGTAATTATATGGTAAAAAACAGGTTAATTAATTTCATTGAAGCTATATTTTATGTTTCTATAACAAATATATCCTATATTTGTAAAAAAAATTCTGCTATCCTAAATATTTGAAATACACATCTGCCTAATATTTGTCAATTAAAACTTTTTCGTAACTAGCCAAATACAAACTATTAAGTGGTGGCGTAATACACACTGTATTCTTTCATGACGCAGTTTATACAGATCTGAAACAGAGTGGCCACGTAACACAAGAGATAATGTCGCCAGACAGTATGACGGCAATTTCGTTACCATGGAACCGAGCAATTTTCAACAATAGCTGACAATTTTCCGCAACTGAGACAGGTATATTTCAATTTTATGGATATTTTTACAACTAAAACAACTCACCAGATAAAAGCATTCAAAACTATTCATGAAATATATGGTTTCATGCCAAAAAATTAATGAAAAATGCATGGTTAACATAGTAGTGAGCCATTTTCACCTACAACGGACCATTTGTCGCAACTAAGACTGGCACATTTGGACTCTGCGGGCATTTTTACCTCAAAAGCAACTCACCAGACAAAAGCACTCAAGAAAATAACAATTACACAGGCCTGCGAATAACTTTGTAAGAGTTGTCTTTCAACACCCATAACTGATTTTATATAATTCAACTACGCTGATTTCGAATAAGGTGTCCATTTTTTTCTATCACGTAAGGATTTTTTCCAAACTGGAAGGGAAAAAACAACATAAATAAATATTATTTATTTCAATTTACATTAGGTACCTATTTCGTTTTGTTATAGTAATTACAAATGCAAACAACTTTAAAAAGAAAGAAGACTATTAACGTCAATTATATATATTCATCTTTATTTGCCCTGAGTTTTCTTCTTCTTTTAGTCTCGAATGTACGCGCTGTTCTTTTTCTTTTATGTAATAATTTTGGAGTATCCCGTTTCAACACCCAGCAGTAATCAGCCATCATGCTGATGTCCCACCTTCCTTGATATCTCTTCTCCATTTCTTTGATGTCTTGGTGAAACCGTTCTCTTTGTTCGTCGCTGAGTGCTCCGAGATTCTCAGAGAAGTAATCCAAGTGTGAATGTAAGAAATGTAATTTTAAACTCGTATTACAACCCAACTCTTTGAACTTATTTAGCATGTTGTTCACAATGTTTTGGTAATTTGGGTCCTTGTTGTTCCCCAAAAATTTGCTGATAACATCCTTAAAAGCAATCCACCCTTTTTTTTCAAGATTGTTCATTGTTCTTTCAGAGTGTTCATCCAAAGTCAGTTTTCTAATCTGGGGAGCAACGAAAATGCCTTCTTTCAATTTTGCTTCCGAAAGAGTTGGGAATTTACCACACAGATACTTAAAACAATCCCCATCTTCGTCCACGGCCTTAAGAAATTGCTTCATCAAGCCCAATTTTATGTGAAGCGGAGGTAAAAGGACTTTCTTCGTGGTTGACTCTGCGTGGTCATTCCTTTTTTATCCAGTGCTGAGTTCTTGCTCGGCTATCCCATTCACACAAAAACATGGAAACTTCAGATAACCTGGTTGCTGACCAAACCAAACAACATACAAATCACTTTTAATTCTCCACAAAGTAACCAACCGTGTTCTTTGTATTTAACCTTAGCTAGAAGAAGCTCAAGATTTTTGTACGTTTCCTTCAAGTGAACCGAATGAGCAAAAGGAACGGATGCATACAAGTTACCATTGTGAAGGAGGACGCCTTTTAGACTTCTTTTTGAGGAATCAATGAAAAGTCTCCACTCATTTAGGTCATAGACTGCAGCGCCTACCTTAAGTATTAGTTCCGAAACATTGTTGCAATATACCAGTGAATTTTCTTGAGAAAAATATTGGATAAATTCTTTTTCTCGATTTCTGTACCAGTAAAGTGACGTCCCGGGAGAAAGCAAGTTCTTTACACGAAGTCTGAATCCCAAAATCTTTGAAGAACCCTTCGGGAGACACAAATCTCTTACCAAATCATTAAGTTCACTTTGTGTAAACAATTGGGGTTCACCAGATGTTTCGGTTTGAAAACAATCACTATCATCGTTTCCATCGTCATCAGAAACCGAATCAGATAAAGTTAGGTATTTGGTTTAGTAGGTACAGGTATGCCAGGTCCATGAGCAACAGGTCCTATAGCAGAC
The DNA here is from genome assembly GCA_023014485.1 of Bathynomus jamesi. Classification (NCBI taxonomy): domain Eukaryota; kingdom Metazoa; phylum Arthropoda; class Malacostraca; order Isopoda; family Cirolanidae; genus Bathynomus; species Bathynomus jamesi. The sequence goes on along the minus strand of JAJOZX010003320.1, from coordinate 227,091 downwards.
TGAATAAGAAATTTTTATTTTTAGTATTGCAGCCTTGCACCTTACATGAACAAAAATAGCAGTCATTGCTGTGATTTCTAGGCTCACACCAGGCCATTGGGATCCCAAAATGTAAAGAATCCTTTCAATCTTTACTCCACAGTCTAAGTTATTCAACACAAACACTGCAAACTTTATGTGGAGCCCATGATTTGTTTTGATCCCCAAGTTTCATTCCGAAGTACGCAGAGTATGGTTTTTTGACGAAGTGTGTAATATCTCGCCTTTGTTTTTTTACAGTAAATTTTCCACAAATATAACAGAAAGTGTTTGGACTATTTACACACCCTTTGTTTGCCATAGCGACAAATAAACAAATTTCAAAAGAGAAATACAGTCACCGCGCACCTTTGAATAATAAAAAACTATAACCTCGCACACACTAGACAGACTGACTCATCTCGTTGTTTGTCAATCACTTATACTGTATACTAGCGGTGTGTTTCTCGAATGTTCTAGAAGACGCTATGACGTCACTTCTGATCCGGAAGCATTTATAGGCAGTAGTTTTTAATCAAAATTTAATTGAGTCAATTTCAATGAAAATTACTTACATATGTAATATGAAATATGACATTTTGTGAAAAATCTGTACAGGATGGCGAAAAATTAATATTATTTTCGTAATCAGCGGGCAAAAATTACTATATAAGTGATAAAATATTTCGGATAACAAAACCATCGCAGGCCTGTGTTATTTGTGAGGTTTCCCAATATCGTACAAAAATGAAAAACCCGCGATTACCATTGAAAGGAGCAAATTTCACCTAAAACTGACCATTTGCTGCAACTAAAACAAGCATTTTTGGTTTCTACAGACATTTTTACCCCTAAAATAACTCGCTAAACAAACTCACTCAAAAACATAAATAAAGTGGTCCTAACTTCTGGACCCTGTGGCTCTAGCGCGATGACAAGGTGCACCATCTTGCTGGAAAACGAAGTAATATTTCAATAACCAGGTTATAACCCCTTAATGTAAGTTTCGTCATAGTTTTACGAAGTACAGTACAGAAAGCTCATTAACAATCATTTAATAACACTAGGAGTTATCACCGCATATTTGTCTAATATCTTGAAAATATGGGACAAGAACATGATTACCGTAATATTCCGAATCCATTCGTATTCCTGGTTCTACAAAAACTATCCTTGTCCTTCCGAGTTTTGAAAATGCTACACCGACCATTTGACTTACTTGACTTAGTTCACATCTGAAGGTCTCCAGGTTGGGTCCCGTGCGATGCCTCGCACACGTCCGTAGTCTTGCCACTGCGCCCCATCTCTGGCCAGATCTGCTTTTTGGCGCCAGGTTAAGCTCAGATTCTCTTTTTCTACCGTCTTCAGCCACGTTTTCTTTGGGCGTCTCCGGGGCCTCCATCACTCTATTCCTCCGTACATTAGCCTTCTCGGAAGTCGGTCTTCTCTCATCCTCTCCACATGGCCGTACCATCTCCTCTGCGCATCCACCACTCTATTCACTATGGTGAATTTAACGCCAGTCAGCTCCCTTATATATTCATTTGTTCGTCTGTGGTGCCAGCGGATGTTACAAATTCGGCGCAGACAATATATTTCCATCGATAATAGCTTTTTCTTTTCCTTTTTCATCGTCCAGCACTCCGAACTATATAAAATTGTTGGTAATACTATAGCCTGCTATAATCTAATCTTTAGCTCTCTGCTGACGTCGTCGTCTTTCCATATCTTAGTGAATCTATTCATCGCCACATACCTCAGTTTAATTCTCTCTTGCACTACTTTAAAGTCATCTCCATTTTGCGTGACCCACACTCTTAAATATTTAAACTCCTCTACCTGTTCTATTATTCCCGATGCCAGCGGCAACGCCATCCGTTTTCTCGTCCTTTCTATCTTCATTGTCTTGGTTTTCTTTAAGTTTATCTCTAGCCGCTATTTTATGCATGGTGCTTCCACCCTAGTAGTAATTCCTTGAATTTCTTCCGCCGTTTCTGCTACCAATACTATATCGTCTGCATATCTTAGATTGCTTGTGTATTCTCCGATTTTCACTCCTCCTTCGTAGTCACCGAGCACCTCCCCGATCACCATCTCCAGGAACAGATTGAAGAGATGGGGTGACAACGGGCATTCCTGTATCATTCCTTGGTTAGTTCTGAAGTCATCAGTTGTCAGGTTTCCTTTCCTCACTCTTGCCCTGGTATTCTCGTAGTCTTTTTATCAAATTAACAATATTTTCTTCGAAGCCAAAACGCATCAGAACCTGGTACATTCCCTTTCTCCACACCGAGTCAAAAGCCTGTCGAAAATCTATAAAAACAGTATACCGCTTTGCCATATTCCCACATTTTCTCTATCAGTTGGCATAGATTAAATATTTGATCAGATGCGCCTCTGGCTGGTCTAAAACCTGCCTGTTCCTATCTTAGCAAAATTTCTTCCTTTTGTTGCATTCTTTTCTGGATAATCTTCGCCAGTATCTTGTAGGCGTCTGGTAACAGACTCACTGGTCTGTAATTATCACATATTGCTTTATCCCCTTTATTGTATATCGGTATTATTACACTGCTTATCCAGTCTTCCGGTAAGTTTTCACCATCTAGAATTCGCTGGTTTAAGATATTCAACCAGGTAGCTATTTTATCTCCTGCTTGCAGCAACTCTGCCGTCACGCCATCAATTCCTGAGACCTTTCCATTTGGTAGGGAGGCCAGTTGCTGCTCTGTTTCTTCTAATAGTATGTGAGGCGTAGTTTCTCTTTCGTTTTCCACCTGTAATTCCGGATATTCTCTTTCATCTACAATAGGAATTTACCCCTATAAAACTCCCTTGTAATGCTCTCTACAAATCTTCTTTGTTTCCTCCACCAACCATTACACTCGGAGAAAATCTGTTTCTCTTAACAACCTTTCAGGTGTTATATCATGTTTCCTTGTGACAGCGGCATATACACGATCATTCTGTTTATTAAATGGGTTGCTAACTGTAAATATTTTCTCATCACTAAACCATATCGTATGAACTGTGCGCGGTGAAAATCTAACGAGTAATTGTTGGTAACATACCAAGCGAATTTGCTTATGAATGTCAGTTAAAGCTTGGACTGAAACTCGTTTGTATGCCCTCAAGTTTAGGTCAAATTTTTATTTTCGCCGAACACTTCTGTCAGATATTTCTATTTGCATGGCTATTTCATTTGGCGTTAAATGCGCTTCAGATTCTTCTTCACTCAATATTCTTGTCCCTACGAGATCGATATTTGCTTGTGTTCGAACCGTTCAAGGCCTCCCACTATCCTTTCGATTTCGGGCTTTTTCGAGAGTTAGTACGTCTGTTTTGCTTAAAAAAAATCTTTATAATTGTTTAAAATATACATTTGAAATAGTGGGCGAATTTTTTATGCCATAACCGGTATATATATATATATATATATAATATATATATATATATATATATGATACACACAGACCGTGCATGGAACAAGGAACTCTTCTGGGAAAATTAAATCCACTATAGTCCGAATAAGTAATGGTAAATGACAAACACTATACATAGTTTTTTTCTTTTTCATGATGTTAGCCCGACGTGGGCAACGGGTCACTCACAAAGAGGTCCCACCAATATAGCTTCCCTCACCAGCTATCTGCAAAACAGATAGGATCCAGCTTTGGGACAGGATCTAGGGTTTAAAGCAGCCTAGCCCCGCTATATTTAGAACCTCAATATAAGCAAAAGACTCGTTGCATTCACGTCGGATTGAATACATCAAAGAAAAAGGGGTAACTATTTGCTTTGCAGATAGCTAGTGAGGGAAGCTATATTTTTGGGACCTCTTTGCGACTGACCCCTTGCCCACGTCGAACTAACATCATGAAAAAGGAAAAAACCTATAGTGTTTGTCATTTACCATTACTTATTCGGACTATAGTGAATTTATTTTTCCCAGAAGAGTTCCTTGTTCCATGCACGGTCTGTGCATGGAACCATTCTGAGTTCACTCCCATATATATATGTGTGTGTGTATATATATATATATATATATATATATGTGTGTGTGTGTGTGTGTGTGTGTATATATATATATATATATATATATATGTGTGTGTGTGTGTGTGTGTATATATATATGTCGCGCATAAGGTTGTGCGAGCCTCTGCCCGCTTGCGACTTTTTAGGGTTAATGCACTTTGGACAATCCAACGAAGGTGGTCCTTGTTGGGTAAGCTCGGCCTTAGCCGAGAGCATCCGAGTACCAATGAACAGATTCTACTAGGTTTTTTCCCGAAGGGGTGAATGGAAACACTTCACTTCAAAAATTGGAGTTTAGTTCACTCATAAATTTTTATTCACAAAGTATATACAGAACGAGGCACTGATAATCAGAAGTTTACAGGGGGAGAGGTTTTACCTCTTACAACAACAGCTCAAGCAGGAATTTACAGGGGTAGAGGTTCGACCCGTTTGACAATAGTTAAGGTAGGAATTGAAAGCGAGGAGGCTTGTCCTCCTCGAGTAAGAGTTACGGCAGGGATTTAAAATGAGGCGGCTTGGCCTCCTTGGTCTAAGCCTCAGGCAGGAATTTAAAGTGAGGGAGGTGCAACCTCGGGTAACAACGGGCCAGGTAGGAATTTAAGATGAGAGAGGAGCCACCTCTGGTAACAACGGCTCAGGCAGGAATTTAAGGCGAGGGGGGCTCGGCCTCCTCGGGTAAAGGCTGAGGCGGGAATTTAAGATGAGAGAGGAGCCACCTCTGGTAACAACGGCTCAGGCAGGAATTTAAGATGAGAGAGGAGCCACCTCTGGTAACAACGGCTCAGGCAGGAATTTAAGATGAGAGAGGAGCCACCTCTGGTAACAACGGCTCAGGCAGGAATTTAAGATGAGAGAGGAGCCACCTCTGGTAACAACGGCTCAGGCAGGAATTTAAGGCGAGTGGGGGCTCGGCCTCCTCGGGTAAAGGCTCAGGCAGGAATCTAGAGTGGGAGAGGTGCAACCTCTGGTATCAAGGGGCCAGGCAGGGAACAATATGGTATATTATAATAATATAACATCACATCTTAACGTTATAAATTGGTAGCAGAGGCAAGAGAGAAGAGTTCGAATTCAGAGGCTCGCTTTTGACGACGTAATCGGAATTCGAACCTTCGTCTCAGCAATAATAAACAACTTGCGAGAGGTGAAATGATAAAAAAAAAATAAAACGTAAAAAGAATACATGTACGTAATCATGATCGTCAAGGGACATGTACGACTGCACAAAGTAGTGTACACATATCATTCGTCACACAATAGGTTGTGTGCGTAATATAGACACGAGTAAACAGACTGATAAGTTGATAGGGCATAAGTAGACAATAGGTAGATGAATGAATAAGTAATAATATTAATAAAGATACGGTCAAGAAAGAACATGGATGTATGAATGAGTATGGTTGAATAATGAGTATGGTTGAATAATATTTATATTGCATAACACCAGACAGGACACAACATATAATAATGACTTATAGAGAGTGAGGTTTTTATTATTATTAAAGAATTTACCATACATTGAATACGAAAGATATCCACATACTAAACACGTGATTCAGTATTCAAGGTATGAAGGAAATTAAGTTACTTTATGACGTCAGAGTGATTTACTCTGTACGTACAGTATAAGTCATTATTTGGGAGAATCAAAGGAGACGAATTAGAGAGGCACAGCTAAGGGAGGGACATTCGCTGTTTACAGCGAACTTCTAATGGCACAAACATGGATACTGTTCAACCATAGAAATGGTAAATCGCATGGTTGTGACACTGCTCTCCCTGTGAAAAAGGATGTAATGGTGGGGTGGAAGTTTATTTACAATATATTAAAAAAAATGAAACAGCGACAATTTCGGGTTGGATTAATCAAGGCAATTTAGTGGGAAGAATGATAATTATATTAATAAAATAAAAAAATAATCAAGGGGAAAATTTTAAAATTACAGCAAATAAATTAACAAGGTTGAGGTCTGATTACTAGGATTGTAGTGGAAATACTATGTCAACAAAGTACGATAAAGTCCGAAGTTGTCACCTTCAAAAATACAATTATAAGTATGATTAATTGTGGCAATCATACTACATAAACAATCTTATAAACTAATGAACCATCTAAGTTATTTCTGGCATTTCGACATAATTATTTCAGTTAAGTTCCAATTACAGGATTGAATCTAATTTAAGTTAAATTTTTAGTTTGTCCAACGTTATAGTAACAAGATTACTACTGAACCGTGATAAATTCGGAAAGATTTCCTGGGTTAAGATAATTTTAGGGAAAAAGATACATACATAGTAAATAATGGTTAAAAGGAAAATTCAATTTAAGGTTCAGGAATTTTCAATTCATATGGGACTACTTGAAATGGAGTTTAATCCGTCAGTACTGACAGAGATAAGAGTTTCCGAAGTTATCATGATTATACAGTAAAAAAACTAATCGTATTCACTATGGTAGTAAAAATCGAATTAAATTTTATTGGTGGACGAAGTCTTCAGCAGTGGGAGCACGGTTGCAGAATGTAAACTTATTGCAAGTCCGAATAAGTTGGTAAAATATTAAAATTGATTTAAAGAAAAGTAAAATTAATTTATTGAAAACATGAAAATTTATCTAGTTACCGTTTTAGATACTTAGATATTGTTATCCATTAAGAATATCCAGGGAAAGGAAGATAGAATTTCGTAATAGATGATGTATAGACCTTGGGTCACGTGTGTATTGTGCATTAGTGCAGAGTGTAAGTGGTAGGTGATTTACCCAAAAATGGGGAAAAGGAATTTATAGTTGAAGTTATTCGTAATCGCGTATACGTATGTATAAATATGGGTAATAAGTGTGTAGCTGAGTAGGTATGTACAGTAGTGTGTAGAATATGAAAGTAATTGGTTCATCCCGTGAAGAACTGAATCCTTAGTGGTCAATGGTAAATCATGAAATTTTGAGAACGGATTAGCTTAGAGGTTGGTTCAAATTAACTTAATGAAGGCAACAGGCAAGATTATATATTGTAAGCAGCAATTAAGTTTAAATAAATTCAAATAATCCAGAGTAAACATCAAACAGTTAACTGCAATTAAATATAATTTATCGTGATAGCCAATGATTTTAGAATAAGTTTGTATAATAAAATAAGATATGAGTAGTGAATTTCCTTTCCAATAAGTACGCCAATGATTTCAAGAGTGTTTCAGAGTGTGGGTAAGCGTAATTGGGTGAAAGTGTAATCAGTAGGAAAGTGAATTCGAATAGGTGTCAAAAGTAATAAAATTCAATCGGGATTATAGATTTTACGTAATAAATCGGTTGCACGTATTAAGGTAATTAAAATAAATACGCACTTAAAAGAACTTTAAATACTTAAAGTAAATTAAGTGGTATTGAAAACTGAATTTAGGCACAGAATTAAATTCGACTAGTAACCTTCATAGCGTTATATTAGCAGTATCTCACCATTAATATTGACCAGAAGTATCAGTACGGCAATTGAATTTTATTTGACGAGTTGATGGGGCATAGATAATAACAGGTTTTAGTGGAATTCATGGTAGGGGCACAGTTATGTAATTAGCAATATTGACATGGTGTAACAGAATTATTAGAAGGGGAAAGAATGGCATCCTGGTATAGTGTGTCAAAATTGGCTATAATTTTGGTTGATACCTTAACAAATGGTAGACTAACATTTAATGACAATTACTCAAGATAATTGAATAAAAAAAAATCAAGAATAAAAAGTTGAAAATAGAACTCAATTATGAGCTATACTGAACTGAACACTTATAGGTTATAAGTTCCGTATAATTAAGATTAATTTAAAAAAATAAAACAAAAAACAACTTAACCTAAATTGAGGGTATGTTCGGTCATACGGGTGAATTTCACGAACATACGAAGCCAGACAAATCAGCTGCATGGTTAGGTTGTCTTGCGATCGGGCATGTGGTCATTCGGTTAAAGGTTTTCGCAACATGCCGGGAAGCAATGGACTGACCATACGAGCCTTGCTCACTCAAAAGGAGGTGGTGTATCGGGATTAAGAAGAATGGCTTTCACTGGTTTCAGAAGAGGATCCAGGAACAGCCAAAGAGAAAGATTTGCAAAGTAGAAGGCAAGAAGGGCGAAAACATGAATTCGCGGAAGAAAAATGAAAATGATCGATGGAACGATCATATTATGGTAGTGAGGAATATTCCGCGCTTGCCCTTCCGCGCGTACAACTTCCGACGGAGGAGTAGGTTCGGGTTCGCTCCCGGCACCTATGGGCTTAGCCTCGGAATTAGGTGAAATTCCTCTACCTTTGAAAACAGAATCAAGTCATCTTCCTTAAATAGGGATTAAGCGAAATGACCAATCGAACTTAAGAGATGAGTTTTCAAATTTATTTGGAATAGCCAGAACACTGGGAACTTCAAGTTCCGGCCTAACTGTCACTGAAGGAGGTGACTCGCTCTCGATGGAGTCACAGGGGTCTACTGTGAAGACATTCGAGTCTTCATACTCAAAATTACCAAAAGTATGTTGGCTTTCTAGTCCCTCGTTCGGCGGAACTAGAACGGAACATTTGACAATTGATGAAGAATCTTCCCCATCTGGTAGCAGTTCCTTTTTATTTTGAACTGGTTCCAGGGAGTCCGTCGGGCTCTCTGAAACGAGTCTTTCACCCTCAGCTGAAAAGACCGAAGAATAGGGGTGACAAACATACTCGAAAGGTGGTTTTCTCCTCGAATTAGGCCTGCTTCTCTATCGGCCCAATAAAAATCGTGCGTAATAAGGAAATTCATCCCCAGGAGTAAGTCTCCATCCCAATTCAATTCAGATACGACCACAAATGGGGTCAGATAAGGGACTGAATCAAACTCAATAGGAAGGATGATTTCTCCGGTACTGTATTCTTCCCAGTCATCATCAATGCAGGACAAACGAGAATGCAAATCGAATTTTTCCGTAGCCACCTTGAGTAACTTCTTGTATACGTGTTGGTGAATGTAATTCGCCTGACAGCAAGTTTCAACAAGAGCCAAAACTGCTTGGTTGTTAATAGAAGTTTTCATGAAAATTTGTGGGCGTTCTTCCATGAGCTCCATTTCAAGAGTCCAAGAAGGCGTCTCCGAAACATGTGAACATGCTTCGTCTGCATCAGCGATGGTTTCGCACGAGGTTGGGGTATTGGGAGGAAAACCAAAATTTGGAATATCGCAATCAGGGGAATTGGGTGACCAACTGGAAAGACCTGATGTCGGCAATTGACAATACGTCTTTACGTGAGCACTTTGCTCTTTAGGAAAAGATTGCTTGCTACACTGCTCCGAATACCAAGTAACGGAGTTAAAACAAAACGGAGGGACGGCATGGTCCTCACTATAGTAATTTAAAAAGAAGTCACTGGGACATGATCGATTCGTTACGAAACTGTTACTGTCATCATAAACATCACAATGATTATCAAAATTCATAAAAACTGACTCGCCTACAGGACCTTGTGGGGCATTCTCCCCAGCTGCTACTACAGCAGAAAAAGCATCATCTGAAGCAAGATGACGGTCATCATGACCAAAAAAATAAAAACAGGGTCATCTTTCAGACCACTTAAACGAGGCGGCATTGCCGATTGGCCGTTGGCCGAAGTAAACTCAAAACAATTCGGGTCCTGTGGAGAAAAGTTATCAAAAACATGGTCATCCTGACCATCTAACGCGTCCTCTTTGGGACATGCATGGATATCCGATCCATCTAAACCAAAAACAACATCAGTAACAGAATTCGCGTCCTTTTTGGGACATGCATGGATATCTGATCCATCTAAATCAAAAACGAGGTCTTCTCGACCAAAGTTCACTGAATGAACTATGTCAGTTGAATCAATGTCCGAATGACTAAAATTACTGACAATTTGAGGAGCAGTGTCTAAATCATCGTACAAGTCATGGCCATCGGGACCAACATGGTTGTCCTGACCATGGTGAGAATAAAATAAATTCTGATTTTCAACATCAGTTGCACAGCAATCATCCAAGTTGTCTGAATTCACATTTAACAAAGGATTGGTCACATCCCCATTTACATTACAACAATTATTAACGTAGGTATTACACTTACTTTCAACAAAACTTTCATCATAAAAACTTTCAACGGAAGTTTCATCATAAAGACTTTCAACAGAAGTACCTTTATTTACATAAATCAACAATTTCATTGTTGTCGTTACTGTTTTCAACATTAGCATCACAAACACTGTCACAAGATGCATCACAAAAATCATCATCAGGAGAGGCTGTGAGTTCTAGCCTCGAAGGAAATTCATTTGATGAACAAGCTGGAACCAACGGTTCAGAGACAACTGAGTCAGAGAAGAAAGTTGGGTCAGGATTACCCAAATTTTCCAAGGGTGACGTTTCATCGTCACAATAAAGGTTCTGCTCGGGTGCCTCGCACCAGAGAAGGGAATAACGTCTTTTATCCCATTTATCGACGAAGCATCCATCCGAAAAGTCGAAATGGAATCCGTTGGGTCGTAGGGATTCTGGGCCAATAATTAAATCAAAATCGGGACAATATTCTAGCGGAACTAACGAGACACCTATACAGACAAGACAATCACCAATCCACATGGCAAGTTTAGTTTCCGCAAGGACGGGAATAAGGTTACCATCGGAATCCCGAATGTATGAAACGGATGGCGGTCCCTTAAAGAGAGGACACAGCAATTTATCCGCTAAAGACGCAGAACAATACTGGACGAACATTTCGGATCAAAACGACCTAAAAGGGTCTCCTCTGGGCAACGGAGTTTGAAATCGATTTCGAGAAAAATAATACTTTCTGGGGATTCCGAATGTACAGAACTCAAAGAGGAAGTGGATTGGGAAGGTGGGTCAGAATAAGGTACACTCAACGCCTTTCTACCCAGACCAGAAGGGTCAACGGAATCACTCCGATTCTCTACCGAAACAACATTATCGGGAGATGCGTTTTCGCGCAACACTGAAGGATGGTTACACGACTCATGAGCAAGGGACTGAAGGGAAATCCGGAACTGGTGTGCTCGTGTTCTGCTGTTTAAACCTTTAACGTCAACGTCCCATTTGACGGATCCCTGCCTGTCACAGTACTTCGTGATTTCCTGCAGACCTTTATATATATATACCAAAAACGTTTAAATTCTACCCAAGACCATTGATATATTTGTCCATTGGACCAATCGATAAGAAAGGTACGGACGCGCGCGGCGTCACCGAAATTTGGGTCACAAGTGTCAAAAGCAAAACCGATTTTATCTGCATCTGTAGTCAGACAACCTCTAAACGAATCGTCAATTTTACCGAACCAATCCTTAAAGAGGGTTCTACAAATCTATTATTAACGCGACCGCGAAAATGAGGGACATCAACTGTACGTTTCAGTACGGAAAAGGGAGTTATAAGATTAACAGTAGTGCATGTCAGGGGGGGTAATGGTTTGGACATCGTTAATCATAACACGTGTCGTTGACACGGAAGTGTGTGTGTAAAACAAAAATAACCATGTAAGAGACAAGCAATAAAAAAAAAAATGGAACAAAGTCTAAGTATTTTGAATAAAATTGAAAAAAAACGAGATAAACAATGAAACAATTTTTTCATATAGTTACGAGATAACGTAGAACAAAATGGGCGACTCTGCATTTACTCCGGATGCAGCAATCGACGAGTAATTTTCGAATCTCCCAACGCTGAAGTCTCGTTGGCAAGGGTCGAAATTCGGTCAAAATCACACTAGAAAAAAGGGTTACAGTATAATAACGATAACATAAATTTTCACTAAAACTAAGTTAAAAGGTTTAAATTAAAAAAGGAAAAGAAAAAGAAAAACCTAACCGGGTACAACTAAATAAAAATGTGAGTTATGGGTATAAATATCAGAATTAGACTGATCGAATTTATGTCCCACAACAAAACCTAAAATGATATTTAATATTCTTAATATACACAATGTGCAGATAATTTTATAAAAAGAATTTAAAAAAATTCAGATTTATAATCTGTTGGGAAAAATAAATACGTGAATACAGAATCAATGACAACGTCTGATTAGTACTGTATTTTGTATTACTATCAAACAGTTAATTAAAATCAATTAATTAAAAAAATGATTAAGTGTTTATAAAGTCACTTCACTGTTTCACACTAAAAAGGGAAAAATAAAAGTGAATTAAAATTACTAAAATTAAAGAAAATGATAATTAAGAGCACGATTTAAACGTAGTAATTTTTAACTAAAACGATTAAAATAAAACTCATCACAAACGGAGAGTGAGGGGTTCAGCAGCTGGTGCCTCGAGTCTCCACGAAACTTTGAAGGTCAGCCTCACTCAGCTCTGAGGTGGGTGTGCCGCTCGCTAGCAGACGAGAGGGAGGGGTGACGTCATCTGATCGCCACGACGGAGCATACAAACGTTGAAGGAAGATTGTAGACAGGAAGACGGTCGACGGTTGATTGGTGAAAAATACGAACAATAATTCAAAAGTTGATTGAAGATTAACGATAGTTGTATTAAATTGAGGTTGCAGATGGTGGGGTTGGAGTCCAAGTTGAAGAGGTTGCGGTCGACGTCGAACGAGTGAATCCATGAAGTGTTTCAAAAATTGTTCAAAGTAGGGACATCCATTGATGGACGACGGTTTTTTTCGGAGGGGGACTGAAACAGTCTCGGTGTTGGGGAACTAAAGCGGTCTCGGTGTTGGGGAACTAAAACAGTCTCGGTGTTGGGGAACTAAAGCGATCTCGGTGGGACCTCCGGTGTCGCGCATAAGGTTGTGCGAGCCTCTGCCCGCTTGCGACTTTTTAGGGTTAATGCACTTTCGACAATCCAACGAAGGTGGTCCTTGTTGGGTAAGCTCGGCCTTAGCCGAGAGCATCCGAGTACCAATGAACAGTTTCTACTAGGTTTTTTCCCGAAGGGGTGAATGGAAACACTTCACTTCAAAAATTGGAGTTTTAGTTCACTCATAAATTTTTATTCACAAAGTATATACAGAACGAGGCACTGATAATCAGAAGTTTACAGGGGGAGAGGTTTTACCTCTTACAACAACAGCTCAAGCAGGAATTTACAGGGGTAGAGGTTCGACCCGTTTGACAATAGTTAAGATAGGAATTGAAAGCGAGGAGGCTTGTCCTCCTCGAGTAAGAGTTACGGCAGGGATTTAAAATGAGGCGGCTTGGCCTCCTTGGTCTAAGCCTCAGGCAGGAATTTAAAGTGAGGGAGGTGCAACCTCGGGTAACAACGGGGCCAGGTAGGAATTTAAGATGAGAGAGGAGCCACCTCTGGTAACAACGGCTCAGGCAGGAATTTAAGGCGAGGGGGGGGCTCGGCCTCCTCGGGTAAAGGCTCAGGCAGGAATCTAGAGTGGGAGAGGTGCAACCTCTGGTATCAAGGGGCCAGGCAGGGAACAATATGGTATATTATAATAATATAACATCACATCTTAACGTTATAAATTGGTAGCAGAGGCAAGAGAGAAGAGTTCGAATTCAGAGGCTCGCTTTTGACGACGTAATCGGAATTCGAATCTTCGTCTCAGCAATAATAAACAACTTGCGAGAGGTGAAATGATAAAAAAAATAAAACATAAAAAGAATACATGTACGTAATCATGATCGTCAAGGGACATGTACGACTGCACAAAGTAGTGTACACATATCATTCGTCACACAATAGGTTGTGTGCGTAATATAGACACGAGCAAACAGACTGATAAGTTGATAGGGCATAAGTAGACAATAGGTAGATGAATGAATAAGTAATAATATTAATAAAGAATAACGGTCAAGAAAGAACATGGATGTATGAATGAGTATGGTTGAATAATGAGTATGGTTGAATAATATTTATATTGCATAACACCAGACAGGACACAACATATAAGTAATGACTTATAGAGAGTGAGGTTTTTATTATTATTAAAGAATTTACCATACATTGAATACGAAAGATATCCACATACTAAACACGTGATTCAGTATTCAAGGTATGAAAGGAAATTAAGTTACTTTATGACGCCAGAGTGATTTACTCTGTACGTACAGTATAAGTCATTATTTGGGAGAGATCAAAGGAGACGAATTAGAGAGGCACAGCTAAGGGAGGGACATTCGCTGTTTACAGCGAACTTCTAATGGCACAAACATGGATACTGTTCAACCATAGAAATGGTAAATCGCATGGTTGTGACATATATATATATATATATATATATATATATATATATATATATATATATATATATTTAGTGGTGGACCGGATATCCGCATCATTTTTAACATCCGCATCCGCACTTCTGACTGCGGATGTTATGCGGATATTATCTCCAATAAATTATGCAATTTACAATTAAATTAACTTGTAAAGTAGCTTATAAGGCTCAGTCATGCACATTTCCTTTTAAAGTATTAATTAATTATTAATGAACAAACAAACATATAAACCTCAAAATAAATATACCTGTTAACACAGAAAATTGAATGAAACTTGTTTCATTGAATTTTCTGTGGCTGAAACTCTTGAGAAAGTTATTTTTATCATAATGAAAACATTAATATTAATTTTAATTCTTATGCATTGCCTGCCATCACAGTAATATCACGAAATTTGAAAAATTATGTCATATATTCATAATTCTATATACAGTATATTGCTAGATTAACTAAATATCCGCATCCGCATCCGCAGATGTTGAAAAACTGACATCCGGTCCACCAGTAATATATATATCAAACGAACGCCCGCAAAAACGGCCACCCCATAAAGCAGTGGTTCCAAACCCCTGGTCGCGACCCAAGTGATGGTCGGGAAGGTGTTCCTGAGGGTCGCGGGACGGAAATTCTCAACGACTGATTCAATCAAACTATATGAATATAAACACAACGTATCAAAATGATTGGTCATTAACACTGCATGTACCAGCGTTTAGGGTCGCCAGGCAGGACAATATTGTATTCAGGGTCGCCACCATAAAAGTTTGGGAACCACTGCCATAAAGGAAGAGAAAAGCCAAAATCAAGGTCCAGGGTTTTCGGGATGCCTGAACACTCTACGTTTGAAAGATTGCAGGGCATAGACAGCAGGAAAAATGGATTGAGGAAGATTGTTCCAGAGTTCACCAATTGAGTAGATGAAAGATTGAAAATACCGATTAACCTTTGCATTAGAAGGTTAGACAGAAAAGGAATGGGAATGTGTTAAATGTCTGGTACTGCGTGCTCGCCTTAAAGGAGGAGGCATGCAGTTAGAGTTCAAAAGAGCAGAGTCAGTTATAATAATGTTAAGAGAAGAAGCAGGATAAAGTTGTGTATTGTTGAAGATAAAGGGATAGTCGTGTGGAAGATTGTGACGAGTAGACAGATGAAGAAACTGAGTCTTTGAAGCATTAAAAGCCACAAGGTTTTCTCTGCCCCAATCAGAGACTGCAGAAAGATCAGAGGTCAGATGCACCGCAGCCATCCTACGCGAATCATGGAATGACTGTTGAGTGGGATGCTTTATGAAGCGGGTGGAGAAGTGAATAGTGGAATCATCGGCATAGAAACGGATAGACAGGAAGTGCGACTTAATAGATCATTGATAAAATAAAGGAAAAGAATGGGTGATAAGAGAGCCCTGAAGAATACTACTATTAATAATTTTGAAAGAACAGTGGTTATCTACAACCGCAACAAAAGATCGGCCAAAAAGGAAATTAGAGATGAAGGCACAGATAGAAGGATAGAAACCTAAGGAAGGCAGTTTCGAAATTAAAGACTTGTGCCAGACTCTATCAAAAGCTTTTGATAGGTCTACCGCAGTGTTTTCCAAACTTTATGTTGCGACGAACCCCTAACTCCCCAAATTTATGGTTGCGCGCCCACTCCCCCATTAATTAATTATCAATGATTGAACTAACTAAATTGGCATGTAGAATTATTCGTACTTGTATAATTAATCAGATTTTTGGAGGTAGCCAAAAAAGGCGCCTCCCTAACCAACAGTACGCGCCCCACAGTTTGGAAACCACTGGTACCACTGGTCTAACACAAATCCAAAAGTTTCACTGAAATTCTGAAAGGAGGATAACCAAGAGTCAGAGAGAAGTGCAAGAAGATCACCAGTAGAGCGTTCCTTGCGGAACGCGTACTGAAGATTTGAATGATGCTTGTGAGAAGAGAGGTGTTTAAGGATCTTCCTATTGAGGATAGATTCGAAAACTTTAGAAAGGCAAGAAATCAAAGAATTGGACGATATTTGTAGGGTTGAGAGCGGTTACCCTTCTTTGCGACAGGCTGAATGAAAGCAAACTTCCAGCGGGGAGGAAAAGAACCATATGAAAGACAAAGACGAAAGAGTTTGCCCAGCAGGGTGTCTGCACAGAAGCACAGTTCTTGGAAAAACAGGAGGGATAGAATCAGTACCGTAGAGTTGAGTCCAGATAGGTGAGATAAAACATCTTTGAAAGAGATTCTAATTTCAGACCTAATTAAATCAGAGGGAGGAAAAGATGGAGGACAGCACCAGAATCGTCCATGGTTGAGTTGGAAGCGAAAGTTTGAGTGAAGAGTTCAGTTTTATTAGGAGCAGAGACGGCAACCAAGCTGTCGGAATGGAAGAGGGGGAAAAGAAATTGTTGGAAAGGCTCTTGGCTAGGTGCCAGAAAGTGCAAGATGAATTAGAATCAGATAGGTTTTCACATTTTTGTTGGATAAAGGATTTTTATTTTTTGGCGGGTCGAAAAGCAGATTTTGCACGGCTCTGGCCAGAAATATAAGCTGAGTGAGAGTGAGGAGTTGAATGGCGGCTGTACCTTCTGAAAGCTTCCTCTCTGTTGCGGATAGCATTAATACAGGCAAAGTTAAACCAAGGTTTTTTGCATTAATAAGAATAGAATATAGAATGTAGGCTTCCTCACCCGAGAAAATCACCTCCGTGATGCACTCATCGCCCCGGCCATGGAAGCAGTAATCTTTCCTTGGAAAATCAAAGTAGTACTGCCTAAAGGCGAACTGGAGCGAACTGGAACGATAGAAAGGAAAGGATTGTGGTCGGAGGAGCTCCAACGGAGAAAAAGTTTGACAGAGTAAGAAGGATGAGTGGAGAGAAATAAATCCAGATTGTTGGGCCTTACTCCATGGCGATCGAGAATTTGAGAAGGGTGCTGTACATTCTGCTCTAGGTCATTCAGGATAGAGACGTTGTAAACTAGTCAGTGAAACGCGAAGGAATTTAAAGTTGGTGCTGTAACATTGAAATCTCTTAAAATGGAGATTTTAGCGGTATATATATAATATATATGACTGATATTCTGTACTAATACTATTTAACATTGAACGCATGCGAAATGAAACAATACAGGGTGTGTCGAAGTCAACAACCATTTCAATTATGTATGTTATTTTATTAACAGGGGTTATATTACATGTTCAAACTCGCTCCGTTAACTTGTAAACACATTTCACTACGTTTCACACCACTGTTTCGAACTTTTTGAAGTACTTGAAACATAAAAAAGAAAAGCAAATGTTAGAACAATTATTCATTGCCTATGGCTCCCAACTTTTATCGCAGTGACATAGGTAATGAACAGTGTTGTACCGCTAACTCAAAAAAGTTAGCGCCGCTAACGCTAATTACCATAAAATATAGTGCCGCTAACGCTGACGCTAAGCATTTCAACAGCTAGCGCCGCTAACACTAACACTAATTTTGTCGCTAATTTTTTCTGAAACCATTCCAATTTATATGTTCTGCCTTCCGTAATTTACTTGCATAGACTAGCACAGACCTTGATGTACAGTAATTGGTTGCTAAGGTACAAAAATGTGACGTTATAGTCTACAAAAATGAAAGCATTTTTATGTCCGAGTAGAGTTCCTTTCGTATATATTAATAGGGAAAACCATCCAACGGAAGAATGAATTCTCTTCAATTTCTACAAGTGGTTTTGAAAAAATTAGCGATTGACTTTTCCTTAAAACTTAGCGCCGCTACCTGTTTCGCTAACACTTTTGAGAATTAGCAGCGCTAACAGTATCGCTAATAAAAAATTAGCGTGGCTAATTCGCGTCGCTAATCCCAGCACTGGTAATGAGGAATTGAATTATCTTTTTTTTTTTTAATGTTTCAGACACCTCAAATTAACAAGATGACTGTGCTCAATTCGAACATTTATTATAATCTCTGTTAATAAAATACCTGATAAGGCTCTTCACCTTTGCCACACAACAAACTCTTAAACATTTGCCTCATCACTTCCAAATCCAAATCCAACTGAAATTTTTTTGATATAAAAGGTCATCTCAAAAGGAGAGAATGACTTGAAGGATCTTTATGACATAAACAAGCGAATGCGGCAGGAATTGAACAATGGAAAGAGGACCAACTCCAAAGTAAAGTTACTGACGCCTTACTTTGTGTAAACAGTTGAAATTGTAAACAACAGATATACAGGCATTCTATAACATATCTGCTTTTTTCAATGTCTGGAGAGGGCATATATTTAGAATTAATTTATAACAATGTTTCGTCGATTGTAATGGTTTTGTTACTGTTAATAAACTTTGGAAATCGTTAATTTATATGTAACCCATGTTACGGTACGTAAAATACTGTTTGTCAGTCAGTTTTAAAGAATGTCGAATAGATTGGTACTAGCAAAAGATCTGCGCTACGCGCCGATTTTGCTAGATCTGCGGTGCTTGGACCTTCGACCCAAACCGAATTGTGGGCCTACGGCGTATTTTATTTTGAACATCAATAGCCCTTTATCTGGATATCGTTCCCTTTCCTCTCACCTTGAGCCTCAGTAATTGGGGTGCCTGTGGCCCTCCAATTACTGGCGAACCAATTATTCGGTCAATAAAACTACAGAAAAGAACGCAGCCATGAAAATCTAAAACTTCACAAATCTTGATACGATGAACTCGGATGTGAAGCTCAAGATTTTCATGACTGCGTTCTTTTCTATAGTTTTATTGACCAAATAATTGAACCGACAGTAATTGGGGGGTCGCAGGCCCCTAATTACTGGGGGTTCAATTATTTGGTCAATAAAATATAGTCATGAAAATCTTAAGCTTCACAAATATTGACACAATGTGAAGCTCAAGATTTTCATTGCTGCGTTCTTTTCTATAGTTTTATCGCGGTGCTGGGGTCCCTCGGGTCCAGTAATTGGTGGTGGTGGTGGGGGGGGGCTGGTCACACATATATTTTCGTTCATTACTCATCACCCCCATCCACCATACGAAGTTTGGTCGAAATCTGTTCAGAAACGTAAAAGTTTTTTCTGCGGACAGGCAGGCAGATACATTTTTGCTAAATTATAATAGTAATGATGCCCGATTAGGTTAATTAAATGGCCGGTTAGGTCAATTGAATGCCCGATTAGATTAATTGAATGCCCGGTTAGGTTAATTGTACACCCTTGACGATTGGTTAGGTTAAGTCATGATATTTTCGTTAAAGCCAACGAAAATATCACGACTTAACCTAACCAATCGTCAAGGGCGTACAGATGACCTAACCTGGCATTCAATGAACCTAACCGGGTATTCAATAATAGCGGAGCGACCCGGCGTTGCCGGGGTGGATGTTGAAAGCTATTATATATATATATGCCCGGTTAGGGAAACTGAATGCCCAGTTAGGTTAATTGAATGCCCAGTTAGGTCAACTGAATGCCCGATTAGGTTAATTGAATGCCCGGGTACGTTAATTGAATGCCCGGTTAGGTTAATTGTACATCCTTGACGATTGGTTAGGTTCTCATGATGTTTTCGTTAAAGCCAACGAAAATATCACGACTTAACCTAACTAATCGTCAAGGGCATACAGATGATCTAACCTGGCACTCAATGAACCTAACCGGGTATTCAATAATTTTACCATAAGTTTCGTAATGATCTTGATGACGTCATTTAATGTTTTAAAATTAATTATTTAATTTATTAACACCCACGTGCACAACCTCTGGACCTAATCAATATGTGTGTGAAGTTTCATGTTTGTAACTGCTTCCATT
Organism: Bathynomus jamesi; assembly: GCA_023014485.1. NCBI lineage: Eukaryota > Metazoa > Arthropoda > Malacostraca > Isopoda > Cirolanidae > Bathynomus > Bathynomus jamesi. The sequence goes on along the minus strand of JAJOZX010003320.1, from coordinate 207,006 downwards.
TTGGAGTTATGGCTGATGGCTGGAACACACACACACACACACACACACACACACACACACGTCTTTTTATTACTATTATTATAGATAAACAATAGACTGGTACAAATTTATAACCGAAAGACTTCCTAAAAGCAACAATTTTTTATAAAGAAAAGGGGAAAATTAGTTTTGTAGGCCTAGGGATTCCGAAATTTTCATAAAATGGAAAATAATTGCTATTTTCTTACTTACAGCGACAGGCATAATGATATTAGGATACCTAATAGAAATTTTGTAATATTTTAAAGTTGGGAAAATAAATAATTTTCTAAAAATGATCAACTATAAAAGAGCATCTAATCAGATAACTTAATTAACGTATTTCTATGACAACTAAAAAATACAATGATAAATCAATATCCTATCAAATTGTTTGTGTATACGTAAAATTATTTGTACAAAAGCCACAGTAATAAAACGCACAAAAGTCACGGTAAATAATTTCGAGTGTGGCTCGTTTAACTTTAAACTCGTGTTTATTTAAATTGCCCGTTTTAATTATGTAATTTTTTGTATTGAATCGATAAAGAAATCTTTTGTGAATCGAAAAATCTTTTGGGAATAGAATGATATTAAATGTTTAGTAAATATTGACTTATTTTGTGCCAAAATTATGATTAAAAATGAAAAATTAAAAAAATGCGTGTACAGGCATGGGAAGAACTGTACCCCTAAAAGGGGGGAAGGAATTATGTTAGGGAATTTTTTTTAGCATGGGCACTGCACAATAAAAAGACGCATCGAATGGTGAAAACCGCATTGTTCTACACCAATTGTACCTGTAGGTGTGCGCAAAAAACTGTTACATATATTTATCTATCTATCTATCTATCTATCTATCTATCTTATATATATATATATATATATATATATATATATATCTATATACTGTATATATATGATGAATAAAACCACGAAGGAAAGGAAACACAAAAAGGTGCTCAAGCGCTTTCGTCCATGGAATTTTTTACATTTAATAGTGGCTTGAAACGCATTCTCAAAGATCATAAGGACTTAATTCCGCTTTTCACGTCCACTTACCTTCTCTGCCCACCTTCTCTGCCCACAAACCTGGCAACCCTATGCGCCCTATTATTAGCTCGGTGGGCTCTATTACTTATAAACTCTCCAAATGGCTTGTCAAAGTCTTGTCCCCCATTCTCGGAACTATCTCTGATTCACATGTAAAAAATTCCATGGATCTTACTGAAAAATTGAATAATGCACGTACTGAAACTAACGATAGACTGATCAGTTTTGACGTTTGTTCATTGTTTACAAAAGTGCCGATTGATGATATGCTTGACTTTCTCTCCCAAGAATTACATAAGTATGACCTGCCACTACCTTCACACATTGTTTTGGAACTTATTAAGCTCTGCATCAAAGACTGTAAATTCACTTTCAATAACGAGTATTATCAACAAGTTTTTGGGATGGCCATGGGCAACCCCTTATCGCCCCTCCTCTCCAATATTTATATGGAGTTTTTCGAAATTACTTACATTCCGAGAATCCTGGGGGTTGGCATCCCTTGGTTGCGGTACGTCGACGATATTTTGTGTATCTGGCCCATGAATCGTGACCTGGATAACTTCCTCCTTCAGTTAAATGATCAAGTCCCCTCCATTAAGTTTACTTTAGAAGTGGAACAAGACAATTCAATCCCATTTTTGGATGTGCGTGTACATAGCGAAAGCCCAGGTTTTAAGTTTAGTATCTATCGGAAAACAACAAACAATTTGTCCTACGTACACTTTTACTCGGGACATGACACCCCAACTAAGAAGGCCATTTTTTCATCAATGTTTCTCCGCGCCCTTAGGATCGCCAGTCCGGAATACATCGATGCCGAATTGGAAAAAATCAACGGTATTGGAAGTGATCTGTGTTATCCATCTGCGTTTATGGAATCTTGTCTCAACAAGGCAAAACGAACTTTCTATCGTATCAATAATAACACTCGTACTTTGTCAAAAAATATTTTAGTACTTCCATTTTTCCCGGGCATTTTAGGCATTGCTAATGTACTTAAACTTTTGGATATTAATGTAGTATTTTCATATAACAATATTGTGAAAAATATCATAGTAAAAAATAGCCCTACCAATAATTCAGGCATTATGTATAAAATTGGGTGTAAACAATGTGATTCCTTTTACATAGGTCAGACGGGAAAGGATTTGCACACACGTATAAAACAGCATCAATATTCCGTTAGAACAGGACAGTTGTCCAGTGCTCTTTTTGTCCATTTGTCAGAGTTATCCCACTGTATTGATTGGAATAATGCTTCAGTTTTATTTCACTCTAGCAACATTGTTAATAGAAATATTCTTGAGTCTGCCATTATCCAACTTTCAAATAACTTCAATATAAGCAAAGGTCTTTTTCAACTCGATCCTGTTGTTTTGAATTCCTTCAAAACAGATTTAGATAAAAAGGGTAGGACGTTAAATCTTTGGTAAACTTGTATGCTACTTTATTAACTTTTAATCTTCATTTTATTTTTATATATATCGAAACTTGACTATAAAAGGCAAAGTGTTAAAACCCGGGCAGATTTCCAGTATAAATTTGTATTTTTATAATTCATTTGATCTTGTGCTAAAAATCGATATTTTTCTTTACAAATCTGTATGCCTCTTTGTTAATCCTTTAATTTTTATTTTTACTTCTCTGTTTATTGCATATATATATATATATATATATATATATATATATATATATATATATATGTATGTGTAGATATGTATGTATATATATATATATATATATATATGTTTGTGTGTATGTATGTTATTTATTTTTTTTTTTTTTTCTTTCTGTAACCTATATATAGGCCGTAACCTTTTTTATACTTCAGTGTTCCTGAGGATGTCATTAGACGAAAGCGCTTGAGCACCTTTTTGTGTTTCTTTTCCTTCGTGGTTTTATTCATCATAAATATTTTTCACGTGTTACTTTCGTGAAATAATTTTCATATATATATATATATATATATATATGTATTAGGGTGTGACAGTTGCCCCAACTTTGTCCTACAATACTGTTCAAAAGTTTGGTGTTACATAATGACATAAAAAATACCCACGTGCAATTTTTTGAAGATTCATGCATATTCGAGTGAGCACCAGCAATTTGAAAAATAGCGATTTTGCTTATACGGCATACGCGCCTATATATGAGATTACACAACCATCATAAGCGATATTAACACAAATCATTTGCCTGTCTTAATTAAAAGCTGTTATCACTAACACAAAAAAGTTAATCATTCTTATTCTCTCATGGTACATTAAGGGGTTTTATCATATATTCAGAAGGTATTATTTCTCTAGAGCAAGAAACCATGATTTCTGTTTGGAAACAGATGATCGTTTGCGCTGATTAGGAACGCGGAGTCTGTCATTTTCAACTACTTGAAGGACTTCTTGAAAGCGCTCCTCATCCCTGGCAACATTAAGAAAGTCATGGCAAAGTTTTACACCATGCTCTGCAGCCTCATTGACGACCTGAAGCTTGTCCACAACCCGTTTCATGTTCAGGTAGTCGTCATGATCCGCCCATTCACTGGCTGGACTGTGGAGAAACTGATAGGGCATGCCTAAAATGGTGAAGAACCGGCTTGAGTCAGGCCCAATTAGGTCCACCAGGGCAGTGCCACTTTCTGGGACAGGGGGAAGATATGGCTTTCCATAGCCCCCATGATTGAGCCCCACTCTCTCAGTAACTTCAGTGCCTTCATGGCAAAGAAGGGCCTTCCTCATCTCCTCTTTTGTCCTTTCTTGTACTTGGGACGAGAACAAAGCCAGTGGGGCCAACTCCTCAGTTAGGTACCAAGTGTGTGTACCGAGTGCCACACGTGCTTTGTCAACTATTGTGGCGTCATATGGGGCAAATTCAGCCAAGGTTTCGACCAAATTCAAGTCATTCAGTGGCGCACTTGCTGGACTGGGGCAAACAATCCACCATGGGACATAAACAGCGACTGTGAACACAGCAAACCGTTCTAACTTGCTGATTTGACTTTTAGTCACAACCTCGGCTTTGGGAAACTGCTCTTTGATCTGGCCTGACAAAAGAACAATCTTGAGGGTATAGAGCAGTTTAGCCATCCACCTTGCTTTGTGAAGTGCGCCGGGGTAGACCATTGTGAAGTTCACTGGCTCGGATCCTTTAGTTACAAGCAGCAGACAAAGCTCTACCAACTCCTTGTAGTCGACACGTGTAAATGGTTGGGCTAGAGATTCACGGAAGAAGTCAGCCATCTCCTGCTGGCGCTCCTCAAACACTCCAGGCATTGCGGGGTAGTAGTATTTCTTTTTTTCATTGTACGCCAGTTGAGAGAAATGGTTCTTGAACCTAGAAATGCAATTATTGGGATTATTGTATTTCGTACTAATCTATAATATTGTTTTAGGGGTATTACGATTGATATGATCGATCATTTGCTTGGTGTTAGTATATCTTATAAGTCTAATAAAAGAAATTCCACTAAATTTGTTCATTAGATAATAATATTCCTTGTTATTTTGTAAAGCTTATGACTCACCTCTGGAAAACCATTATGTTTGGACTTGAAGAGCCCTCCACTTTCAAGCAATCCCAGCAAACACCTAGGATGACTTCGCCCACATGCCTGCGACAGGTGCACCAGAATACGGCACGCTCTAATTCCTTTTGGAGGGAGACGCAAGCAGCTGTTTTTTGTCCTAAAAAAAAATGTAATTGTAGTTTAAGGCCACCATTTCAGGCACGTGCTTTTTGCAGATTTCTGTTAAATCATTCACTGTATTTTGGTATTAATGTCGTGATAAATTCACGCTGATGTTTGAAATAGGTTTACCCGTATTGGATGAAGTTGTGTCGAAAACCATACCAACGACATTCTGTTCACACTCCCAATCGACCAGAAGTTGTTTGGTTGCTGTTGATATCAAGTCTCCTTGAACCAGGCCAGCTTTTTGAGTCAAATGCGGAAGAGGTGGGACTCCAAGAAGCTTTGTGCCATTGACACCAGACACAAGAATGGGCAGGCGGTCATCAGTGCCTTTGAAATCCAGCGTGTCCATAAGTTTACCATCCCAGTGCACCAGTACTTTGTCTGATGGTTGCCATTCATCCATGATTTTTAAACTTATTTCGTCCTTGCATTTAGACTCAGCTTTGATGTATCTCCACCACATGCAGATACAAGGGAGTACACAATTGCACTCAGCTGGGTCGGCGAGATGTTGTTTCGAACACTGCATGAAACAAGTTCTGCCGACTTCAGAATATCATGGGGCACAAAAATTGAAACTCCCTCTTTCACTGTTCTCCGATGTTTTCTCTTTGGTTCAGCAGTGCTGGCCTCATCAATGTCATCGTCCTCATCAGAGCTAATAGGTGAATCAATATCAGCCTGTACATTCTCAGCATGATCACATTGCTCTCTCTCTTGTCGCTTCTCTTCTCGCATCTGCCTTTTCTGTCGCTTCTGAACCTTTTTTGTGAGTACTTTGTTTACCCCAGAGTAGGTAGCTACTCTGTCACTTAGCATGCTTTTCATAAAGAGTATGTCAGTATCGATGGCATCTTGTTCGGCCTGAGTTTTCCCCTTTTTCGCAGCCGCCATGTCTTTCAACACTGTGTTCTTATAAAATTTCATCGTCAGGCTCAATTCTGATTTAAACTTCATAATTCCAGGATCATCAGCCCGTCTTCTATCCTCATTCTTTTTCATAAGCATCATGTAGTCTTTGTCATAGTAAGTTTTAATCACTCGGCCAATATTGTTCCTGCCTGTAATGGTCGGGACATTCGCCTTCTGGTAATGCAAAAGCACATTGTCAGTGGTGGCAGATAAAGCCTGGTCCCAATGCATATCCCGAAGGTTTGCTAACAGACATAGTAAGACCTGCCTATTAGTTGGCAGTTTGCAGCCCTTTATTTCCTTTTCTTCTTCTCGGGTACGGTGCCCAATAACATTCTGACATACTCATCATCTTGCCGTGTATCCATGATTAAATTCTCTATTCACAACATCAAATCACTGTCAAGGGAAAAGAAAAGAGCATCATTAAAATTAAATGCAATAAAATAATACGTGGAAAATTTGTGGGTCAGCGTTCCAGACCGGAAATGAAAATCTGATAAAATGTGCTATTTTCACACTTATTTATGAAGTTCATAAGCTGAAATAGCAATACTTGCTGGTACGACGGTGCTAGCTCAAACATGCACCGATCTCTAAGAAAATTTACAGGGGTGTTTCCTAGATAAATACACAACACTAAAACTTTGAACAGCATTGTTGGACCATTTTTTGATTTTTGGAGAGCAACGGTCACACCCTAATATATATATATATATAAGGCTTCATTTCTGAAATAGTATATTAGATTTTCAAGAAAGTCAAGGTGGATTCCATAATAGTGTTACCCTAATACGAATAATTTTTAGATTTATAGAGTTTTGGCTATGTGATTTGCGGTATTGTCGCTACCATTCGCGTATCGTCGAAAATAATTTCGTAAAAGGATGTGAAACTTTCATTTCATTTGCAAAACACCACATTTAAATAATTTAAATACCAATATTTTAGTAATGTTTTTAACTGATTAACTTTTATCTAAATCAGGGATGGGAAATCGAAATCTTTTTCGATTCAAATTCGAATCCGATTTTCACGCAATTAGAAATATAGATTCGAATTCGGATTCAAATTTTTCGGTTTTTATCGATTCGATTTTTTTTCCGATTCGGATTATTTCTTTTTCGATTTCGATCCGATTCGAATCCGATTCGGATCCAGGCCTAATTTTTCTTGATTTTTATGAGTTCATTTAATAAAATTATACCTATCATCGTTGTTTTAGTCAAGGGGTGGCTATTATTAATAAGTTTCATTTTTAATAAATAGTACAGATAATTCTCAGTCTATTAACGATCTAAGTAATAACTTTAGATTTACTCTTAATAAGGTGCAAAAAAAAATCATTCATATAAGCTAATTTATTAAACAATTAAGGCTCATATATACAAGAAATATTAATTATAGCATACATAAAAATTAAAATATGATAATAATACTTTAAGAAATATATCCACTGTATAGATACAAATTTACAAATTAAAATTAGCCCTGACAACTAAGATATTTTCAATGTTCGAAGGCAAAAGGTTATTTCTTTGAGGAGCGTGTGAAATTGTCACTCTCGGACAATACCAAAATTTAAGGATTAGGATTAGCACCTTAATGGATGGAGTATAGGATTAGTATGATTTTTGTCCGAGCAAACAGATTCTCGGAAAGGTCAGTCTTTACCTGTGGTGAAACCGGAAACGTTAATAAGCCTTATAAGTTATTTATAAGTTATAACCAAATTTTTAAAATCCGGATCCATATTTTTTATCGATTTGAATTCGAATTCGGATTCATCGTTTCTTTTCGATTCGGATCAAAATTTCGATTCAGATCCGCGCCCGTTTTTCGATTCAGATTTCTCAAAAAATATCGATTAATTCCGATTATCGATTCGAATCCGATCCGATTTCTCATCTCTGATCTAAATGTTTTCATGGAAACAGAAGCTTAATTAACGTTGTTGTGCGTTGTACGGGAAATTATGTCTTTCATTTCAAACCGTAATCATTATATTCGATCTCACAACGAAGTATTCAGAATTCGAAGTATTTTAGGAGCCCGTAACGGTGAAAGAGGCTCATTTCAAATTAATTAAACATTAGGAATTTCTTTTAATTGTACTCTTATTACGTTATAATTATGATCTATGTTAAACCTAAAGTTCAGAATATGACTATATAGTTTCAAGTACGACATATAAAAAATAGAATAAATAGTTTGTTAATATGGGCCCATTAAATACTGTAGTCGTTCATTATTTATTGCTAAAAATGATGACCTTCATTAGGATAAAAGGTAAGTCCATTAATGGCACCATAAATATGGAAAATTTTCCACAATAACTGAAGTATTAAAATTATGGAATTCATTCTTTTTACAGTATATTCTAAATGTATGGAACACCTTTCCGATATGATTCATAATTTGGTTTCTTCGCTAGAATTAGGCCTGATGAGAAAATATTTTTTTTTAAATTGCTGTTGGCGCATCTAGGTAATAAGGTAATAGGCCAATAAACAGCATAAGCCAAGGATTAGAAGGTAAAGAAGGCCAGCTTTAGTTCTAAGGAGTGTCATGAAAAATTTTAAGTTATATATATATATAACCTTAGTTTTTACTTCCGCCCGAATTGTTCATTCCGACGAAAGTTAAGCTTGTTGCCCACCTTAGCCCTACAGCTTAACGTGAAATCTAAGTCATGACCTACCATCAACGGTCAGAAATTACAAAGTCCTCCTGCGGACTCGATCTCACGACCTCCCGATTAGCAGCCCAGCGTCTTAACCAATAGACTATTCAGGGTATCAGTTTGTCTGCCAACATATTTTTCTTGTATGGAAGAATGAACGACTGAATGAACTGAACGCCGCCTGCCATCGCGGGAACCGAACCCGGTGCCGGTAGTTTCGTAGTCAGCGATGCTGATCACTACACCACCAAGGCGCATAGACAGGGTGTTATTAAATTATGTTTCATAAATTAGTATACATATTCAGGACGTCAAAGTGAACAAAAAGTTCCTATGAACATAAATAGGTAATCGCTTCGTTTCCGAGATACATTTTGCTTTTTTGCCAAGGACGATTCAATTAAAATGAAAGTCATTAAAGTTTATCAAAGTTTACTTATAGAAAATGCTCAGAATGGTTTCCCTGCATCACAGTACATGCTTCAACGCGTCGTTGAAAATTTTGCCGCATACGTTGGAAAAGACTAAATAGTTGCATATTGTTTCTGAACAATCTTGAACACGTTGCCACAATTCATCTGTTATTAACTTCTCTTGCATAAACAAGATTTTTTAAATAACCCCACAAGAAAGAGTCAATTGCATTTAGGTCCGGAGACCTGGGTCGCCAAGCGACGATGTATATACTCTGATGCAGGGAAACCATTTTGAACATTTGCTGTAAATAAACTTTGATAAACTTTAATGACTTTCATTTTAATTGGATCGTCCTCGGCAAAAAAGCAATGTGTCTCAGAAACGAAGCGATTGCAGATTTATGTTTATAGGAACTTTTTTATTCACTTTGACGTCCTGAATATGTATACTAATTTATGAAACATAACACTGGTCAACAAAGATTTTTCATCAGAGTACAATTTGTGGTGGCTGGATAGCATTTTTCACGCTGATTCCAAAACTGCATTCAGATATTTTCTAGCACGTATAGTTTTCAAGATGAAGGCATATATATAACTACACAGATTTAACCATTTTAAATAGGCAAAATACTAATATTTCAACATTTGATTGTGTTTATTTTATTGTGTTTTTTTAGTTTATTCATCTTATTTATTTCAATTATCTTAATTATACATCTTATGTATTTCAGGTGTGAGCTTTTACGTCTAGCAGCATTGTGATTCAGGCAACAACGCCGTGCTTTGTGTGTCAAAAGATCAGTCCAGTCCAAGAACTTGTTGTGTCAAGTTGGTGTAGATTTTTTTTGAATTTATAGTTTGCTCAGGTCAGTCAACATGCCTCGACAATGTAAGAATGACCCCGACAAGTTCTGTTTCGTATGCGGCCAGTTGACAACTAAAACACAGCGACGAAGTATTACAACCGACATTAAGAAAATATACAAGCTATACTTTGGTTGCCATCTAGGTGACCAAGATAAACCATGGGCGCCACATCAAATCTGTTCTGGCTGTTCAAATGGATTACGTGATTGGCTTAACAAAAAGAAAGCTTCAATGCCATTTGCCATACCCATGATATGGAGGGAGCCGAGAGATCATCATGAAGACTGTTATTTTTGTAGTGTGAACTTAATGGGGTTTTCTGCCAAGAACAAACACCAGATTGTATATCCAAACTTGGATTCAGCACGTAGACCAGTAAAACATGATGAAACATTGCCCATTCCAATTCCCCCAAGTGATAGGCTAGATTCTATCATAGATGACATGGAAAGTGATGAAGGTGCAACTGGCGTTTCCGGACCATCTACAGAACCAGAGTACACTTTTGAAGGTAGACATTTAGAGCCTAAAAAGTTAAACCAAGGACAGTTGAATGATCTTGTTAGACTTATCGCTGTCTAAAGAGAAATCAGAGCTTCTCGCCTCAAGACTAAAGGAGAAACAATTTACTTGAGAACAATGTTCGTATTAGTTACTACCGAAAGCGGAATTTTAATTAACAGCATTCTTTTCAGTAGACGGTCCTCTCTGTTATTGCCATGACATCAATGGACTATTTACAGCCATATCTCAGACGTATGTGGCATCTGAGTGGCGCCTCTTTATTGATTCGTCGCAGAGAAGCCTGAAGCAGTTCTTTTGCATAATGGTAATATAATGCCATCCATCCCCATTGCCCATTCCGTCCATCTAAAAGAGACATATGACAATATGGATATACTACTTAAGGCAATCAAATACGACAGTCATCAATGGAATGTTTGTGGAGATCTAAAAGTTATAGGAATGCTTATGGGTATGCAGTCAGGATTCACAAAATTTTGTTGTTTCCTTTGCCTGTGAGACAGTCGCGCCACTATAGAACATTACACCAAAAGTGACTGGCCACTTAGGTATACATATGTCCCAGGGATAAGCAATATCCAGTCTGTCCCTTTAGTGGATCCCCAAAAGATCTATCTGCCACCTCTTCACATTAACTTGGTTTAATGAAGAATTTTGTTAAAGCAATGGGTAAAGTCAATTCTGAAGGGTTCCAATACCTTTCAAGGAAATTTCCGAAGGTTACTGCAGCAAAATTGAAGGAAGGAATTTTTGTTGGGCCACAAATAAGGGAGGTTTTGAATGACACTGAATTTGAAAAAGTCCTAAGTCCGCTGGAATTGAAGGCCTGGCTGGCGTTCAAATGGATATGTGAAAACTTTCTTGGAAGCAACAAGTCACCTGCGTATAAGGATGGAGTCAAGAACCTCCTTGATGCCTTCAAAGAAATGGAGTGTCGAATGTCGTTAAAAATTCACTTCCTGCATTCCCACTTAGATTTCTTTCCTGAAAACCTTGGTGCAGTGAGTGACGAGCAAGGAGAGCGCTTCCATCAAGATATTCAGATGATGGAGAAGCGCTACCAAGGATATTGGAATGAAAGCATGATGGCGGACCATTGTTGGATGCTGTATCGTGACAATCCAGGCCAAATTTACAAAAGGAAATCACACTCACAGCGCTTTTAATAAAATAATGTATGTATTCTTTATTTATAAGTACATTGAATAAGGTATATGATGTATTTGTTGTTTAGCATTCCTAAGTGTGATCTATACATCCATAAATTTTCTTATAGCAATATCAAAAACTTTAAAATATCAAAACCAATATATCTATATAACTATACGTGCTAGAAAAACAATAAAACCAGATTCGGAATCAGCGTGAAAAATGCATTAAGAAAAGTGTGATCATGTTTGTGATGAGAAAAAAGTTTCATTTTGTTGGCCAGTGTAATTTGATAACACCCTCTATACATATTTGCTGTTGATTTGTATCGCAACTCCAATTTTCTATCATAGAAAGTGCAGTTACGATACTAAAGGCATTTACAAGCTTTAGAATTTTTTCATTTTAAGCCATTCAACGTTTATAATGTCAGATTGTTAATATTAAATTTAACAGTCTAAAATCTTGATCAGAGATATAAAATATTAATGAAATTCTATTATACTGGTTAAAAAAAACTACAAAACTACATGCACAAAACATGCTGTATGAGGTACATTTCAATCTTATAATACTCTATTTTTCTACAGCAGAGGAATAAACAAACCTCTTTTTCACGTTTTTAATATATGCAGTGTCATTTCATAATTTTAATTTAGCTGATATCAGATGTTTTATTCAACTATGAAGATGTGAATTCATTAAGAGCTATAAAACGTCTAATAACCAAGCGTTTATTATCTCCTGTAATGGATAATGGAGCATTTTACAATTTTATTTTGGTTGACGTCCAGTTTATTCAGTCTGGAAAAGAAAATAATTCTGTATTTCGTTATCACTGAAATGCAGACAGAATCCGCTTTTTTTTTTTTAAATTTTGAATGTCAGTTACGAATATTTGAATATTTTTGAAAACGGGAAATAACTCAAATTTGGCGGATGAAAGATTTGTAGCTAATTTGATTGACAAAATTTTGTCATAAAAAGTTATTTTGTAATGATTTCTCCATGTTGAAGGACAAAATAGGTAGAAAATAAGTTTTTTCTTGTCATAGCAATGAAATTTCTTCATGAAAATGAAAAATGTTATTGGCGTAAAATTAGTTTCCATAATACAGGTAGCACTAATACACATTAGGGCAGAGCGTTTTTACACGTTTTTCGATTTTCGTTTTGTAATAGCGCGGAAAAGTGGTTCTTCCACGTCAAAAGTAAGTGTGTAAATTCTCAGATATCTGCAATAATATCTTCTGCCTCCGCACGCGCGTTGAAAATCCAAAAAATGCGCCAAAATACGCATTTTTTCAATATTTTCTTATAGTTTTAATTTTCATCCTACCTTCTTGTAATGGCGAGGGAAAGCATCCTAAAAGTTTATTTTAGACTAGCTTTAAACATTTTTGTCCTGCGATAATTTCTTCTGGCTCCGCAAACATTCCAAAATACGGAAAAATTTACATAAATAGCGTATTTTATAATGACGCTATTATGGTCAACTTCCGACCTACACCACAGTTTATTCGTTAATTATGTATTAAGTAATGCAATTAACAATTCATTGTATCATATTTTAGTAATTTAAGAAGTTTATATATTTGAGCAATTAAATAATTTAGGTCCACCAATGCAGTTTACTTTGCATATGCTTGGTTTATTTTTGATGACTTATTATGTAATATGCATGCAGCTCCTCGCTTATTTCGTCAATATTGAATGTACTATATTGAAAATCCCAGAACTCACCACGTGGAGGTGGCTGCATTTCGAGTTCCTCCCTGCCCGACCCAACCACCCTACCATTATCGGACTTAGGCTAGTTACACACTGTAGTCACTTTTTGTTTCCATTCTTGGCATTTTCTTTCTGGATTCTAATCTTGCTCTGATAAATCCATCCCTTGCCTCTGAACCGCATACTGCAGCTGAATCCTCTGTTACCAGCTTTATATGCCGTTCAACCGCTTCGGTATGGCAAGGAAAGCGTGGGATGAAATCAGGTACATCTCCTGATGAGATTTAGTTCAGGATGTCGGAGCGTGATAGAACTTTTGTCAGAGGAGGCTCTGACAGCTCACAAGTTTGCCAGTTAGTCATGTTGTAGTACTCACTGCACTGAAAGTTCAACATGGGCAATTTAAACACTCTCACTGCGGCTGACTCAGAATCTCTTGCTTTAAGGATTCTCCTCCAGCCTAATTCTCTGATATGTTTTGCTTCATCGTGAATAGGAATTTCTCTGAATAACACGATCAACTATTTCTATACAGCGGGCACTCAACGACCTCGAGCGTTGTATCATTTGATAAAGATGTTTGGCTCCCTGTGTTGCTGAAGAATTTCTCTTGATTTGAAACCACATTGGAATATAAACTTTCATAATATAATCCACGATACACTTAAGGTTGTCTGAAAGTTCTTCAGTTGAAAGGTAGAGACGAAGTATGCGGTTAGCAGTTGTCACCCATCTGGAGTGTGCCATTTTGCCTGGTTTTCTTTGAGCTAGAGAGGGAGTACATTCACCTTTTGACACAGCATCATAGATTTCTGCCAAATATTTCTGATCTGTGCTCAGATCATCTCTGTCAACTACAATTTCTTCCTCTTCAACTGCTTCAAACTCAACAACAGGTCTCTTTTCACAATCAGTTAACTCTTTTCCTCTTGGCCCCATAAAACTCTGAGGACCTGTTGTTTTACCATCAATGTCAATCACTATGTGCCGCAAGGGAAATTCATTAGTGTAAAGCAAGCAAATCAGCCACTGGAGTGCTCTCTGAAATTGCTCTTCAATACTTCCTACCACTCCTCCTTTTGGTCCTCTATTAACTGCTGTCCCGTCACATCCAATGGCTTTAACTTCTGAAGTATCAATCTCATTTGAGCGAAAAAAATCCAAAATTGCAGAAGATATACTCTGTGCTGAGCCAGAAGCGGGAGTTACATGCCCAATATAATGCGAGTTTGGTTCTTGAAGCAAAGTGACATGTTCTTCTGTTATATTTTTTTGATAACCTTTACTGACAACTTTTTCTTGCACTGCAGTTCTGTCCTTTCTTCCATCGAAATAGATACTCTCCATAGTTTCTTCGTAATCTCTCTTTTGAATGATAGAGCTCACTCTTTTTCTAGCTCTCCTTACTTTGCATCTGTCTATTACTGAACTTAAATCTTTTTCGTGTATAATTCCCACGTCTTCAAGGACAGCCGAAGCAATTATAGCAGCAGACCTGTCTGACACACCAGTTCTGTCACAAGCTATAGCCAATGATGAGATTGTTCCATGATGAGATTGTTCCATCGATTTGATTCTCTGTGTCGGTTCATAATCAGAATCCGCTCCTTCTGTTTCACTTGATGTTGATGACAGTGTTTCAGTTGCTTGTCCTTTACTGGTAGATGGTTTTGGTTCATACTGTTTCATTCTCTGTTGTCTTCTAGCAATAGTTGCTAGATCTTTACGAGTTTGTGAAACATCAAGAGAGCCTATTGCCAATTTCCTTGTTGTTCTCTGATCTTTAAGGAAGTTTTGTTCAATTGCTGGAACCTTGAGATGGTTTTCACATGAACACTTATCAAAATTTTCACATTTGCAAAAACTGATGTCAAATAATTTGTTTTCTGCCTCATTTTTAAATGTTTGTAATTCAATTTTGAATGAGTCACTATCTTGTTTCCTTTTTATTGACTTTAGAAGGTTTTGACATTTTTCATGATAATTTTTAATCATTTGAACGACAGGGTTATGAGAAACAGTAGGAATAGAGGCTGTTTTCCACAAATCTTCGAGAGTTTTTGAGAGAACACCCGAAATTTCAGCAACGGTAGGCTCTTTCTTCGATGTCTTCAGATTCAACCTTATTTGATGAAAATATTTCATGACGTCCTTATAGGTTGGAAGGCACCTCTTGTCTAGATCAGCTGGAGCCCCAAATATAGGGCAACTTGAAGAAGTTCTTGTTGCTTGAGCTGGTACTGATATTGTGTAAAAAACACAGTAATTAATAAAAAAATTAAGAAATTACTCCTAAAACGTAAAATATTCTTGCATTCTGCAGAAGTTTTGTATATTACACCAACGTATTATTATGCACTAAAATACGCAGCATATGTACACATATGCGTGTTGTCGTGTTCCAAAGATGTATTAACAGCAAGAGCGACACAATCCACATTTTACCCGAAACGTAGCTAGCACAACACTGCGGGGAAGTGAGAGCAAGAAGGCCTGGTAGAGTGTTGTGAGTCATGACTCATCAGTCATCACTCACTGACTCATTGCCGTATATGGCAATGACGAGCAACACACCATACCAGGCTGTGGGGAAGCTTCTAGAACGATGTGGGAGTACTACATGACGTACAAAGTGAATTTATTAGCGTATAGGCTGAATATGCAAAATACATGATTTATGCGGATTTTTCCGTATTTTGGAACGTTTGCGGTGGCAGAAGATATTATCGCAGGACAAAAATATTTAAAACTAGTCTAAAATAAACCTTCAGGATGCTTTTCCTCGCCATTACAAGAAGGTAGGATAAAAATTAAAACTATAAGAAAATATTGAAAAAATGCGTATTTTGGCGCATTTTTTGGATTTTCAACGAGCGTGCGGAAGCAGAAGATATTATTGCAGATCTCTGAGATTTTACACACTCACTTTTGACGTGGAAGAGCCACTTTTCCACGTTATTACAAAACGAAAATCGAAAAAAGTATAAAAACGCTCAGCCCTAATGCACATACAATATGTGAAAACTTATTTTCCATTATAAGGATCGAAGATAGTCAAACACAAGGAAATAAAGGGATTACCAATGGAAATAAGGTACTACACCAACTTCAGGGATTCAGTGTTACCGTTCATGAAAGGATTGGGGGTGAGACCAACGTCTCCATTTACACGGCTCACAAATCGTTTCCATTTCTCTCTACAGTATATCTTGTTAACTCCTGAATCATATTCATATCAACTCCACATTAATTCACGGATTTACTCAAACATCTTTTCAACTTTTACGTGGTTTGTTACTTCTCACACATACACATTAGCTATTACGTGCTTTTTTCATCATACTCTCCCAGTAGTTGATTCACCTGCTTCGGGAAATGACTCAGGCCAGTTAGGAGAAACAACAACTTAAAATTTCTTAAAACTGTGCTCTTCAATGCTAGATCAATTAGAAACAAACTAATGGAATTTATAGCGCTAGTCAAAACTGAGAATTTTGATATCATAGGAATAACGGAATCCTGGATTGATTCTGAACCAAGGGATTTTGTAGGAGAATTTGAAATGGTAGGTTACAAAATGTTTCACAAAATTAGGAACGGAAGGGAAGGCGGCGGTGTACTTTTGCATGCTCGTGATTTTCTGCACCCGTATTTGCTCATGAAATGTTGGGAATTGATCTAAACCTAAAAAATAAAGTAGTGCATCTACTTCCAGTATATAGGCCACCTCACTACCCCGTTAATAAGGATATAAACTTGTATAACCAATTAAGCAGATTAGTGAATAATAAGATCAGTGATTTTTGGTGATTTTAAATGTGGTGATATAAATTGGAAAAACAAAACAGCTGATGCTGAGGGCTCAAGACTGTTGGAATCTGCGGATGATAATTTATTAAGCCAATGGGTTGACGGTTCTACAAGGGATAATAGTAAACTAGACCTCATATTCACGAACGAAGATGACCTAGTCTCTAACCTGACTATTGGTGAAAATTTGAATAACAGCGATCATAATTTGATTAGGTTTGACCTTAGGGTTCCAATTAATACACGCGAAATGACTCGTGAAAGACTGGATTTTTCAAGAGCAAATTTTGAAAGCTTCCGAAGTAGTTAAGACACACTTGAAGTTCTAATAAGTGAGGATGTCAATGGCACCTGGAGCTCACATAGGGATCAATTTAGAATATTACAGAACACTTTTATACCCACTAAAATAGTTTCCTTGTCAACAAAGTCGCCGAAATGGTTTAACAACAAAATTAGCAATGCTATTACGGAAAGAAATAGAGCCTACAAACTACTTAAGTCACATCTCAACCAGACTAATTCAGAAAACTATATAAACCTACGTCGAAGGGTTAAGTCCTTAATTAGATCAGCCAAACGTGATAAAGAAGCTAGAGTTGCCTCACTCTGTAAAGTTAACCCAAAAGAGTTTTTTGCCCATGTTAACAGCAGAAAGCCAATTAAAAATTCTGTAGGTCCTCTAAAAGATAGAAATGGCGTACTGAAATTCAGTGATAAAGAAACTAATGGAACAAACTAAACGAACTAAACAAACTAAATACATTAAACGAGTTTTTCGTTACAGTCTTCATGGAGGAAGACTCCACTGAAGTGCCAAATCCTCGGATTGCGTATGACGGTGACCATCCCGTAGAACCCATAAATATTGCGAGAGATGAGGTACAGCAATTAATTGAGAAGATGAATAAGCACAAATCACCTGGTCCGGACTTATTTCTTCAAAGGGTATTAAAAGAGGTTAGCCACAATGTTGTTGACGACTTAGTAACCATATTCAAACAATCAATCGAGTTAGGGAGAGTTCCAACCGACTGGAAATTAGCAAATGTAACACCAATTTTTAAAAAGAGTGATGGGGAAAATCCTAGTAATAACCGCCCGATCAGTTTAACATCAATTGTCGGCAAACTGTTGCGTTGGAATCCATCATTACAAAACGTATTGTGTATGACCTTGAATCTAACACTCTAATTTTTTATTCTCAACATGGATTTAGCCGACATAGATCCTGTCTGACAAACCTGTTAGAGTTTTTCCATAATATGCATACTCTAGATTATGCAAGTAGAGCAATAGATATAGGATATCTCGACTTTCAAAAAGCCTTTGACAAAGTCCCTCACGCGAGATTGATGGCTAAAGTCAGAGGATTAGGAATCACCGGGCTCGTTTCCAACTGAATTGAGGATTGGTTCAAAGATAGAAAGCAGAGAGTGGTAATAAATAGAGTGGCTTCGGAGTGGGCGCCCGTCAGCAGTGGTGTCCCTCAGGGTTCTATTCTGGGTCCTTTACTTTTTATCATTTATATTAACGATATAGACTTCGGGCTCCTAAGTACAATTTCCAGATTTGCAGACGATACGAAATTTGGAAGTAGTGTAGGTATTGAGGAGGGCGTAAGAACGCTTGAAAATGATCTTGACAGGTTGGGCGAATGGTCTGCTACTTGGCAGATGCTATTCAACTTGGGCAAATGTAAGGTTATGCGCATAGGTTATAAAAACCTGAAGACCGATTACTCTCTCTTGGGAAGGAACATGACTGAGACCGATCTAGAGAAACACTTAGGAGTCTATATTAGTAATGACCTGAAACCGTTGAAGCACTGTGCAGAAGTCGGAAAGTGGGCCTTAAAAATATTAGGTTATATTAAAAGACAGTTCCAGTTTCGAAACAAGGAGACTGTAGTGTCTCCTTATAATTCACTAGTCAGACCTCAACTGGAATATTGTGCGCAGTTTTGGTCTCCTTCCCTTAGGAAGGATATAGAAAGGTTAGAAAGGGTAAAAGCAAGGGCTACAAAATTGATCTCGCTGTCGCTCCTGGCGGGAAATCCGTGACATCTGCATCGCGAGTGTTTGTCAGTTGGTAGCTGCGACACGTTTGGGACTGTCCGGCTCTGGCGAAACCATCGGTCAATGCGGCAGTAGCGAGAGATGTAGTCTTCTGGAAGGGATGAACATCATTGGCAGATAGGCGGATGCGGCTTGCGCAGCAAGAATTCACCGACCCCCTCAATTTTTTTGTACTTGTCAGAAAGTTTTCGGTAGTTTTCGTTGCTAGAACGCTTTATCTTATTGTGTATACGGAGTCGGAAAAATAACTTATAATGACTGGACCTCAGAAACTGAAGCAGTGTGCGCGAGGTGTAGAGTGAACCAGTGGGTGAGGAACTTCAAAGAAGCTTGCTTCGAGAAGAACACCCACTCCAGCATGTGCCGCTTTTGTGAACTCATGCAGTTGTATGAGAAGCTAGAGGAGAGGGTCCGGCGGCTCGAGTCCTCCAGATCGGCTGGTGGAGGAGCGACGGTCGCTGCCGCGGCTGCGCCCCCACCCCGGAGCTTACTGAGAAGAAAGGCGGTCCAGCGGCGGACTGGACAGAGCTCGAGACCGCGGAGAAAGGTAGAGGTGCAACCGGTGGCCGCGCAGGTTTCACCTGGAGAAGTGCGAAATCAGAGTCGGGAATCGCTAACGACCCACGTGGAATGCTCGGAACCACGACGCAAGGTGAACGGATGGGAGTGCGCAAAGAAGGGGCCGATAGAGAAGGGTGGAAAGGGACCGATAAAGAAAAAGGGTAGGAAGGGGTCTACTAATGGCCCAAAGAAGCCGAAGGATGTAGATGTCGGTCGGGGCGGGCAAGAAGGCTGCGAAGCCAAAGCCTGAGACCCCGGTTGCCGCTGTCGGGACCTCCAACCGCTTTAGTCTCCTGTGCGCGAAGGAGGAAGACACAGTTTTGATTGGAGACTCACAGATCAGGGGCCAGTAGAAGTACTTTGCTTCTGCAAACCGGGATAGGAGGGAGGTAAGGTGCTTACCTGGCGGGGAATGCCGCACTTAAGGAAGGACTTAGAGAAGCTGCGCGTGGCTAGCTGAAGGACTGCCATCGTTGTCCACGCTGGTGGCAACGATCTGTTCCTCAAAGGCGATAGGGTAGGTTCGACGGAAGGGATCATCACGAGATCATGTCTCTTGCGGATGATCTAAAGTTTAAAACAGACAGGGGAAAGTTGATGGGTATTTTACCGCGGATGAGTGCCAGTGACGACGAGCTCAGTAAGGTCATTGGCATCAACGATAGGGTGCAAGACTTGTGAGTCCCACTGGGCGTGAGGTTTGTTGACCCCTTCTACGCGTTTTCGGGTAGGTGGGACCATTATCAGAGAGATGGTGTCCACCTCAATGACAAGGGTAAAGGTGTGCTGGGCGCGCTGCTCGACTGGCACAGCACTATACCGTATGGTGAAGTCAAGCCCAGAGATTGATGACGGGCCCCCACCCGAAGGGGGATGATCTTCAGCCGCTGGCGGATGTACCTTCAACTCAAATGTGCGTCTATGTACAGGTGGGTGACCCTCTTTCCCCGTTGGAGGGGGCTCGGGCTCCTGCTGAAGTTACCCCTCGTTGGTGAGGGGCGCTTCAACTTCCGACAGCCCTGGCTGTTCAGGAAACGGATTGTGCTAGGGGACAGTCAGAATAGGGAAGGCTCCCTCCGTGCAGTACTTTTTAATGCTAGGTCGATTAGGAATAAGTTTTGCGAGCTACGGGTGCTGTTAGTACCAGAATACCAGGATATCGTTGCTATCACCAAGTCCTGGATTCATACTGATCGTAGCGACTACGTTGGGGAGTTCAAGATTCCTGGATATAGAATGTTCCACAAGGACCGGACCCGTGAGGAGGGGGGAGGGGGTACTAATATACGTCAGGGACACGTTGAGTTCGGTTAACTGCCAGTTCCGATCGAAACGGTAGCTGCTTGGCGTCGATCTGAACATGGGAGGGACGAACTATAGGTTAATCTTGGTGTACAGATCTCCGCATCGCCCTCTCTAGGCGGATACAGCCCTGTACACCGAACTCCGTAGCCTGCTAGGGGACAGAATGTGTGTAGTTTTAGGAGACTTCAACTGTCGCTGCATAAACTAAGAAGACAGAACTGCTGATACCGTGGGGAGGAGGTAAGTTGGCTTTGCTGATGAGAACTTTCTGACTCAGTGGATCAATGGACCTAAACGAAGCGTTGGGCTGGAGTGATCACGGTCTGATTAGGTTCTGTGTCTGCGTCCCTCGGCTGAAGCGTAGTAACTCGCGAGGTAGTAAGCTCGATCTACGGCGGGCGGACTTTGTTGGCCTCCGGGAAAGCGTAGGTGAGATGGAGGTAGAGGTTGGCGGCGATGTTGAGGGAGTGTGGAGTGCATTACGGGATCGGTTCATGGTGCTGCAGTCTGCGGCCATACCCTCAAAACCGTTCATCCCTGCTTCAACGCAGCCTAGGTAGTTCAGTCGGGACATCGCTTCGGCTATCCGAAATAGGAAAGCTGCGTATAGGAGGGCGAAGGCCAATCGTTCCCACGAGAACACTGAGGCGTATGTCCGCCTGTGCAGGGAAGTGAAGGCGAAGTTAGACTAGCCAAACGTAACTAAGAACTCCGGATGGCAAGCCTCTGCAAGGCGAATCCTAAGGAATTTTTCAGTTATTTTAATAATAGCAAGCCCATTAGAAGCATGACAGGCCCGTTAAAGGACCCCAGCGGCGCGCTGTGGACCTCCGACGCGGACATCGCTAATGTGCTGAATGCGTAATTTGCAGGAGTGTTCACCAGGGAGGACACCCGCGTCATCCCAGAGCCAGGCGTCAGGCACGACGGTGCTCGCCTGGATAGTGTTCGGCGTGCCGTGACAGACGTTTTCGATAGAATAGACAAACTGAACACGTTTAAGGCTCCTGGGCCGGACTAGTTCCTCCCCAGAGTTTTGCGGGAAG
The DNA here is from genome assembly GCA_023014485.1 of Bathynomus jamesi. Classification (NCBI taxonomy): domain Eukaryota; kingdom Metazoa; phylum Arthropoda; class Malacostraca; order Isopoda; family Cirolanidae; genus Bathynomus; species Bathynomus jamesi. The sequence goes on along the minus strand of JAJOZX010003320.1, from coordinate 185,155 downwards.
TGCGCGACCAGGTGGCTCCCCACCTGGCTACAGTCTTCAACAAATCGTTGGAGATGGGCCAGGTGCCTGATGACTGGAGGGAAGCCAACGTGACCCCTATCTTTAAGAAAGGGGATCACGAAAGTCCAGGGAACTATCGTCCCGTTAGTCTCACTTCAGTCGAAGGTAAATTATTAGAGGGGATAATAGCGGATAGGATCGTCCATTTGATTCCTACAAGCTGCTTGGGTACTCCCAACATGGGTTTAGGCAGCATAGGTCATGTCTCACCAACCTGCTCGAGTTTTTCCACGTCATGTGGTGTGAGTACGATAATAGTAGGGTGATTGATATACATTATCTCGACTTTCAGAAAGCCTTTGATAAAGTACCTCTCCGCCGGCTAATGGCCAAAGTCCGCGCGCTGGGTATCGATGGGGAAGTAAGTAGCTGGATTGAAAACTGGCTGAAGAATAGGCGACAGAGGGTTGTAATTAAAGGGGCTAGCTCAGGTTGGGCCTCGGTCACTAGCGGGGTTCCTCAGGGTTCCGTTTTGGGGCCACTGTTGTTTATCATTTACATGCCAAATTCGCTGATGACACCAAGCCAATGTTGGGACACCCGAAGCGATCGAGCAACTGCGTGCGGACCAACGTAGGATAGGAGAGTGGTCCGAAAAATGGCAAATGCCGTTTAACTGCAAATGCCGTTTAATTGCAAATGCCGTTTAACTTGGGTAAATGCAAGGTAATGCACATTGGCTACGCCAATCACAAGTCGGACTCTTCATGTTGGGGAGTAATATCGAGGCCACTGATTTGGAAAAAGACTTGGGTGTGCTAATTAGCAGCTACCTTAAGTTTACCAAACAGTGCGTAGAGGTGGAGAAGAAAGCCCAGAAGCTGTTGGGTTATATCAGGAAGCAATTTCGATTTCGGAACAAGGAGACTGTGCTCTCTCTGTACAATTCCCTGGGGACGCACCTGGCGTACGCTCTGCAGTTCTGGTCGCCTACCCTCAGGAAAGCTATTGACAAGCTGGAGCGAGCCCACAAGGGCCACAAAGTTAATCCCTTCTGTTAGGCATATGGGCTAAATCGACGCTTACACGCCCTGAATTTGCTTTCGCTGGAAACTGGGAGATTGCGTGGTCAACTCATCGAGGTTTTTAAGCTCTTACCACGGGGTTCGACGATGTCGATTTTAGAAGCATGTTTAGTTTAAATGATAACTCAACTCGCAACAATGGTTGGAAGTTGGATTTGAAACGGTTTTGCATTAGTGTGTATGGGAATTACTTTACCTAAAAGATCTTTGACACGTAGAACAGGCTACCTTCAGAAGTTGTCAACAGTTCCTCTGTGGATCAGTCCAAGAAAAGGCTAGACCGAATCTTGCACGCTATTTGAGGATGTGTGTTACTCTCTTCTGGGTTGGCTGTTCGAGAAGCTAGCTGTGACAATGTGTAGGAATTTTTCCTTGGCATCCATTGCCATTGGTACCTCCTTGGTATGGGCCGCAAGGCCCTTTGAAGTACTTATTTTCCTTCTAACTCCTTGTAACACTCTCTCATATTGTACCTCAGTGTGTCACTTTGAATCAGGTAATTTTATTTTCGATTCTCAACATGAGTTCAGGCGACATAGATCTTGTCTGACAAACCTGTTAGAATTTTTCCATAATATGTATACTTCATGCGATGCAACTAGGGCAATAGATATAGTGTATCTCGACTTTCAAAAAGCCTTTGACAAAGTCTCTCACACGAGATTGATGGTTAAAGTTAGATGACTAAGAATCACCGGGTTCGTTTCCAACTGAATTGAAGATTGGTTAAAAGATAGAAAGCAGAAAGTGGTAATAAATGGAGTGGCTTCGGAGTGGGCCCCAGTCGGGTCTCTTTATAATTCAATAGTTAGGCCTCAGCTCGAATATTGTGCGCAGTTTTGGTTTCCGTCCCTTTGGAAGGATATAGAAAGGTTAGAAAGGGTAGAAAGGGTACGAGCAAAGGCAACAAAATTGATCCCTTCAATGAGAATGCAAAACTACCAAAGGAGATTGGAGCGCCTAAATCTGTTTACCTTAGAGACGAGGAGGTTGCACGGTCAGCTTATTTAAGTTTTCAAGATCTTCAATGGAATAGACAGGAATTTGTTCTCATTTAATACCAATCTGAAGAGAAATAATGGTTTTAAACTGGAACTAAAGACAGTTAATACCTCTGTTTGTGGCAATTTCTTCTATAAAATAGTTAATATCTAAAACGAACTTCCCTCAGAGGTTGCTTCAAGCTAACGTGTAAATATGTTTAAAAATAGACTGAGAAAATTCTGAATACTAAAATATAACGTAACCCTGCAGTTGTTGTTCTGCACGTTTTTATGTGTGCATTGCGTAATTATAGAGTTAGCTTATACATTCGCCACTTTCCTGTAAAAAACCTTTGGCCACTTTTCGCTAACATATCTTTCATGACACTGTTGATGGCATGGCAAATCCTTGCACGAAGAGTGTCAATGTCAGCAACAGGGGTATGGTACACATAATCCTTTACATATCCCAACCGGAAGAAGTCCAGGGGCATGGTATCGGGGGATTGTGGAGGCCATGGCACAGTCCGTTGCGCACAACCCATCTTCCGGGAAAAGTGATGTTCAAGAACTCACGCAATAACAAATCCCAGTGTGGAGGCGCAGCGTCTTTCTGTATAATGCTGGATGGTTGAAGGTTTTCCAACTGAGGGGCTACAAAAAACTCGAGTATGTCCAGTACACTTGTGCCGTAACATTCTTTTCAGCAAAAAAGAATGAGCCTATCACCCTATCATGCATTAATCCATACCAACAATGACAAGTAAAACATTTGATGTGTTATGCAACAACATGCAAAACAAAGCATTACTGTGTCTTCTTTGGATTTCGAGTAATTAAAGTTCATAATCGGGAAAGGACTTTGCGTACGCCGTATATTACTCACTGTTTCATGGTACGGCTACATTTTAAGTCCACTCTTCCACAATTAGACGCTGAGATATTAAAAATGTCTTAATTTTTTAGGGAAATTAAAAAACTTGTAACGTTTGTGGAAGTTCCTCCATCGTCACAGAATACCGCAGCACACTTGGACGGCATTTTGCATTTATTTACAATAAACAAACTTTAATCAACTTTGAATGCCTTAAATATGATTCCGTTGGTTTTCAATTTACAGTTGAGTCGTTACGTCCCCAACTTTCAACATCGAACACTGGTTGCAAAAATAGTTCCGTCCGAATTGCATGACTGTACTGTATATTGCAATTTTTAAGAATATTAATTAACTAAGAAATTATAAATTAAATGCATAATTTTATAAAAATAAATTTTGCATGTTGAAATTACATAATAAAATTGTCTAATTCGGCCGCATTTTAAAAGAGTATATAACTATTTGGCTACCCACTGGGGATTAGAAGCGCAGATCTTTTCACAAGAATAATCCCTGTCACTAATATATATATATATATATATATATACGTAAAGAACGACGCTTGTATAGGAGATATTCCGCGCAAGATGAGAGAGAGAGAACGAAACAAATGAAAAAATGAGGTAACCACCCGGGAATCGAACCCGGGATCTTCCGATTGCCGGTCAGATATGATAACCACTACACCATGGGCCTCACTCTTCCAAATGTCGTAATTCTTCTACATACTCGCAGAAACCAATGCCCCAAGGGGGCACCTCCCGCATGCCGTAACATTATATACATTTAACTGCAAACACACAGTATAATCGGAAGATCCTGGGTTCGATTCCCGGGTGGTTACCTCATTTTTTCATTTGTTTCGTTCTTTCTCTCTCATCTTGCGCGGAATATCTCCTATACAAGCGTCGTTCTTTACGTTAATTATACTGCGTGTTTGCAGTTAAATGTATATAATGTTACGGCATGCGGAGGTGCCCCCTTGGGGCATTGGTTTCTGCGAGTATGTAGAAGAATTACGACATTTGGAAGAGTGAGGCCCATGGTGTAGTGGTTATCATATCTGACCGGCAATCGGAAGATCCCGGGTTCGATTCCCGGGTGGTTACCTCATTTTTTCATTTGTTTCGTTCTCTCTCTCTCATCTTGCGCGGAATATCTCCTATACAAGCGTCGTTCTTTACGTTAATTATACTGCGTGTTTGCAGTTAAATGTATATAATTTTACGGCATGCGGGAGGTGCCCCTTAGGGCACTGGTTTCTGCGAGTAAGTAGAAGAATTGTTATAATGTTATAATGTTTCAGACCAACAAAGACCCTAGGATCCACTCATGGCTGGTCTACCTAACTGTGTTCGTAATCGTGTATTGTGTATGTCCTCCGTGGTGGCGGAGGGGACCTACATTTTTACGTGGGTTCCGAACCACAAGAACATAAGAAATTTATGTAAAAACTGCCGGAAAATTGGCAACAACCAATTTTTACGAAACTAAATATTTATCAATTTAAAACTAATTAATTATCGATTTAAAACTAAAGATAGAATCTCTGGATCCAGAGGATCAAGTCATAATAGACTACTATCCACAAATATGTTACACTCTATATCTATTTATAACGGACATGCAAATATATCAGATCCAAAGAATCCAGTCAATTTCATTACGGTATCCATCAAGTCACGGTCCATATCGATTGCGGACCAAGTCAAAATTTACAACCATATACATTACAATATATACACTTAGGAGGAAAAGTGTAGGTGTGGCTGTAAAGACTGTACAGTAATGTAGAAATGTGTGTGCACCCATTTTGGGTCTCCCATTTAAAGGTGTTTGTGGGGCAAGTGAAGATCATGAGTTTTTCAATACCTCACAGTACTATGGGGGGCACCGCTCGGCAGAGGAATCTCTTTAAATGGGGTGTGTAAGGACAGAGAGTATCCCCTAACCCAAGACGCTGCCTCCCTATATCCCACAACACTTGTGTTGAGCTGTGGGATCTATCCCCACAAAGCCTTAATTTTACTACCTTAAACTATACCCTTTCTATCAACATATGCGTCTAATCGATTTTTAAACATGTTTATAGACGTGCTACTAATTACTTCTACCGGCAAACTATTCCAGCTATTTACTATTCTATGCGTAAAAAAGTTTTTGCAACTGCTGTCTCGAACCTTCTACTTGTCAACTTACACCCGTTATTTCTAGTCCTATTATATTGAGATATTTCGAAAAAGCTATCTCTATCTACGTTATCGAACCCATTCATAATTTTGAAAACCTGGATTAGATCACCCCTTAACCTCCTAGTCTCGAGTGTTGTCAATTTTAACTCCTTAAGCCTATCCTCGTACGACTTTGACCTAAGCGACGGAATCATCTTAGTTGCTCGTCTTTGAACTCTTTCGATTTTGTCTATATCTTTGCGCATATGCGGATTCCAAAATTGGACCGCGTACTCCAAATGGGGTCTAACTAATGATTTATAAAGGAACTATAATATCGCGCGATTTGTACTCAAAATTTCGAGCTATAAAACCTAACACTTTGTTCGCCTTATTGACCGCTGCTGTACTTTGTTTCGCTACTTTTAAATCACCAGTGACTATAACTCCTAAATCTTTTTCCTGCTCTACGCTTGTTAAATCTTTCCCTGACATACTATACGCAAAATTACCGTTACGCGAACCTATATGCAAAATTTTGCACTTATCAACGTTAAATCTCATTTGCCATGTGACTGACCAATCAACGATTTTATTCAGATCTTCCTGAATTTTACCTCTATCTTCGTCATTAATCGCCCTACCACCCAGCTTCGTGTCATCCGCAAACTTTGAAACTGTACTGACTAGGCCGACATCTAAATCGTTAATATATATAAGAAAAAGCAAGGGGCCCAATACAGAACCCTGAGGAACGCCACTCGCTACATTAGCCCAACACGACTCCGCTCCATCAACGACCACCCTCTGTTTCCTGCCTCGCAACCACTCTTCTAGCCAATTTATTACTACACCCCTGATTCCATGAGCCTTAGTTTTTTCAATGAGTCTTTTGTGCGGCACGGTGTCAAACGCTTTTTGAAAATCTAAATACACTACATCAACCGCCCGATGTCTATCGTAAACGTCAACCACGCTTTGGAAAAATTCTAAAAGATTAGTTAAGCAAGATTTGTTTCGCCTAAATCCGTGCTGCGTATTTCTAACTAGCTTATACTTCTAAGTGTTCGACTATACGATCCCTAATTATTGATTCCAGTAGCTTACCTACAACAGACGTTAAACTGATTGGCCTATAATTTCCCGCCGCACCTTTATCGCCTTTCTTAAAGATAGGTGTTACGTTTGCTAACTTGAAATTATCTGGTACGCACCCCTCAGAAATAGACGCATTAAAAATCTTTGTTAGCGGCACAACAATGCTATCTTTTAATTCTTTTAGTTGTATGGGATATATGGAATCCGGCCCCGGTGATTTACGCGTTTTCATTTTATCAATATAGCGCGTTACCTCCCCTTCACTAACCACTATATTATCCAAAATATTACCATTATCAAAAGGTATTATGTCTGTGACCGTAGGGATATTTGTTACATCTTCTATAGTAAAAACTGACGTAAAAAATTCGTTTAGCAAGGTAGCCATTTCCTTTTTTCAGAAACTAGATCTCCGTTTACATTTTTCAAAGGCCCCAAGACGCTTTTTACTGGATTTCTATTATTGACGTATTGAAAGAATCGCTTGGGGTTTTCTTTACCGTCACGAGCTATGGAGATTTCAAATTCGCGCTTGGACTTTTTTATTACACTTTTCGCTTCACGCCTTAGAGATATGTAGTTGTTTCGTAACACAATTGTCTTTATCGCACTTATGTAGCCTATAAGCCCTATCTCTACTCTTTATAATGTCTCCTACTCTAGAAGTAAACCACAAGGGCTTGTTGTTTACTTTCGCACGCTTAATTTTGTACGGTACACATTCCTCATTTATAGTCCTAAATACTGTTTCGAACGATTCCCACATTAGTTTTGCGTTGGAGTTCCCCATCACGTTTTCCCAATTGACGTGTGACAATTTATTTCGAAATTTACTAAAGTCTGCGTGCTGGAAGTTAGGAATTTTAGTCGAGTTAGCTGGTTTCGAGTGACTTACTGAGAGGACAAACTCTACCATATTGTGATCGCTATTGCCCAACGGTTCTATTATTTGAAGATCAGTAATTAGCCTATCATCCGTAGTTATTACTAAATCTAAAATACTGTCCAACCTCGTAGGTTCCCCAACCTTTTGAATAAGAAAGCTATCCTCGAGAAAATTAACTAAACGATTACCTTCCGCGTCTCCCTGCATTGTATCGTAATTTACGTTAGCGCAATTAAAGTCACCCATAACTAAAGCCTGCTCACTACCGATTATTCGCTTTAGTTCACGATATAACGCTTCGTCCGTATCAGCTGTTTGATTAGGGGGCCTATATATAACCGCAACAACAAGTTTGAAATCGTTCAATTTAAGTTCTGCTATAGTCGAATCTATCGGTTCTGGAATTGTGTGCTTTACTTCTATAACGTTCGCTATATTATCTTTGATATACAACATAACACCGCCTCCTCGCCTACCTATTCTGTTTTTAACAAAAAGTCTATAACCTTTAATTTGATACTCCCCTACAAAGTCACGAGTTTCAGTGCTAAGCCACGATTCATTTATCGCAATTATATCATAGTCTTTACAAGCAATTAAAGAAAAAAATTCGTTTATTTTATTTCGTAGGCTACGAGCATTTAAGGATAGAACCTTCAAATTGTTTGTAATTGCGACAACTTCGCGAGCGCAGTGGAAATTTATGGAATTTACGCTGGGACCGTTCGAGTTACGGCAGCCTGAAAGAAGAGACAGTATTATGAAATAGTCTTCCTAAACGCGCAGCTCCTACGTCATTAAGATGAAGTCCATCTCCGAGGAACAAGTCCCTCCTGCCGTAGAAACTGTTCCAAAAATTTCAAAATGCACTCCTTCCTGTTGGCAAAGAGACTTTAGGTTATTGTTAATATAGGTCGCCTTGCTGTAGAAATCGTTACGATGGATAATTCGAGGAAGTATACCTGTTAAAACAATCTTATTAGTTTTTTCCTTTAATCGCTCTAGTAAGTCCCTGTACCTAGCCAGCAGTTCTTCCGATCTAGAATTTAAAACGTTATTAGTACCGACATGAATAACATACGTTGTGTCCTCGGAGGTACCATCTGTAAATTGGTCAACACTATTAGTTATATCCTCCACCCTTGCACCAGGGTAGCAGTAACGGCGCCTACGACGAGGGTTTCTCCCACAGAATTCCTCGAGCTGTCCTCGAACAATGGAATCGCCAACGAGTCGTATTTCCGGTTCATCATCATCTTCAAACCTAAAACAGAAAACTTATTGTTTGTTATTACTGGTAGACATGTCTTAGGTTTTCTCAATGGGGCTCCATTACGCACTCGAACGAAGGGTTGGGAACTAGGAGAAGAGAGAGGGCTATTAATACTATTTATATTATTAATAGAAACTGAGGCAGGAGGGGTCGCAACTGGAGTCTCAAGGGATTCTAATTTTGCCGTCAGGAGCATCACCCTTTCTTCAAGGCTTACTCTGGCCTCCTTCTCACGTTCTAACTCGTTCCTCAGCACTTCCAAGTTTGAGCACCACCTGCAAACTAACTGTTCATTATTATTAGCCATTGTAAACGCGTAAGCGGCAAATTTCCCTTCACAGCGACTGCAAGTACTTGACGGGGGTGCCATGCTTTTAATTAGTTAAAACAACAAAAACAAAAAACGAGCGTTTGGAAATTAATAAATTACAACGTAGGTCTACCGCGTGCTTATTGTACCGTCACCTGCGAAAACCCGCAAAATGTTCTTGAAACGCAGAAACATGTTCTTGTAACACAATTTTATGCTAAAAACACGGTTACGACATTTGGAAGAGTGAGGCCCATGGTGTAGTGGTTATCATATCTGACCGGCAATCGGAAGATCCCGGGTTCGATTCCCGGGTGGTTACCTCATTTTTTCATTTGTTTCGTTCTCTCTCTCTCATCTTGCGCGGAATATCTCCTATACAGCGTCGTTCTTTACGTTAATTATACTGCGTGTTTGCAGTTAAATTTTATATATATTATATATATATATATATATATATATAATATATATATACAGGATGATTAAAAATGATCTTCCCGATTTTAAACATTTATTATAAAAAACCTAACAAAGCTACAGCGAAAAGCAAGATATACAAATAAGGAAAAGCTCAAAATGTTTTATTTCCAATTTATTAAAGTTCAATATGAGCTCTTTCTGTGACTCTGCAGATATCAAAACGCTATTCCATTTCCCTCCATACATTTTGTTGCATATAGTTTGGTGATAATGAGAAGTACCTGTCGAAGATTTGTTTAAATGATGAGTCAACATTTCATCTTAGTGGAAAGGTGAACAGACAGAACGTTCGCATATGGGGAAGTGAAAATCCACATACCTACGTTCAACACGTCAGAGATAGCCCTAAAGTTAACTGTTAACGTGTTTTGTGCTCTTACCGCTGAGAAAGTGTACGGTCCATTCTTCTTTGCTGAAAAAAATAACGATATCATTTACCGCGATATGCTACAGCTGTGGCTGATTTTCCAGCGGATCAATAAAAGAAAGCCACCCCGAGCCTTCTTTAGTTAGCTTTATAAGGCTAACTAACGAAAATATAACGACCTAACCTAACCAATCGTCAAGGGCGTACAGTTGACCTAACGACTGGTTAGGTTAGGTCGTGATATTTTCGTTAGTTAGCCTTATAAAGCTAACTAAAGAAGACTGGGAGTGGCTTTCTTTCATTGATCCGCCCCAGCTGCTAGAGGACAAAGCTGATGTGTGGTTTCAGCATGGTGGTGCGCCACCCCATTTCCACAATGAAGTTACAACATTCCTGAATGAGCAATTGCCTGATCGGTAGATCGGGCGTGGGGGGACCCATTCCTTGGCCGGCTCGTTCGCCCGATATAACCCCCTCTGACTTCTTCCTCTGGGGCTGTCAAAAATTAAGTTTTTGTTCCACTTATGGCAACAACTTTGGAACATTTGAAAGAGAGGATACGTGAGGCTGTTAGAATAGTTCAGTATGATGTGCTCCAAATTATATGGAGGGAAACAGAATACCGCTTTGATGTCTGCAGACACACAAAAAGAGCTCATATTAAACTTCAATAGCTTGTAAATAAAACTTTTTGAGTTCTTCTTCATTTGTATATCTTGTATTTCGCTGTAGCTTTGTTAGTTTTTTCATAACAAACGTTTAAAATCGGGAAGCTCATTTGTAATCACCCGGTGTGTGTGTGTGTATATATCGAGTATGGCTATATTAACTTCATAAAGTTTGCAGACGAGACAACTGGGGTCTTTTCCTTGCAGAGATGTTAATTCATCCAACAACATCAGGCTAGTGAAATGGTTAACCACTTATAAACTCTACATTTGTTTTACTGGAGTTTAGGAAATGATTTTTACTAAAAAACGAGATGTGTATCTTGACGAACTAAATGTTGATGAAATCGTTGTAAACAAATGTATTATAAATTATATCTGAAAAAAATTTCAAGGAGCGTTGCTATAATGTTTAAACTCAAAAATATAGTCCCTAAACAAAGGTTTTATTAACTCTGTATCATACTCTTCTTCTTCCTTATATAATGTACTGCATGCTTGTTTGGGGAAATTCTACCAACAACGCTCTGAACAGTAACTTTGTTATTCTGAAACGAGCAATAATGTTATTAACTGATGTTGATTTCCATGATCATTCTAGTGCATTATTTAAAGAGCTCAAACTAATAAAGCTCAAAGATGTAATCAAACTGGTACATTTTATTTTTATTTACGAATGTAAGAACAAAATCATTATAGAATAGAATAGAATAGAATAACCTTTATTAATAATAATAAAATAAATACATTTTTACAATTTACAATGACATAAATAATTGTGAAGCTCGACTATTTATTTTATTTAATTTGGCCCTTAAGCTTTAGGCTTTACTGGGCTCTTATTAAAAATAAGCAGCTAGTTATTATTAATTAATAATAATAAATAAATAAGTAAGTAAATAAGTATTATTAATAATTAAAACATGTATTCAATATTAAACAATATTAATGGACAATATTAAACAATATTATTGAACATAATGGCATACTAACAAAAATCTAAGATTATTAATAGAATAACCTTTATTAATAATAATAAAATAAATACATTTTTACAATTTACAATGACATAAATAATTGTGAAGCTCGACTATTTATTTTATTTAATTTGGCCCTTAAGCTTTAGGCTTTACTGGGCTCTTATTAAAAATAAGCAGCTAGTTATTATTAATTAATAATAATAAATAAATAAGTAAGTAAATAAGTATTATTAATAATTAAAACATGTATTCAATATTAAACAATATTAATGGACAATATTAAACAATATTATTGAACATAATGGCATACTAACAAAAATCTAAGATTATTAATCGGGATTCCAACTTGGTTTTAAACAAATTTACATTCACAATATTTTCTATATCGGCATGCAATTCATTCCATAGTTTCAATCCAATGAAAACAGGTAGTTTTTGAGATGAAGACAGAAATAGATCAAAGCTTGTTAGACCTCAATTTAGATTGATCTGATACGAGTGGATTTCTTGATGAGTTACAAAATATCTATTTACCCATTGCAAATTAATGATTTTGTTCTTACATTTATAAATAAAAATAAAATGTGCTAGTTTGGTTATATCGTTGAACTTTAGTAGGTTTAGCTCTTTAAATAATGCACTAGAGTGATCAAGGAAATCAGCATCAGATAATAACCTTATTGCTCGTTTTTGGATGACAAAGATACCATTTAATGCGTTGTTAGCGGAGTTTCCCCAAACAAGAGTGCAGTCTGTTATATAAGGAAGAACAAGAGTATGATAAAGAGTGAATAAAACTTGTTTAGGGACTACATTTCTAAGTTTAAACATTATAGTAACGCTCCTTGAAATCTTTTTCGCGATATAATTAACATGACCACTCCATTGCAAATTCTTATCTAGCATTACACCAAGAAATTTTGTTAAAGTACACTCCTTTATGGCGATTTGATTAACATTAATTAAGTTCATCAAGATATACATTTCTTTTATTAGTAAAAATCATGAAATTTGTTTTACTGGTATTTAGGAAGAGTTTATTGGTGGTGAACCATTTCATTACACTGATGAATTCTGAATGAAATATATTCTTAGCTGTATTAACATCTTTGCAAGAAAAAGAGACAGTTGTATCATCTGCAAACATTATGAAGTTCAGTATATCAGATGAACGTGGAAGGTCATTTATAAATAATAAAAATAGCAGTGGACCCAGAACTGAGCCCTGTGGCACACCATGTTTGACAAGCGCTTTAGGTGAGCAAACCTTATTTAATGATACAAAATGATATCTATTGGACAAATAACTTTTAAACCAATCACTGATTGCTCCTCTAAAGCCGTAACAATATAATTTATTAAGTAGAATATTATGGTCTATTACATTAAACGCCTTACTCAAATCCATAAATATTGATATCATTATTTCTTTGTTCTCCTTAGCTATATTTATGATACATTTTCCATAAGATTTAAAATAGCCATTTCCGTTGTTTTATTCTTACGGAAGCCATATTGATTTGAAGATAATAGATTGTAGGATTCTAAATATCGCTGCATTCTACTTTTTACAATTTTTTTCATAAACTTTGCTGAACACAGATAGTGAACACACCGGCCTGTAATTTGTTGCTAGTGTAGGATCACCTCCTTTAAAAAGGGGTGTTATACAACCAGTTTTTACCATTGATGGAAATATTCCTTTCGAAATACTTTGATTGATAATTTTAGGCACAGTTACAGATATCTTATCTTTAACAAGTTTCATTATACAGGGTGTCCCAGAATTAATTATCTATTTCAATGAAATCGGACAAATTTAATAAAAACTGACATAATTTTGTGTTTATTACTAAATTATGATACAAAAACAAATAGATTTATAAATCATAAGTCAAAACTTTATTGAGAAGTTTCAACATGTGCACCGTCTGTATCTCTGCAAATTTCAAATCTATCCTCAGCGCTGCGAAACACATTTTGAAGCATTTCAGGTGTTATCTCCCGCACTGCCAACTGGATGCGTTCTTTAAGTTCAGCTAAACTATTGATCTTTTGGCGATAAACCTTTGTTTTTATGAAACCCCATGCAAAGAAATCCAGGGGTGTCAAATCCGGAGAACGCGGAGGCCAAGGTCGAGGTCCTCCACGTACAATCCACCGATTCGGAAGGCGTCTGTTGAGGTATTCTCGAACAATTAGAGCATAATGACATGGTGCTCCATCTTGTTGAAACACAACATTATCAAGAATGCCATCATCAAGAAGCTGTGGTTCGAGAAACTGCTGAAGCATATCAAGGTAGACGGTACCTGTTACAGTTGATTCCGCAAAGAAGAATGGGCCATAAATTTTGGATTTGGTCATTCCAAGCCACACGTTAACTTTTGGAGAGTCTCTTTGCCATTCTAAAAGTAAAACTATGAAAAACTATGAAAAAATTATGAAAATAAAATTATGAAAAAAAATTAGAAATTTATACATTTTTAACACATATTAAACATGATAAACATAAATAAAAGTGTGTTTTTAAAAAATTTGTCCGATTTCATTGAAATAGATAGTTAATTCTGGGACACCCTGTACAGTAGGTACAGAAATGTTATAAATGCTATTTTTTGTATTTTTTAATTTACCGGACCTCAGTAGAGGTAGCAGGAACAAAAGAAAATGAATTTATTGGGCTGGGTGGCATATATTCTAGAGGTGAGTGATCATTATTTATTAATTGTGAGCGAAGCTTATCCGCTATTGAAGTAAATAAATATTTTGTAACTGACCAAGAAATCCACTCATATCGGAACAGAACTAAATCAAATCATGTTATTTTTCAAATTGGATTGTATTTATCTCAAATATCGTCCATTTTCATTGGGCTGAGACTATAGAATGATTTAAATGCTAATATAAAAAATTATTGTGAATGTAAATTCGTTACAAACAAATTGAAATCTCGATTAATAATGGAATGCTAATAAGGCTAGGAATAAGTGTACAATATCTTCTTAACTATTCATTTCCCCGCGTCTAATCTAGAATTAAATGTACAGTTGCCCGCATATGTAATGTTCCTCGCCTCACAGGCGACTCTGTACATGTGGCAACGCCGCAGTGATAGTCAACGTACCCCAACTGGGGTAATAATGTCTGTGTTCATAAAGATGAACAATTAATATGATCGTGAACAGCGTTGATACTCCATGTAGTTTACTAGTCTTATACAGTAATAAGTTAATAAGGTTCCATTATGATTATTATTATAACTATTTTACTAGTCTATATGAACAGCTATCACAATACAACTTTTTATATATAATACTTGTGGGGTCTTTTCCGTTTCATGTACTGTTTCCGATTTTGTTGAAAATAAGATATTTAATGTAGAATTTTACGCCGATTTCAAAAATGTAAGTCCTTCTTTGGCGAAATGAGCGGTTCAAAAGTTAGGTTAGGTTAGGTTAACTGAATGCCCGGTTAGGTCAACTGTATGCACTTGACGATTGGTTAGGTTAAGTTGTGATATTTTCGTTAAAACTAAGGAAAATATCACGACTTAACCAATCAACAAGGGCATACAGTTGACCTAACCGGGCATTCAGTTGACCTAACCGGGCATTCAGTTGACCTAACAGAGCATTCAATTAACGTAACCGGACAGAAAAATAACGGTCGAAATCTATTCACACAAATACGTAGTGACATAAGCCAATATTACTAAAGCATACCGATGCAGAAGTTCATGTCATTTGTTCGACATTTCACTGAGCTATGCCTTCCATCAATAAGAGATAATGGCATTTATAAGACTGAAGAAAGTTACGTGACAGCAACTCTAAATAAGTATTTTGAAGAGTTAGCGTTAGATATAAGAATACGCAAGACACAGATTGTGCCCTTCTTATTTCATTCTAGATGATGGTAGTTTTAAGGAGTTGCTGCCCATTTTTGAAGTGAATAGATGCCAATTAATCAGGCAAGTCTGGAAGATTATACAATAGGGCGGGGCAAAAATATATCGAACTCAAGTTGTCAGTATGAAACATGGCTGAAAAGGTGCTCTAGTACCCACCTATCATAAAAACATCAACTTTTACAACCTATGAATATGTGCATTCTCGCAACTTTGACCTCAATTTTGAAGAAGAGCCAAAATTTTTAAGCAAATTTAGTTTGGTTAAAAATTATAACAATATTTCCTTTTATAAACCAAAACATGTGTTTATAACTAAATTATATGAAATGTAACTGCTACCTTCTTGTTGATTCCCTTAAAATCTGACTTTGTTTCCCTTTTTGGATTCTTTAGCCGAGATTTCTTGCTGAGAATAATCATTCCATGGCAGGCGTCATGTCCGTAGACCTTTTCACTTGCAGAAGAGATTTCCTTCACATTTCTTTCAACTGCCTGGGAATGAAACGGGTATGTGTCAAGAATTATGGGTTTTTGGCAGTCATCAGTGCTACTTATAACATCAGAGAGTAAGGAAGGAACAGTAATATCGATTTCGTCCCAATCAATCATATCCATGTAGGTCGAAGCTGAGAAGTTGAGCCTGATGGATTTCTTGTCAGACATTCGAGTTTCACCCGGTATAACACTCCTTTTCGCTTGTACCACTTTTTCGACTGCAAGCTTCCGAATATTCTTATTCTTAACAGCGATAGCAGATAAAAGGATATTTTCAGGATAACAAAATTAACAGTTGTTTTTTAACACAGGACGAATAATGTATGTAGGTTTTGATAGAGCTCAATCATAAAGAAAACGTTTTTGGACCCTTCCTGGGAAGACCAGTTTGCTTTGATATACTGTAGAACCATGCAGGAGCATAGAAGTTCAGTATAAAATGAGCAATCCTTTGAAGTGTCTCTGATGGTTTTTCGTGCGACATGTAATAACGTAAGAGACGATTTGCTTTTGTCAGTCACCGTGCATTATTCAGAGACCCAGGATGAGCAGTTTCTAACAACTTAATAGCTGGACCTCTATCATGACCGTTTTGAATTGACAAACACGCCTTATGGAGGTATTGCTGGTCACTGCTGAGATCTGCTAGCACTACTTCTGGTAAGTCTATCACTTTTCCAGTGAGAGGTGGAAATTTTGCAATTGGTTTGTTTTTTTGGATCAAAGTTCAGATCCTTGCCGATTTTGCCCTGTGAACTTCTAGGTCCTGTCGTTTGCCTGTCAAGAACTTCCATGTATTTTCTCAAGGGAAGCTCATTGGTGTGAAGTAAGCAAATAAACTATTGTAACGGTCTTCCCAATGTCAGCTCTAGTTTTCTAATTATTCCATTTAATTTACCTGTATTTACATTAGTTGCATCACAAACTACTGCTTTTGAAGCCGATGCAGAGTTGGTGTCAGTAATTAATTACTGATATAATTTCTTTAGCAATATCACTTGCCTTTCCACTTTCACGAGCAACATAGTCAATATATTCGTTTCCTGGAAATGAAACTAACACATAATGGTCTACGTTCAAAGTCCGCTGGTATTCTCCCACTTTTGAAAGAGTTTTATCAATTTTTCCATCAAATCCAAGGCAAACTATTCCTTTATTCTGTTCTTCATGCTTCTTTCTTTTTATGCTTCTCCACAAGGTTCTTTGACGACGTAGTTTACTGGGATCAATCGTAGTATTTTCAGATAATAGATTAAGATCTTTTAAGAAAGCATAAGCAGTTAAACAATCATCACGGTTGTTTATTTTGCATCGATCAACTGTCTTGCATAATTCTGGATATTGGTGTTCATTTTGAGAAGTGCTAACTTCTGTATCTAACTCGTACTCGTTCAATTCGAAATCTTCATTTTGATAACCTTTTTCACTTTCAGAGCTGATCTCACCAATATCACAGAGATTCAAGTGCATTTCCTGGACAAAACTCTTTTGTTTATCTTTGAAGAATTGTCTTTTATGCTTTCTGTTTTCCATTTGTTGTAGTTTTGAAGTTTTCACTTTGCTCAACTTACCTACAATAATTTTCCGTTCAGTATGTTGGTCAATCCAGAACTGCCATTCATCATTCGGGATTTTCTCCGCCTTAGCGGAGACATTACATTATAATTACAGACATTACATTATAATTACCTGTATGTCAATGTTATATGTTGATGGACTCGGTTGTCCCCCCTCCACCCCACCTTCCCCCAGTTGGGGTACCTTGACTATCAGCGCAGCGTTGCCACATTAGGGAGTCGCCTGTGAGGCGACGAACATTACATATGCGGACAACTGTACGTTACTTGCTATTGTTCATCTTTCATGTCTAATATTGATAATAATGATAATAATTATTATTATTATTATTATAATAATAATAATAATAAATATATTTATAACAACAACAATAACAGTAATAATAATAATAATATATTTATAACAACAACAATAATAATAATAATAATAATATATAATAATAATAATAATATAAATAATATATATTTAACAATAATAATAATTTAAGATTAATGCATACTGTAATTAATAATTCTTATTCATGATTTATGTATTATTAACAATAATAATTATCAGTTTTATATTTAATTAAGAGTCCGATAAAGCCTTAAGCTTAAAAATCAAATTAAATAAAATAAAAAGTCCAATTTCATATTGTAATTATTTATGTTAATAAAATGAATGTACCAACAAAAATTGAAAATTGCATTTATTTTATTAATAATAGCAGCTGTTCAATTCATATCAACTCGATTCAATTATAGATTTAACTTTTCCAAGTTTTAGAAGAAAAGTAATAAGATATTGGGGTGAAGAAGTAATTTTTGTAGTTTTCTCTCTGCAGATATTCTTTCAGTTTCAGTTTCTTTCAGGAGACAAGGAGCGCTGGAACTCCGGTTTCTCCTGTTACTGTTCTCCTTAGCTGGTCTTTCTTTGTGTCTCATCTACTTTTTTGAACAGTGCAGCATGCTCTCAAACATACACTCCTCCCTCTATTCTTTACTACATATACATGCATCCTACACACTGCACAATCTTTTCAAAATTAAATAAAATGATTGAATAACATTTTTTGCAGGCATTCACCGCATTCACCCTTGGACCCTACAAAGACATAGAGCAAAAAAGTTTTTATATTTTGCTGCAGCCGACGTTTCGGGCAACTCTACCCATTTTCAAGGCCTAATAAATAAAAGCGAAAATTAATACATGACAAAAATATATGAATGTCGAGAACTAAAACTAATTTAAGGTACAAAATTAAAACTGTTCAAGAATAAAAATTAAAATTACAAAGCAGAAAACAGGCATAAGCCAAAATCAAATCAAAAGTAAAAATTATATAAATGACAAAAATATACATAAAACTAAAAACTAAAAACATTCAAACGTAAAATGGTTAAAAAACTTTACGAATAAAAAGTTAAACGGAATAAAAAGTTAAAAGAAAAATCACAAGAGTAAACCAAACATACCATGCTCACTTGACAGCCACAAAAAACTGAGACGAAAAGGAGACAGGGTCACAAGGGAAAAATCTTTTAGTATGTAGGTATTCTAATTAATATAAAGGGGGATAACAGCTAGAATCAATACAGGGTGTACATAAAGTCAGGATCTATTTTTGTGAAGCACTTGGAAATTATATGGAATTCAATCATAAAATGAGAAAGTGGTAACATTTATTATATAATTAAGAGTAGGATTCGACGTGACGCCCATCAGTATCCCTGCACAGCTCAAATCGTTCCGCAGCATTTCTAAACACATTCTGGAGCATTTGCGGGGTTATGTTATCTGCAGCAGTTCGTATACGTGTACGTAAGTTTTCAAGACTCGTAATCTTCGTCTGATAGACGTGCGATTTGATAAAGCCCCATGCAAAGAAGTCTAAAGGGGTTAAATCTGGTGATCTCGCTGGCCAAGGTCTGTTGCTTCCGCGTCCGATCCAGCGATTTGGAAAACGTCCATTTAGATAATCCTGAACAATTTTGGCATAGTGACAAGGCGCACCATCATGTTGATAGACGACGGTACTAACAATCCTATCTCCGTCGTCTATCAACATGATGGTGCTCCTTGTCACTATGCCAAAATTGTTCAGGATTATCTAAATGGACGTTTTCCAAATCGCTGGATCGGACGCGGAAGCAACAGACCTTGGCCAGCGAGATCACCAGATTTAACCCCTTTAGATTTCTTTGCATGGGGCTTTATCAAATCGCACGTCTATCAGACGAAGATTACGAGTTTTGAAAACTTACGTACACGTATACGAATTGTTGCAGATAACATAACCCCGCAAATGCTCCAGAATGTGTTTAGAAATGCTGCGGAACGATTTGAGCTGTGCAGGGATACTGATGGGCGTCACGTCGAATCCTACTCTTAATTATTTAATAAATGTTACCACTTTATCATTTTATGATTGAATTCCATATAATTTCCAAGTGCTTCACAAAAATAGATCCTGACTTTATGTACACCCTGTATTTAAACTGGAGTTCAAAAATTTAATACGCAAAGATTCGTAAATACGGAGGAAGGACGGGCATTTTAATGATTTAAGAATTTTAAAATTGTTAACAGAAATGTCAACCTTACACTTGATAGAATGATTTCTAATAGCAGATGTTCCTTTTTCGATAAAACTTTCCCTGTCCTATGGCTAATACCCATGTGAGAGCAAAATCTCGCCTGCAAGGAACGAACTGTCCTGCCAACGTAGTTCACCTGGCTCCTAAAATTATTCAGCGATTGGAAGACAAGGTTAATCGTGTTTTGCTTAAGCTTAAACAGGAATGTGCTATTAACTCCTCCACTTATGATGAATTGTACGTTTCAGTTTCTTATTTGGGCCTCATGTATGGTCTGCCTAAGGTTCATAAAGTCGGTTTCCATTGCGCCCAATTTTAGCGTCTTATCCTTTGGCTAATTACAAACTTGCCAAATTTCTTGTCCCACTGTTATCATTATTTACCGTGAATTCGTACAGTGTTAAGGATAGTTTTTCCTTTGCGTCGGAAATTAAGTTTGATATGAATTCTTTGTTTATGACAAGTTTTGATGTATCTTCCCTCTTTACAAATGTCCCCTTGGATGAGACCATTACAATTATTTTGAGTAAAGCTTTTCCACAGCCGGACTCACTTTTTCACGGCTTTGGCAGAGCACAGTTTGAGCAGCTTCTGAATTTGGCAGTCAAGGATAACTTTTTTAGTTTTCAAGGGGTAGTTTACCGTCAGCTGGATGGAGTGGGGATCGGGAGCCCCTTGGGTCCCGTTTTTGCGAATATTTTCATGTCGCATCTTGAGGAAAGGGCCTTCTGTGAGTGCCCCCTTTACCTTAAGCCCAAATTGTACAATCAGTTCAGTTTCTAAGTTTTCTGAACACACTGCATAAGAACATTGTATTTCCGCAGGAAAAGGAAGTTGAAGGTTTTATTCCTTTCCTTGATGTTTTGGTCTCCAAATCTGGCTCGACCGTTTTAACTTCTACATACCGGAAGCCTACGTTTACGGGTTTGGGCTTTAATTTTTATAGTTTTTGCGACTTTAATTACAAATTAAGTTCCATTCGCACTTTGGTGCATAGAGCTTATAATATTTGCTCGAACTTTGCTCTGCTTCATAATGAGTTTGAATTCCTTACTGATTTTTTCTTTAAAAATGGTTTTCCACGGGATCTTGTAGGAGGTATTATTGGTAAATTTCTCAATAATGTATATTCCCCCAACCTTATCCCAACGTATGATGTTCCTAAGAATTGTAAATATCTTGTTTTACCTGATCTCTACCATTTTAACACTTTTGTGAAAAAACAATTGTTGAGTGTTGTGAGGAAATTTTATTTTCACACTGATTTTAAGGTTGCTTTTGTAAATAATAATACCCTTGGATGTTTTTTCCGATGTAAGGACAAACAACAGAACAGCTCATTGCAGGGGGGATTTTATTTATTTACCTGCCCTAGGTGTTCCGAGGGGAACTACGTTGGCAGTACAGTTCGTTCCTTGCAGGCGAGATTTTGCTCCCATATGGGTATTAGCTATAGGACAGGGAAAGTATTATCGAAAAAGGAACAGTCTGCTGTTAGAAATGTCAACCTTACACTTGATAGAATGATTTCTGTTAACAATTTTAAAATTCTTAAATCATTAAAATGCCCGTCCTTCCTCCGTATTTACGAATCTTTGTGTATTAAATTTTTGAACTCCAGTTTAAATATTGATTCTAGCTGTTACCCCCTTTATATTAATTAGAATACCTACATACTAAAAAATTTTTCCCTTGTGACCCTGTCTCCTTTTCGCATCAGTTTTTTGTGGTTGTCAAGTGAGCATGGTATGTTTGGTTTATTCTTGTGATTTTTCGTTTAACTTTTTATTCCGTTTAACTTTTTATTAGTAAAGTTTTTTAACCATTTTACGTTTGAATGTTTTTAGTTTTAGGTTTTATTTTTATCACTCGTATATTTTCGTTATTTATATAATTTTTACTTTTGATTTGATTTTGGCTTATGCCTGTTTTCTGCTCTGTAATTTTAATTTTTATTCTTGAACAGTTTTAATTTTGTACTTTAAATTAGATTTAGTTCTCGACATTCATATATTTTTGTCATGTATTAATTTTCGCTTTTATTTATTAGGCCTTGAAAATGGGTAGAGTTGCCCGAAACGTCGGCTGCAGCCAAATATAATGACTATTTTGCTCTACGTCTTCGTTTTTATCCTAAATGTAAAACTACGTCTCCTTAGGAGGGATCCTATTTCATATATATATATATATATATATATATGAGAGGACAACATTAATTAAGTTATGTTTGTCGCATTGTGTATGCGACAAACATAGCTTAATTAATGTTGTCCTCTCTATATATATATATATATATATATATATATATATATATATATATATATATATATATGAAATAGGATCCCTCCTAAGGAGACGTAGTTTTACATTTAGGATAAAAACGAAGACGTAGAGCAAAATAGTCATTATATTTGGCTGCAGCCGACGTTTCGGGCAACTCTACCCATTTTCAAGGCCTAATAAATAAAAGCGAAAATTAATACATGACAAAAATATATGAATGTCGAGAAGAGAAAGGGAAAATGGCCGCAAAAGCGTCTCCCCCACCCCATAGATAAAGAAGAGAGCGAAACTCAAGGTCTGGGGTTTTCTAGATGCCTAGACACTCTGCGTTTGAAAGATGGGAGGTCATAGACAGGAGGAAAGATGAATTGAAGAATATTGTTCCAGAGTTGACCGCTTGAATAGATGAAAGACTGAAAATACCGATTAACCCTTTCGTTAGAGAGTTGGATAAAAAAGGAACGAGAATGTGTAGAGAGCCTGGAGCTGGGTGCTCTCCTTAAAAGAGGAGGCATGCAGTTAGAGAGTTCAAAAGAGCAATGTCCGTTATAATAGCGACAGTAAAGAGAAAGTGAGGCAACATTGCGGCGAAGAGAGAGTGATTTAAGACAGTCACTAAGAGGCGGGGAAGTGATGAGACGAAGACTTTGATTCCACCCGGTCAAGTACGGCTGTGTGGGTTGAGCCACCCGACACATGAGAAGCATACTCCATACAGGGACGAACAAAACCCCTGAACAGAGACAACAACTGAGCGTGGGTGAGGAAACCGCGGAGGCAGTACAGCACACCTAACCTCTTAGAAGCTGTTTTCGAATCAAAGTATATGTGATCTCTCCAGGAAAGTTTACGAGAAAAGGAAACGCCAACAATGTTAAGAGAAGCGGAAGGATTCAGTTATGTGTTCTTGAAGGTAAGGGGATAGTTGCGTGGAAGATTGTGACAGGTAGACAGATGAAGGAACGGAGTTTTTGAAGCATTGAAAGCCACAAGGATTTCTCTTCCCAAGTCAGAGATAACAGGAAGATCAGAGGTCAGGTGCTCCATAGCCGTCCTACGCAAAGCAGGGAGTGACTGCTGTGAGGAACGCTTTGAGAAATGGGTGAAGTGAAGAGTGGAATCAGCGGCATAGGAGTGAAAATGACAGGAAATGTGAATTAAAAGATCATTAATAAATTACAGGAAAAAAGTAGGTGACAGGACAAAACCCTGAGAAACACCACTGTTGAGAGCTTTAGGAGAAAAACAGTCTAATTTCCTTTGGCCATCTACAAACGCAGCTATAGATTGGATAGAGATGAAGGCACAGTTAGAAGGATAGAAACCGAAATGAAGTTTCGAAATTAAAGATTTGTACCACACTCTATCAAAAGCTTTTGATATATCTAACGCAATAGCAAAAGTTTCACCGAAATCCCGAAAGGAGGATGACCAGGAGTCGGAGAAATATGCAAGAAGATCGCCAGTAGAGCGTCCGTTGCGGAACACTCTGCTGGCGATCTTCTTGCATATCTCTCTGGTTGCTTGACTTTCTAAAGTTTTTGAATCAAGTCAAAGCAATTGGACGATATTTGGAGGATTAAGAGCGGTCACCCTTCTTTGGGACAGGCTGAAAGAAAGCGAACTTCCAGCAGGAAGGAAAAGTACCAGATGAGAGACAAAGCTGAAAGAGTTTGCCTAGGTAGGGTGTCAACACAGAAGTACAGTTCTTAAGAACAACAGGAGTAACACCATCAGGAGCCCAGATAGGGCAGAAAAAACAGCTTCAGAAGAGATTCTAATTTAAGACATAATAAGGTCAGAGGAGGGAGAAGATGGAGGAACAGCATCAGAATCGTCCATGGTTGAGTTGTAATCGAAAGTTTGAGCCAAGAGTTCAGCTTTGTCAGGAGAAGATACGGCAACTGACCCATCGGAATGGAAAAGAGGAGAGAAAGAAGAGGAAGTAAAGCTGTGAAAGAAGTTCTTAGCTAGATGCCAGAAAGAGCGAGAAGAATTAGAATTGGATTGGTTTTCACATTTTTGTCGGATGAAGAAATTTTTGGTGTGTCGAAGACAGATTTTGCACGATTCCGGACAGAAATATAAGCTGAGTAAGAATCAGGAGTTGGATAGTGATGGTACCTTCTGAAAGCCTCCTCTCTGTTGCGGATAGCATTAGAAAAAGTAAAGTTAAACCAAGGTTTTTTTACATTAGGAGTAGGAATAGAATATGAAATTTAGGCCTCCATGCCCGAGAGAATCACCTCCGTGATGCGCTGAGCACACTCGGAAGGGCCTCGGCCACGGAAGCGGTAATCATTCCATGGGAAACCACAGAAGTATTGCCTAAGGGCCTCCCAATCAGCGTCCCCGATGTGCCAAAGGCGTCTCCTCTTTGGAGGATCTAAATGCCGAATTGGAGTAATAGGACAGGAAACAGATATAGGATTGTAATCGGCGGAGCCCAACTCAGCAAAAAGAAGAAGGATGAGAAATAAATCCAGAATGTTGAGCCTATCTCCAAGGCGATCGGGGATACGAGTAGGGTGATGTACAATCTGCTCTAGGTAATTTAGGATAGAAAAGTTGTAAGCTTGTTCACCAGGGATGTTAGTGAAATGGGAGAAAGCCAAAGGTGGTGGTGAACATTAAAATCTCCTAAAATGGAGATTTCAGCAAAGGGAGAGCGGGAAAGAATGTATTCCACTTTGGATGTGAGGTAGTCAAGGAATTTTGGATAGTCAGTAGAATTGGGGGAAAGATAAACAGCGCAGATGTATTTAGTTTGGCTACGGCTTACATGCCAATCTCAGAGGGTATAAAATTCGAAGATTCGAGTTCGGGAACACGAGAACAAGTTACGTCATTGCGTACATTTGCGCAACATCCACCTTTGAAGTGAAATTAATTATAGAGAATGTAAGACGGTGCAGGAACACTTGAGTTTCAGTGAGGAAAAGATGAGGTTTGGAGTAGGAGAGGTAGTGTTCAGCAGAGTAAATTAGAGGAAAGGCCACGAATGTTGCAGAAATTTAAGAAAAGTGAATTTTTGTACATAACTTGTGATTATCTTGTTATCCGTTTCTTTTATTGCAAATTTTCAATGGTACACTCGCTGCACGCATTTCATGAAATATTGTTTGCTATGCATAGTCAATTTACAACAGGAAACCAAACCAACTCATTGTAAGTTTTTAGTGTACCGTCTATACATACATGTACTTATATTATACGATTTTTATCATAGTTAAGCTATTATCGCATCGTGGACATATACAAGAGAATAAATATATATATATAATAATTATTATATATATATATATATATAAATAAATATATATATATATATATAAATATCTATAAATATATATATATATATAAAAATAATATATATATATATATATATATATATCTAAATAAATATATATGTATATATATATATATAAATAAATATATATATGTATATATATAAATAATATATATATGTTATATATAAATATATATATTTAATATAAATAATATATATATATATATATAAAAATATATATTTATATATATAATATATATATTATATATATATATAATATATATATAATAATAATATAATTATATATAATATACATATATTATATTATATAATAATATATATATATATATAAATATATATATATATATATAAATATATATATTATATATAAATAATATATTAATATAAATAATATATATTATATATATATATATAAAAAAATAATATATATATATATATATATATATATAAATAAATATATATATATAAATATATATATATATATATTACTTACTTACTTTTGTTGAGTTTGAACGACGGTTCAGGATCGACCTGCGGTCGACCCCTCTGCAGCATCCCGCCTCATTTGCGGGACTTGGTGAAGGAGGGAATTGCTCTCTGATCGCCTCCTGCCCTCGTAGCCAGCTACGCATGGCTGGTCAGGGACTTTGCACAAGAATCTGTCCAGCTGGTTCTTGAAGTTATTCAGGTTGGTGTGCTGGAGATTCCTCACTTCTTTTGGAAGGACATTGAAAAGCTTTGGGCCCCGTATTCTGAGGGTATTTTCCATCCTCGTTTTCATGGCTCCTTGTCCCACCGCAGCTGGGACCGTACAAAATCTGCCTCTTCTCTCATTCCAGTTTGTTTCTATTTCATTTCTGAGGTTAGGGACAGAGCCCTCAAGTATGTTCCACATGTATATTATTGTGTACCGCTCTCGCCTTCTTTCAAGAGATTAGAGTTCCAGGGATTGTAGTCGAGACCAGTAGTCTTCACCTTCCGTTTCCTCTATCTTAGACATAAAAGTCCTTTGTATAGCTTCAATGCTCGCAATGTCTCTTTTTCTGTGTGGGCTTGTGAGTACTGAGCAATACTCAATTATTGGTAGGACTAGACTCTTCCATAATTTGAGCATGATGTTTGCTTTTCTGCTGCGGAAGCTCCTCCAGATGATTCCCATTATTTTTCTAGCCGTTGTGATTTGATTTTATAGTGCTCTCTGAATTCTGCATCCGACGACATTATTACTCAAGATCCCTGACTTGTGGATTTGGTGTTATCTGTTTGGCTTGCGGAGTTTTGTACCCTTTTTTCTGTAGCTCTTTATTTACCATATCTTAGAAGTTGGAATTTTTCTTCGTTGAACTTCATATTGTTGTCTTCTGCCCACTGGAATAATGTTTCAATGTCGTTTTGTAGTTTTCTTATGTCATCTTCGTTCAATATTTCCTTACATATCTTCGTGTCATCTGCGAAGCATGATACAATACTGTCCTTAATATCTGCATCAATATCTGCAATCATTATTATGAACAGCAAGGGAGCTAATACTGTCCCTTGTGGGACAGAGCTCACGACTTCTGAGACTTCCGATTTAACTCCGTTTACCACCACTCTTTGCGTTCTTTGCGTCAAGAAATTAAATATCCACCTTCCTAGGTTTCCAGTAATTCCTGTATCCTTAAGTTTGTGTGCTATGATTCCATGGTCACATTTATCGAAGGCTTTAGCAAAATCAGTATATATTACATCAATGTTTTGTCCTCGACACAATGTTCCTAATATTTTCTCCTGGTGGTCTAGTAGCTGTGACAGGCATGATCTACCCGCCCTGAAGCCATGTTGATTTGGGTTGTATAAGTCTTTTTCTTGTAGGTAGTAGGTAATTTTGGCTCTAATTATGCGTTCAAAACACTTTATAAGGTGTATATATAAATAAATATATATATATATAATAAAATAATATATATATATATATAATATATAATATTATAATATATATATTATATATATATATATATATATATATATATATATATATTATATACTGGGTAATCCAGATAAATGGGACCCATAAAAAAAAGCCAAATATTCTTAATATTTAATTCCTTTCATAAAAACTATATATCATTCGAAAGAGTAGAGTTACATGTTTATTATGAAATATTTATTTTTTAAAAATGACTCCTTTCAAATGTGCTCCATTAGTTGCCAAGCATTCCAGTGTTTCTCGCTTGTAAGTTCTGCATCACTTTTGCAAGAGTGTGCGGTGGTATGGCCTGTATCTCATTTGTGATGGCGGCCTTCAATTCTTGCAAGGTCGTTGGGTTATTTCTGTAGACCCCTACTCTTTAAATATCCCCAGAGATAATAATCTAAGGGAGAAAATTCCGGAGACCTTGCGGGCCATTCAACGTCTCCAAATCTTGAGATTAACTCGCCTGGAAACGTTTGACGCAAAACTGCCATGCAGTTCCTCGTGGTATGGCAGGTAGCTCCGTCTTGTTGGAACCAGTGGTTTTCTAGACAAAGATCTCTTAATTTAGGAATAAGGAAATCGGTCAACATTTTTTCGTAGCGATCACCATTTACAGTGACCGTGTTTCCGGTGGAATCCTCGAAAAAGTACGGCCCTATGATCTGAGATGCAGTAAGACCACACCAAACAGTTACACGCTGACTATGCAACGGGACTTCGGTAATATTCAATGGATTTTCTGTTGCCCAGAAACGACAATTTTGTTTGTTTACAGTTCCATTCAAGTGAAAATGGGCTTCGTCTGACATAATCAAAGTTGCTAGAAAATTGGTGGTGTCATTTACCTTCTGTTGGATCCATTGACAGAATTGTCGTCTTCGTGCGAAATCTCCATCGTTTAGTTGTTGCACTGTTTGGATTTTATATGGAAAGAGCATTAAATTTTGCTTGAATATACGGTGTGTTGTTCCATATCCAACTCCTAACAGCTGAGAAGCACGTCTGATGCTTATGTTAGGATTATCCTGTACAATTTCATGAGTTCTGTTAATGATCTCGTCTATCCTTGCTGTGCGCACTCTTCCAGTTGGTTTTCTTTTCCAATGCTGCCAGTTAGGGAAAATTTCTGACACACCGACGGATTACTTTCATAGAAGGTGATTTTGACATCTGAAAATTTGTCTTGAAAGATCTTTGAGCTGAACTACACTTCTTCCATGCTCATATATTGCTCAGTATGAAACGCAGCTGTTCCACAGTCCATGCAGTCATCTTGAAGGGTTAGTTTTAACTAACACTTTTATTTTGTTTTGTATCTTATCTTGTCTTGTATTGTCAAAACCTATACAATCCTGTACAAACTTGTAACTATCCTCTTCGATGATGCGTATATTTTATAAAAGGACTTATACTTTAAGAGTTACAGGGGTTTCTTTTGGGTCCCATTTCTCTGGATCACCCTTTATATATAAATATATATATATATATATAAATAAATATATATATATATATATATAAATAAATAAATATATATATATATAAATAAATAAATATATATATATATAAATAATAATATATATATATATAAATAAATATATATATATAAATAAATAATATATATATATAAATAAATATATATATATATATATATATATATATATAAATATATATATATATATATAAATAATATATATAATAATAAATATATATATATATGTATATATATATATATATATATATATATATATATTATAAATAAATATATATAATTAATAAATATATATATAAATAAATATATATATTATATAAATAAATATATATTATATAAATATATATATCAACAAGCTATTGACTTCTCCTTAGGGAACCGGAGCTTACAGATGAAAAGAAGGATCAACACAACGGCAAACATTTTCATTTATTTGTACATCAGACGTTTCGACAAATCTTTTGTCATCATCAGTGAGTTAAGTCTTAAAACCTTAAAACAAAATTGAAAAGTGAAAGTTACATCAATACAATATTAAGACCATTAAAATTAAAACCTTAAAGCAAAATGAAAATTGCATCAATACAAAATTAAAAACATTTAAATTTCATCACTATAAAAACTAAAATTAAATTAAATTTCATCACTATAAAAACTAAAATTAAATTACCTCAATAGGTAAATACACAATGTTTACATCCACCTCCATACTTGGCAAAGTCTAAGTGAACACTAGGTGGTCAGAGGATTAGGAAGGTATATCTGTGAAACACGGTGGTTGTCAAAAGAGTCGTAATTTGTAGGATGAGCTATTTTATTAAGGGAGGGTTTGTTTCTATAGATGTACAAAGATTCTAAAATTCGGAGTTCTGTAAGGTTATTGGATCTAGTTAAAATTTCAAACTGAGTTTTGTGAAGGGGATGGTCGTTTTCATCACTGTGGTTTCTAATTGCGGATTGTGGAGGGCTACTGAGGGGACGGTTGGTACGGACTGACAAGCCCAAATGTTGAGAAAGGCGCACCTCCAGTTGGAGTTGAGTGCTGCCAATATACGCAGCCTTACAGCTGTCGCACGTGTATTTGTAAACAACATTGGGGCATACAGTTTTTGGGAATTCATCTTTGAACTTTAAAAAATTTGATAATTTAAGTGGGTTGACGAAGGCGAATCTAAAATTTATTTGGGGATAACTAGACTTGAGTAGTTTGGACAATTCACCTCGAATACGCAATGATAAATAACCATAAAAAGGTAATTTAATAGATCTGGTTTCTTTTTGTACTGTAGTTACGGGGAGTTTAGTATCAAAAGTGTTATTTAAAAATTTCTTTAATTGGTTATCGAATAGATGAGAAGGGTAGTAATTGTTAATAAAGTACTGTTTTAAAATTTAAATTCTTCGTTTAACGAAAAGTAATCCGAACAAATACGGTAACTTATTGTTAATAATGTTACTATAGCACTAATCTTATATTTATAAAACATACAACTTAAATAATTGGTTCCCAAGCCAGTAAAAGTTTGTTTCCGAAATAGTGAAGTATGGAACTTATTATGGGCCCGTTTAACTAAAACATCCAGGAAAGGTAAACTATTATTTGTTTCGTTTTCACACGTGTACTTAATATTACTATGTTGTTTATTAAGATAATCAAGAAAAAGTTTTTACGTGTGAAGGATGGTTAAATATTAAGAAAGTGTCATCCACGTATCTTCTGTAATATATGGGTTTAAAACTACTAGGACAATTTTTCAACCAAATTTCTTCGTAATGGCAAAGAAATGCATTTGCTAGTGTTGGGCTTAACGGGAACCCATAGCTACCCCATCAATTTGGCTGTAAAGGTTGCTATTAAATAAGAAAAGATTATCAAAACACACTATTTCGAGAAGGTTTTTAAATTGAGTCTGAGTGAGGCCATTAATAAGAGTATTATCAGTAGTGAATAACTTATTTAGTATGATATTTAATGTTTCTTTTAACGGGACATTAGTAAACAATGATGAGACATCAAAACTGGCCATAGTAAGAGATCGGCATGATTGATCTCTTTTATCTCTTTAGCAAAATCAAACGAGTTGTTAATAGAATAATCATTAAAGGTGAGTTTTGAAAGCAAGGGAACGAAGAATTTGGCTAAGTTATAATTGAATGTACCACATGCCGAAAGAATAGGTCTTAGTGGGAAATTTGGCTTGTGGACTTTAGGTAAACCATATAGAATTCCTGGATTAGAACCAGAAGCAAATAAAAAATTGTATGTATTGTCAGCAATAATATTACTATTTTTAATTTACGCAAACACCTATTAAGTTTATCTTCGAGTTTTAGTAATTAGACAGAACATTCTCTTTTACCCTTTTAAATTTAGACGTATCCGACAAAATTGTCTCCATTCTATTTACGTAAACTGTTGAATCAATCAGCACTACTCCTTTACCCTTATCCGGTTTGTAATGATGACAGAGTTATCCTTTTTCAAATTATTAAGAATTTTAAAATCTTGCTTATTAAAGAGGGAGAAAACACCTTATGGGGTTTAAAATTGTAAAATTCTTAAAGGATGCTCTCCACTTGTTTTACCAAGTTATGAAACGAGAAATTTGGTCGGATCTCACAATTCTTAATATTCATGAGAAGATTTTCAAAGCCAGAGAAAAATTTATAAAAATTTAGTTTATAATGAGGTAGATCAAAATTTAAGCCTAACGACAATATTTCTTTCTCTCTAATACTTAAACTTTATTAGAGAAATTACAATAAAATTATCTGGATTATTAAAAAACGACTGAGTGATTCCCAATTTTTCCAATTTGGCAGCATGTATCCTTTTATGTCTGTTGACAGTTTTATCACAGCAAGTTTGAAATTTAGTAACTAAACAATGATAATCAATATAAGACACCCTAGATTTTAGACCAAACAGAGAATTTTTATATTTCAGCTTGAGAAAACTCACTGTTTTAGTTTCGATTGAAGCTCCAAATTTAATAATTTATGTAGCCATGATTTATATAGTTTGGAGTTATGGAGGCGTTTATTATAAAGTTTAAATCTAAGGAAATTAGGCACAATATTATAACTTTTGCACTTAGACAAGAAACTCTCATCACAGATAGCCTTGTTCAGTTTCAAATAGACTCTTTCACATTGTCTGTAATAGTTCAATGTCGATCGGCCATATCTCTGGGTTAATATCAAAGCTATTGACTTCTCCTTAGGGAACCGGAGCTTACAGATGAAAAGAAGGATCAACACAACGGCAAACATTTTCATTTATTTGTACATCAGACGTTTCGACAAATCTTTTGTCATCATCAGTGAGTTAAGTCTTAAAACCTTAAAACAAAATTGAAAAGTGAAAGTTACATCAATACAATATTAAGACCATTAAAATTAAAACCTTAAAGCAAAATGAAAATTGCATCAATACAAAATTAAAAACATTTAAATTTCATCACTATAAAAACTAAAATTAAATTAAATTTCATCACTATAAAAACTAAAATTAAATTACCTCAATAGGTAAATACACAATGTTTACATCCACCTCCATACTTGGCAAAGTCTAAGTGAACACTAGGTGGTCAGAGGATTAGGAAGGGTATATCTGTGAAACACGGTTGGTTGTCAAAAGAGTCGTAATTTGTAGGATGAGCTATTATTATTAAGGGAGGGTTTGTTTCTATAGATGTACAAAGATTCTAAAATTCGGAGTTCTGTAAGGTTATTGGATCTAGTTAAAATTTCAAACTGAGTTTTGTGAAGGGGATGGTCGTTTTCATCACTGTGGTTTCTAATTGCGGATTGTGGAGGGCTACTGAGGGGACGGTTGATATTAACCCAGAGATATGGCCGATCGACATTGAACTATTACAGACAATGTGAAAGAGTCTATTTGAAACTGAACAAGGCTATCTGTGATGAGAGTTTCTTGTCTAAGTGCAAAAGTTATAATATTGTGCCTAATTTCCTTAGATTTAAACTTTATAATAACGCCTCCATAACTCCAACTATATAAATCATGGCTACATAAATTATTAAATTTGGAGCTTCAATCGAAAACTAAAACAGTGAGTTTTCTCAAGCTGAAATATAAAAATTCTCTGTTTGGTCTAAAATCTAGGGTGTCTTATATTGATTATCATTGTTTAGTTACTAAATTTCAAACTTGCTGTGATAAAACTGTCAACAGACATAAAAGGATACATGCTGCCAAATTGGAAAAATTGGGAATCACTCAGTCGTTTTTTAATAATCCAGATAATTTTATTTGTAATTTCTCTAATAAAGTTTTAAGTATTAGAGAGAAAGAAATATTGTCGTTAGGCTTAAATTTTGATCTACCTCATTATAAACTAAATTTTTATAAATTTTTCTCTGGCTTTGAAAATCTTCTCATGAATATTAAGAATTGTGAGACCCGACCAAATTTCTCGTTTCATAACTTGGTAAAACAAGTGGAGAGCATCTCCTTTAAGAATTTTTACAATTTTAAACCCCATAAGGTGTTTTCTCCCCTCTTTAATAAGCAAGATTTTAAAATTCTTAATAATTTGAAAAAGGATAACTCTGTCATCATTACAAAACCGGATAAGGGTAAAGGAGTAGTGCTGATTGATTCAACAGTTTACATAAATAGAATGGAGACAATTTTGTCGGATACGTCTAAATTTAAAAGGGTAAAAGAGAATGTTCTGTCTAAATTACTAAAACTCGAAGATAAACTTAATAGGTGTTTGCGTAAATTAAAAAATAGTAATATTATTGCTGACAATACATACAATTTTTTTATTTGCTTCTGGTTCTAATCCAGGAATTCTATATGGTTTACCTAAAGTCCACAAGCCAAATTTCCCACTAAGACCTATTCTTTCGGCATGTGGTACATTCAATTATAACTTAGCCAAATTCTTCGTTCCCTTGCTTTCAAAACTCACCTTTAATGATTATTCTATTAACAACTCGTTTGATTTTGCTAAAGAGATAAAGAGATCAATCATGCGATTCTCTTATTATGGCCAGTTTTGATGTCTCATCATTGTTACTAATGTCCCGTTAAAAGAAACATTAAATATCATACTAAATAAGTTATTCACTACTGATAATACTCTTATTAATGGCCTCACTCAGACTCAATTTAAAAACCTTCTCGAAATAGTGTGTTTTGATAATCTTTTCTTATTTAATAGCAACCTTTACAGCCAATTGATGGGGTAGCTATGGGTTCCCCGTTAAGCCCAACACTAGCAAATGCATTTCTTTGCCATTACGAAGAAATTTGGTTGAAAAATTGTCCTAGTAGTTTTAAACCCATATATTACAGAAGATACGTGGATGACACTTTCTTAATATTTAACCATCCTTCACACGTAAACTTTTTCTTGATTATCTTAATAAACAACATAGTAATATTAAGTACACGTGTGAAAACGAAACAATAATAGTTTACCTTTCCTGGATGTTTTAGTTAAACGGGCCCATAATAAGTTCCATACTTCACTATTTCGGAAACAAACTTTTACTGGCTTGGGAACCAATTATTTAAGTTGTATGTTTTATAAATATAAGATTAGTGCTATAGTAACATTATTAACAATAAGTTACCGTATTTGTTCGGATTACTTTTCGTTAAACGAAGAATTTAAATTTTTAAAACAGTACTTTATTAACAATTACTACCCTTCTCATCTATTCGATAACCAATTAAAGAAATTTTTAAATAACACTTTTGATACTAAACTCCCCGTAACTACAGTACAAAAAGAACCAGATATATTAAATTACCTTTTTATGGTTATTTATCATTGCGTATTCGAGGTGAATTGTCCCAAACTACTCAAGTCTAGTTTCCCCAAATAAATTTTAGATTCGCCTTCGTCAACCCACTTAAATTATCAATTTTTTAAAGTTCAAAGATGAATTCCCCAAAACTGTATGCCCCAATGTTGTTTACAAATACACGTGCGACAGCTGTAAGGCTGCGTATATTGGCAGCACTCAACTCCAACTGGAGGTGCGCCTTTCTCACATTTGGGCTTGTCAGTCCGTACCAACCGTCCCCTCAGTAGCCCTCCACAATCCGCAATTAGAAACCACAGTGATGAAAACGACCATCCCCTTCACAAACTCAGTTTGAAATTTTAACTAGATCCAAACCTTACAGAACTCCGAATTTTAGAATCTTTGTACATCTATAGAAACAAACCCTCCCTTAATAATAATAGCTCATCCTACAAATTACGACTCTTTTGACAACCAACCGTGTTTCACAGATATACCCTTCCTAATCCTCTGACCACCTAGTGTTCACTTAGACTTTGCCAAGTATGGAGGTGGATGTAAACATTGTGTATTTACCTATTGAGGTAATTTAATTTTAGTTTTTATAGTGATGAAATTTAATTTAATTTTAGTTTTTATAGTGATGAAATTTAAATGTTTTTAATTTTGTATTGATGCAATTTTCATTTTGCTTTAAGGTTTTAATTTTAATGGTCTTAATATTGTATTGATGTAACTTTCACTTTTCAATTTGTGTTTTAAGGTTTTAAGACTTAACTCACTGATGATGACAAAAGATTTGTCGAAACGTCTGATGTACAAATAAATGAAAATGTTTGCCGTTGTGTTGATCCTTCTTTTCATAATATATATATATATATATATTATATATAAATAAATAAATATATATATATATATATAAATAAATAAATATATATATATATAAATAATAAATATATATATAGATAATAAATTAAATATATATATATAATTAATAAATATATAAATATATAAATAAATATATATATATATAAATAAATAAATATAATATATTATATAATATATATATATAATATATATATATATAATATATATATATATAAATATATATATATATATAATATATATATAAATATAAATAATATATACATATATAAATAAATATATAAATATATAATATATATTTATATAAATATAAATATATATTTATATAAATATATAAATATATATTTATATAATAAATATATATTTATTAAATAAATATATATTTATATAAATATAAATATATATTTATATAAATATAAATATATTTATAAATATATATATTTATATAAATATAAATATATTTATATAAATATAAATATATTTTATATAAATATAAGTATATATTTATATAAATATAATATATATTTATATAAATATAAATATATATTTATATAAATATAAATATATATATATATTTATATATATATATTTATATAAATATATTTATATAAATATATTTATATAAATATATAAATATATATATATAAATATATATAAATATATATATATATATATATAAATATATATATATATAAATATATATATATATATATATATATATATATATAAATAGACATCGGCGGTTGATGTAGTGTATTTAGATTTTCAAAAAGCGTTTGACACCGTGCCGCACAAAGACTCATTGAAAAAACTAAGGCTCATGGAATCAGGGGTGTAGTAATAAATTGGCTAGAAGAGTGGTTGCGAGGCAGGAAACAGAGGGTGGTCGTTGATGGAGCGGAGTCATGTTGGGCTAATGTAGCGAGTGGCGTTCCTCAGGGTTCTGTATTGGGCCCCTTGCTTTTTCTTATATATATTAACGATTTAGATGTCGGCTTAGTCAGTACAGTTTCAAAGTTTGCGGATGACACGAAGCTTTGTGGTAGGGCGATTAATGACGAAGATAGAGGTAAAATTCAGGACGATCTGAATAAAATCGTTGATTTGTCAGTCACATGGCAAATGAGATTTAACGTGGATAAGTGCAAAATTTTACATATAGGTTCGCGTAACGGTAATTTAGCGTACATTATGTCAGGGAAAGATTTAACAAGCGTAGAGCAGGAAAAAGATTTAGGAGTTATAGTCACTAGTGATTTAAAAGTAGCGAAACAAAGTACAGCAGCGGTCAATAAGGCGAACAAAGTGTTAGGTTTTATAGCTCGAAATTTTGTGTACAAATCGCGCGATATTATAGTTCCACTTTATAAATCATTAGTTAGACCCCATTTGGAGTACGCGGTCCAATTTTGGAATCCGCATATGCGCAAAGATATAGACAAAATCGAAAGAGTTCAAAGACGAGCAACTAAGATGATTCCGTCGCTAGGTCAAAGTCGTACGAAGATAGGCTTAAGGAGTTAAAATTGACAACACTCGAGACTAGGAGGTTAAGGGGTGATCTAATCCAGGTTTTCAAAATTATGAATGGGTTCGATAACGTAGATAGAGATAGCTTTTTCGAAATTTTTTATATAATAGGACTAGAAATAACGGGTGTAAGTTGACAAGTAGAAGGTTCGAGACAGCAGTTGCGAAAACTTTTTTACGCATAGAAAGTAAATAGCTGGAATAGTTTGCCGGTAGAAGTAATTAGTAGCACGTCTATAAACATGTTTAAAAGTCGATTAGACGCATATGTTGATAGATTGGGTATAGTTTAAGGTAGTAAAATTAAGGCTTTGTGGGGATAGATCCCACAGCTCAACACAAGTGTTGTGGGATATAGGGAGGCAGCGTCTTGGTTTAGGGGGTACGCTCTGTCCTTACACACCCCATTTAAAGAGATTCCTCTGCTGAGCGGTGCCCCCCATAGTACTTGAGGTATTGAGAAACTCATGATCTTCACTTGCCCCACACACCTTTAATGGGAGACCCAAGATGGGTGCACACACATTTCTACATTACCGTACAGTCTTTACAGCACACCTACACTTTTCCTCCTAAGTGTATATATTGTAATGTATATGGTTGTAAATTTTGACTTGGTCCACAATCGATATGGACCGTGACTTATTTTTCGTGACAAGGTACTAGTATTGATGGATACCGTAATGAATTGACTGGATTCTCTGGATCTGATATATTTGCATGTCGGTTATAAATAGATATAGAGTGTAACATATTTGTGGATAGTAGTCTATTATGACGTGATCCTCTGGATCCAGAGATTCTATCTTTAGTTTTTAAATCGATAATTAATTAGTTTTGCTAAATTGGTCGTTGCCAATGTTCACAGTGTACAGGAAGTTGGTACATAAATTTCTTATGTTCTTGTGGTTCGGAACCCACGTAAAATTGTAGGTCCCCTCCGCCACCACGGAGGATATACACAATTACGAACACAGTTAGGTAGACCAGCCATGAGTGGATCCTAGGGTCTTTGTTGGTCTGAAACATTATAACATTATTATAAATATATATATATATAAATATATATAAATATGTATATATATAAATATATATATATATATATAATATATAAATATATATATATATAAAATATATATATATATATAATATATATAAATATATATATATATATAAATATATATATATAAATATATATCTATATATAAATAATATATTATATAATATATATATATATATATATATATATATATATATAAATATATAATATATATAAATAAATATATATAAATATATATAAATATATATATATATATATATATATAAATATATATAGGTATATATATAAATATATGATATATATATATATATAATATATATATATATATATATATATTAAAATATATAAATATATATATATATATTATATATATATATATATAAAATATATATATATAAATATATATATATTAAAATATATATAAATATAAAATATTATATATATATATATAAGTTTGTACTCTCGATGGTGATGACCCGAAGAAGAAGTCTCGATGTATTACTTCTCCAGTCGTATTAAATAGAGTGCGCTGTTTAAGGGATCGTAGGAGACAAGGAAAATCGTCAGCAGAAAGTTACTTTACTTGAAAGGCGTATGCAGTAAATAATTGAATTAATTTAAGTAAGAACTAGGTCGATATGGTATCGACTTAATAGATTCAGGAAGTTTCTTAATTCTAGGTTTTTTTACTAAATATCTCAGAGTCGATAGACACGGACTTATCTTACTACCGGCTATCTTATCATAAAACATTTCAAATACCGTTAATCTACTGTAATTCAACTTTACAACGTTATACAGATCTGGCCTTCCAGCCACAATCCAGAGACCTGTGAATAACCGCCGTGTATCGACCTTTACTGTCGAAGTTCAGTTAGAATCTGCTGAAGTCTAGTTGGAGTCTGCCTTAAGGGCACTGAGCCCCTTCTTATATATTAGAAGGAACGGAAGTCCAGCTGCGTCACCAGCGCGAGTGTTTTACGTCACTTGTGTCTGACTTCTGTTTGGAAGGAAGTCCCGAGTGAAGGTCGGAGGGGGATTATCTCATACTCGAAATCTAAATCCTTTGTCTTACTAAGGCACAGCTCTACTTCTATAAGGCGGGGTCTTTCGTTTATTTCCTTTTTTAAGGTGTAACTGAGAGGATTAATAGTGTCCTCCCTTCTTTCCAATTTATCTATGCCCGACATCTAATAATAAATATGCAAAGTACGACAGCCATCCATTTTTTCTATTTCATTGTATGGGATTAATTAAACGCTTTTGTACTAATGGGGCGTCGCTAAACTTGAAGGAAATAATATAACAGAACCTTTTTTTAAAGAGAGACGGCTAATTGACAGATATCTCTACAGTACATTGGTTAATTGTAGATTGGTAACATAAATCATTTTCGCTTATTTATTTAAACGTTTCTTAGGAGTAAAAACTCCAAAATTCTAGGTATTGCGGTGATGTTCTCGTCAAAATTATTTTAGAGTTAATGAGATTTTATGCGAAGTTCCTTTTAGTTAGGCCTTTACGATAACTTAGTGAGTTCTCGTTATGAGATTAGCATAGTTCTTATGTTTTCTTGATTGTAAACCTCTTGAAGAGATCCAAATTGCAAATGGAAGGTATTACAAAATAAATTTGCGGGGAAGCTAATTTAATTATTTAATTTCCTGTATCATATTTTACTGGAGTTTAAACCCAAAATTATCAAGAAGGAGAAACAATTACTAGTTTTACTAAGTTCAGTGAGGTGTTTTTATTTCCCCTTTCAAATTAATAAATCAGTTATATTTTTTGTGATCGCACTACTGTTAACGTAAATGTTTTATTAAATGCTTTCTTTTGTCCTTTAAGAGGTAACTATTCTATTTCCCTTACTGAGGGCCTGCTTTCCTTTGGAAGTCTAATTACTTACATAGTTGGTGATGGCTCAGACAAGAGTTGAATAAAAGTAATAACGAATTATATAAAAAAGCTCTTAAGAGAGTTGTTTGATAGAAACTTTAGTTTAGTGACTCACGTGCATTTTATGGGAAACATGATGTCCGTTTGATTATGTAAATGATTCCTGTTTTACAGAATAGAATTCTCTCAGGCTTGAGGGAAGTACGTTATGTGCTGAATTTATTATATTAGTACACACCAATTTTCTTTAATTTATCTAGGGTTGTTTTTTGAAAATTTTAACATGTTTATTCGCTTATTTATCCTTCAAGCCTTTATACTGTATCTAAATTAAAAGCAGGGCTGTGGAGTCGGAGTCAGGAGTCGGAGTCGTGGAGTCGGTCAATTTTGAGTGGAGTCGGAGGTGCATAGTTGGATGGAGTCGGAGTCGGAGTAAATCCTTCAACTATAACCATAGCAGCCTAGGCCTAGGCCTAGCTCAATTTTATGAATAAAATAGATTTAACCTAATGTTTTAATATATAATATAATATATAAATAATATATAATATATAATATATAAATATATAAATATAAATAATATATAAATATAGTTGCTTATAATTAATAAGGATTATAATTAATTAATTAACATAATTAATAAAAGAAAATTTAAAAATTTTGTACTAGCAACCCTAAATCTTTTTCAGATTTTTAGATTTCAATTTGATAAGTAATGATAACAACGTAATGTCACATCAAAAGTATAAATTTGCTGTTTTTGAATATTTTTCACTCATTGCTGATGGAAAATATTACGTATTACGGATGTTTATAATAATACAAAAACATCTTATTAATTTGCTAAACCAATAATAATCTTATTTTGTTTAAGCTTCAATCAGTTTGTATTTTGGGATTTATTGTAATTTTTGAATAAAGAGAAAAAAGCCATTAAGGCATAGTTATAGCCACTAAGTAACTGATGAGTCATGTGGTGGTGACTAAATGCCTTGTTTACGATTGCTTTATTAGGCCAATGGAGATTCATAATCAATTTGGCCTTAACATTCCATCGGAGTCGGAGTCGGAGTCGTAATTATACAAGTCAGATTTCTGGAGTCGGAATGTTAAAATTTTTGGAGTCGGAGTCGGAGTCGGAGTCGGCAAATTTTATCACCGACTCCACAGCCCTGAATTTAAAAGTATAATAATCCAAATTAAAAGTATAATAGAAATAGCATGTAGGATTTATCGACTCATAGAAAATGGAATTGCAGGGTAAACTATCTTAAAATAACGTATGTTACAAAATCATAAACAAAGTAAAGAATAGGAGGACAAGAAACTCACAATTAGAACACACGATATATATTTATTCCAAAGAAGGAGAAAGAAAACTTCTGCACAACGTAAATTCTTAGAATCTGGGCGAAATACAAATCCATTCAAAAAATGCTGCTCTCTGCCAAACTTCAATAAAATTTTAAATGTTGTAGGCGAATCTCGTATGTATTCCCTCAAGGGAACTAGTCCTATCGTGAAAAACCGGTTCTATCTTCAATTGAAAACGAAAATCCTCATAATTCAATAATTAATTAAAGGGATAACTAAAGTTTATTACATGAAAGGGTCTGAATGAACGCACTACATTACATATTTAATATACTGATTCGCCAGATTATGTTTATTATTTTATTAATTTGTCTTACCTTTAGACGTGCCTTATCAAAATTTAGCAGGTGGATAAGTTAGGTTATACACCTCCTTTATTAAGAGTAAATCGATATATAGTTTATAGATGAACTTTATAATTAAGTAATTTCAATTGTTTTCTCTCTGCTTGTAGCGGAAATGGGATCTTAGTCACTCCTTTGGACTTTGTATATAGACAATGGGCTTTATCAGGCGACTTCTTAATTTGATTATAATTAAAATTATAAAAGTACTAGGGGCACTCAATATATTTTGCCCCACCCTTTTTTCTTAGCTAAATAATAGGCCATGGGGCTGAAATGTTTTTGGGCCGTAAGTTTGAACTTTTTGCGCTTCACATAACCGGATTTTTTTCAGTTTGAACCTCCCCTCCTTGTATAAAACCACTTTCAAACGCCGTTGTATAAAACCGATAGTTAACGCAGTCTCGAAAATGGCGTCTGACAGTGGTGTGCGTCGTAAAGAGAGAGCTGCTATCGAGTTCTTAACCGCTGAGAAGGAAACAGTTGGAAATATCCACAAACGTCTACAAAACGTTTACGGAGAGGTTGTTGTTGATCGAAGCACAGTTGGACGCTGGTCTAAACGTGAGATATCATCGAAGAGAGGGAGAGCCAGCCTCGATGATGAGCCACGAGCCACGCAGCGGTCTCCCGGCATCGGCTGTGACATCTCACACTGTGCAACGTGGTAAGACCATCATTCGATCAAATCGGCGCGTCACATACAAGAAGCTATCACTGGAACTAGGAATTAGTGAAGGAAGTGTGAATACGATAATTCGGCAACTGGGATACTCAAAAAAGTGTGGTCAAGGTTTGTTCCTCGTAAACTGACTGAAGATCACAAAGCCCAAAGAAAAGAAATTGCCTCTGAGTCGTTGGTTCGATACGAGACAGAAGGGGATGACTTCCTTTCACGAATTGTGACGGGATGAGACCGGTACACCACTTTGAACCTGAAACAAAACACCAATCTACGGAGTGGCATCATGCAGACTCCCCACGCAAAAAAAAGTTCAAAATGGCTCCCTCTGCAGGAAACGTTATGGCCACCATCTTCTGTGACATGAAGGGGTGATTCTGGTGGACATTATGAAGAAAGGACAAACAATCAACTCAGAGGCATATATTGCTACCCCACAGAGACTCCAGAGACGTATAAAGCGAGTTCGACCGGAGAGAAAACTGGAAGACGTCCTTCTTTTGCACGATAACTCAAGACCACACAACAGTTTGCAAACAAGAGAGGCCATCACAAAAGTGTGCTTGACTGTGTTACCCCACCCTCCATACAGTCCAGATCTGGCACCTTCAGACTTCCATTTGTTTGGGCCAATGAAGGATGCTATTCGTGGAAGAAAGTTTCAGAGTGACGATGAGGTTGTTGAGGATGTTAAGAGGTGGCTCCAACGGAACTCAGCGGACTTTTACCAACAAAGAATAAAGACCCTTGTTTCGAAGTGGAGGAAAGCCGTAAAAAGTGATGGAGACTATGAGGAAAAATAAAAACTTGTAAAAAGGTATGTATCTACTTGTGTAAAAAATTTCTGGAACTTACAAGGAAACTTGGAAAGAAAAAAAAAGTGGAGCAGAATATATTAAGTGGCCCTCGTATTTATAGATATATAGGAAAGATTTTTTTAGAAAGAAAAGGAATACACAAACTAAATTTTTCTAAATTCCTCTACACGAAACGAAAAAATATTGGATGACCGATATAATCTTTTGATGTTCATTCTATCTCGGAATTCAACCGTTAATAACTAAGATTAATATTCACTTTATTATATTTAACACTGGTTTACCATTGAATTGCTCTGGATGTACCGAGTTACACTTAAATTACTTCTGTTTGGAAGGAACTCCTGAGTGAAGGCCGGAGGGGGAATGTCTCATACTAGGAATCTAAACACTTTGTGTTACTAAAGCACGGCTCTACTTCTATAAGGCGGGGTCTTTCGTTTATTTCCTTTTTAAGGCGTAACTGAGAGGATTAATAGTGTCCTCCCTTCTTTGGAACTTATCTATGCCTGACATCTAATAATGAATATACAAAGTACGACAGCCATCCATCTTTTCTATTTCATTGTATGGGATTAATTAAACCCTTTGTACTAATGGGACGTCGCTAAACTTGAAGGAAATAATATAATATAATATATATATATATATATATATATATATATACTCACACTGGCGTTCAAAATTATGGAAACACTTTAAAATGCTGATTATGTAATAATAATAGAATTCTTTTAATTCTTTTCATACGTTACAGAAAGTAAAATGATATGTCTGTCCAATTAAGCATCTTTCAAATGTGTTTTGTTACATGAAGACTTACGAGCAATTAATCAATATTGAAGGAAGTTGTATTTAATGGTGATATCACATTTTGATTAAAATAATTGTTTATTTTCACAGAAATAGTGATATTATTGGTTACAATGTTTTTCTGTTATTTGTATTTACACATTTTATCCCATTTTCCTTGAAAAATGTAATTTGACTCGTGAAACCTGCACCTGAACACTTTTTGGTAACATTGTGCCCTTCTCTGACGGATATCTCTGTATAATGGCTCTTGCAAAGGAAATATCATACGAAAATAGACTCAAGATTAATTAATACCTTCTTGATGAAGAACTACAGAGACAAATAGCCAATAAAGTGGGAGTTTCATTCTCTTGGGTGAGCAAAACCCTCTCTCGTCATTCGCAAAATGGGAGTGTAATGAACAAAGTAACCCGACGGCGAAAAAGGAAGACCTCG
Source organism: Bathynomus jamesi (assembly GCA_023014485.1). Classification (NCBI taxonomy): domain Eukaryota; kingdom Metazoa; phylum Arthropoda; class Malacostraca; order Isopoda; family Cirolanidae; genus Bathynomus; species Bathynomus jamesi. The sequence goes on along the minus strand of JAJOZX010003320.1, from coordinate 140,746 downwards.
GAAAAAGAAGACAAATACATGATTTTTGAGCAAATGCAACAGAAAGAATATTAGCGTTCGAATAGCTGCTGAAATGGATGCGCTACGCAACGGCAGCATTTCTACTTCAACATCGAATAGATGTCTGAGGGAGGTTGGTTTAATGGGTCGGGTTGCTACTAGAAAGCCGCTTTTGCCAGTCTTGGAGCGACAATTTTTTGTGATTTAATGCCAATTTCAAACGTTTGACTATTTCTTCGTCGCAAAAGCGGCTTTCTGGGCTGGGCTCAGGCCTTCACTCTTCATCGTAACAGAGAGCGTTCAAAGTGAACAAGGTTTTAAATGTACTGAGTCCTTACCACTTATCAGGGATTCATCTTCACCCTTAAATGTTTCATCAACACCAATACTATGCTTAATACCTATGGTTAATACCACAGGTTTCTTATCTTCTTTAAACTCCTAAAGAAGCTTTTGAAGTGTTTCTTGATAAAAATTCTTCTCTCGTCAGAATGTATTTGTTCAAAATACTGTATTAGAAAAACAACGTATAAAATTATGTACAGAATTTGAAAATAACATGACTTTGCCACCAGTAGCTCTAAGCATAAACACTGTTTTATTACACCCTGTAGGTCCAGTTATAATACACGTTGATGGTCTTGTAAACATGATTTTTTTCTAGAGAATCCATCTTTTGTATGGCACGCTCTTAAGCACTGTTTTTACCAAATATAGATATTTTTTAAGTCATTACTTGTATTCGATAATTTTCTCTTCTTTCCAGGATGGAGAATGATAGCACCTTTAAAAGACCTCGAGACGTATTACCGACATGATGCTCATGTGCTGAAAAGTGGAGTCAAAATATTAACCAGGAACCTCCTGACTCTGCTACTGGAGGACCCACTGAAGGACCCAACCAAAAACAAGACACATACACTTCCACACGTAATAAAATACCTAGGCCTGAGGAAGACCAAAACTCTTCCACGTCGGGTATGGATGCTAAACAATCAAGATTGAATGCCACGCGCAGCTCTGAGGATGCGGCTTCATCATTAGCAAACTCATTATCAGAAGAACCAGTTGAACAAAGTTCTGAAAGTCCCCAACATTCCAGGTCAACCGCAACATCCCAAGACCCTTCTTCGTACGCATCTACAAATCACACAGAATGAACGAATTACCCTTCATCCAACGGCGTATCTCTTAGCTCATTGCATAATGTGTGTAATACCCCGCACTTTCTAGAAACCGTTACACTGTTAGGGTTGACTCCTCGGATCGCATCTGCGGATATATATATATATATATATATATATATATATATATATATATATATATATATATAGGGGCGCATTTACAGTGTGCGGGGCCTTGGGCAAACTATTTCTCCGGATGTATTGTTTTAGTGTGTTAATGAATGACAATATTTTGTAATGCACATAACAGATATATTTTTTTAACACACACAAAGCACACATGCGGAAGCCATTCAGCTTATTAATGTGATATTAAAGACTATAACTTAACTATGTACACAGAGTGCATACAGCTACACTAGTAGGCTACACAGTTGTAATGCACTTAATAAACAGCTACACAGTTGTAATGCACTTAATAAACAGCTAAACTGTACAGCTTACTGTACTGTAGATAGAGTGTAGATTTGTTATGAATATTACATAGGACGCTTCCTGGCTTTTTGTTTTGAAAACTGCGTGATTGTGTCCTCGAAACTCACCGACTGCAACACCTCATGCTCTATACTCAACAGCGCCAGGGACGAAAGGTGCTCCTGGCCCATTGTGGAGCGAAGGTAATGTTTCATCAGTTTGAGTTTCGAGAATGAACGTTCACTAGAACAGTTCGTGACAAACATACACAGGTATATTCTCATTGCTATTTCCATGTTTGGGAATGTCCTTTCAGTTCGTTTGTGTTCATATGCCGATAAAATCTGTTGCACATGTCTCCACGTTCCGTCTGGGATTCTGTTTCACTTTCGGTGAGTTTTATTAGGGCAGCGAACTGCACAACTTCTGTTACCAGCTCTTTCTCCAGATCTGCCGGGTAGCATTCTACTAGATGTTCAGCTGACCGTTGAAGACTGTCGATGTCCAGGACTAGAAGGAAATACAAAAATCCAAATCTTTTCTGCAGGACAGAGTACGCTTCTGGACGAGTGTTCAAAGTGGTACACAGTTTATCAATTATCGGTAGAAATGCAGTGGTCCGAAATGAATCTCTTGGTGTCAGGTTCGTATCTTCGGCAGTTCCGATTTCGTCATGATGGCGCTTTCTCTTCTTTGTGCGTTGAGTCGATTCCTTGTATACTCGATAACCACACTTTCCGATGCCCTGGTCCTCGATTCGTCAAATCTTGATCTCAGATCTTCAACAAATTGAAGTAGTGATTTCAGCAAGAGGGTGGCTAGGGCGGGTCGTACTCAGGTGACAACATGAATCTGAAGGAAATCCTACCATCAGGGGTGTCTAAATTATGTGTTTTTACATGGGGAATTCAAATATGAGCTTCTTTTTTGGATAGGATAAATCTAACCTACATCATTTTGTATTTCTAAATTGCCAATTTTACCCTTTTGAACCCCTTTATAATATATTAAAAGATATAAGGTAAATCATTTATATTGACAAGGCCAAATCAACTTTACATATATTTATTAATAGGTGAACTGCATGTATATCACTGGATATAATTACAAAGATCATTCTCCTGACATCTTGAACTTTGCCAGGTTGCACAAATCCTGCTTTGACTCAGACTTGGACATCAGCTTCCTGCTGGTCTCCTGAGCCCTGATCCCTCCATCCCTCTTTTCCTGTGAGAAGTACTTAGCAGAAGCCTCAGTCACCATTTTAACAACCCTCTCAATGCTTTGTGTGTGGCAAGGCCAGTTGCGCACCTCCATGGGGGTGTTGATGAAGTTTTTCACCTCTGAGGTGCTTAGAGAGCAGGTGAGAGGTGGCTCTGACACACCTTCTGACCAGCTGATCAAGTCACCGATGCTGGAAGCATCACAATTGATGTCAGGTGTCCTTCTGCTCCTAACAGAGGAGTCCCCCAGCTGAGTGTCCGGGTCCCCCTCTCCCCTGATGGCCAGGATTCTCTCCACCCCTTCAATCCTCTCCTTCTGATCCTCAGAGCAGAGTAGTGTTTGGAGGATGACTTCACTGTGGGCATACCAAGCAGATCTTCTCACAGTTGGCATCACAATATCCAGCACCTCCTTTCTCTGGGACTTGAGGCAGTCCAGCTGAAAGAGGATGTGCCTAGGCCCTTCGATCCAGGAGTGCTTGACCTTCACGTTGAACCAACATGGGTAATACACTCCAATGATGAATTCCACAATGAATTGCAGAATCTTCAGGTTCTTTCCTTTAAGTCCGTGCTTTGACACCCAGAGCCTGAGAAGTCTGTTCGCTGTGGTGAGCCAGCGGCTGTGGTTTACTGGTCCTATCTCTAACAAAGCCAGCCTTGCAGGAAGTACTCCATCCCTGACTGCACAGACAATTTTATAGCCATAGTATTGATCAGTTGAGAGATCTTGAATGACCTTGTCAGGAAGCTTGATCAGTGGAGGGCCAACAGAGATTCGGGTGAAGTTTGGATTGATATCAAAGTCTGTAGCAGAATCAAGCAGCTTTCCTATTGGCCCGGATAATTTTTTGTCTGACAGAGTAGGGCCATCAAGGTCAACAATGAGATGGCGCAGGGGAAGTTCAACAGTGTGCAGGTTGCACACCAACCAGACCAGCTTTCTCCCCAGGTGCAGCTCCAGCTTCCGCATTACTCCAGCTTTCACACCAGTGTTGACATTTGTTGAGTCTCCTCCAATGGCCAACAAGGTCTTATCATAACCCCTCTCTTTCAGCCAGGCAAACAGGACCTTAGCAATCTTCTCCGCATGTGACTCCTCTTTAGTTGCTTTCTCTGGGGTAAAGTGGAACAGATAGTAGCTGCCAGGCTCACTAACAACACTATAGTGTTCTTCCTTGATCTTTGCGGGAAAAGATTGGTCACTGCCGTCAGCTTCCATCATCACATTGGTCAGGTCAATCCGCCCATCAAAGAGGATGCAAGAGATCCCCCCCTCCTCCCTGCACTTCTTCTCGAACTGTTCCCCCAGCTCTCTCATCAACTTCTCCTGTGCTCTCTTGACCTTGCTCTTATCAATCACTTTACTTGTATTGTCTTCTGTGATGATTCCTGCGTCAATCAGAGCTGCTGTTGCTATCGCTGCAGTTGGCCTCAGCCCTATGCCATACCTTACACTAGCAAGGGCAATGTTTTGAATCTCATCATAGTTTTTCTGTACCTTTGCCGAAGCTGCTGGCTCAGGGTCAGTTTGAGGGAAGAGCTCAACTTCAGGAACAAACTCATCTTCATCACCACTTCTCTCCAATTCCAGATCCTCATCACCATCTGCCAAAAATCTCTTAACATCCTTCCTGGCTGCCTTCTCTGCTACTGCAGCACTTTCCTCCTTGTTCCTTCTCCTTTTCTCTGCCTTCCTTTCCATCCACTGCCTTTTCAATGTCCTCACCTGTCTCTTGTGCTCTGGTAGATCAGGACCCCCTATTTGGTGGGGTCCCTTACTTCCAACCTTCTCTTTCTGTCCCTTGATGTAGGCAAGATCTTTCACAGGAATCTTTTTCTCTCTGCTGCAGGAACAGTTAATGTGGGCTTGGATAACACAGCCCTCACAGCCTCCCCCCTCATAACTGGTAATCTGACACTTGCAAGTCAAAATATCAAAGAACTTGTCTAACTTGACAATGAACCTCTCTTTGGCATCAAGTTTGCCCTTCCCAAGAGAAAACTTCACTGCCTGATTCCAGTCCTCCTTGAGCTTGGACATGATGGTCACTTTTTCATTGATAACAGATGGCTTGAAAAGAGCATTAGCTTTGCTCCACTGACAAATCAGACCAGGGTAGATGTCACTCACCAGCTTGTCCACTGGGTAGTTCCTCCTGTCATCTTCACTTTGCTTCCTCAAGTAGATGCCATACCTCAGGATATCCCTCACAGTTGGCAGTTCAGACACCAACAGCTCCCGGCCCGTGCCAACAAGATTACTCAGATGAGAACTTGATTTCGTCCTTGTTCTGACTTGAGCCATTTTCTTAATGAGTTCACACTGAAATAAAAACAATAATGCAACAGTTAAGTATCCACTACAGACAGGTATTAACTCTTTTCAGCGCAAAATTCTTGGTTAAAAAAGAGCTGAAATGGGCAAGAACAAATTTATCTGCAAATGCTAAACACATTATGCTTTTTTGGTTTCAAAATGTTATAAAATGCTAATTTATCTGTTGTCTGTAATGCAAATAATTTGTTCATGTACTCTAAAAAAACTAAAGAAACACATCCTAAAAATATTCTTTAGAACATTGAAATAGGCCTCATACTGCTCAGTTGTACTAAAAATGAACCACCTAATTTTAGCTCAAATCAAAGTTGTTAATTAAATTTTGCTCAATGTATCACTATAATATGCGTAGAAATAGCTTTTTCTAAAATATAACAGAATAATACTCACATGTGAACAGTAACAAAAAAAATATCAGTAGATAATCACTAAATCTATCCCCTCACTGCAAGCCGAGGTGGTAAAATAGCTTCATAAATCATGAGTCACTTCAAATATTTCACAAAACGTTTTAGAATGTTCTGAAACGTTACATTCTAGCCTCTGAGAAAGGTGGCTCAGAAAATGGCCTTATGCGCGCCAGAAAACCGTCAAAATATTTCATATACCAAACTGTATGATAATTACAATGTTTATATGAATTAGTTAGAACAATGCTCTATGAGAGATAACGTGAGCAGCCATGATAGAAAACGTGAGAAGACATATTCTGGGGTAACTACAATAGTAAAATAATCAACAATTTAATAATAATCAACTGCAAAATGATGTAGGTTAGGGTTATCAGAATTAAATATTTTCTTCAGAATTGTGTTCTATACACCAAAATATGTCATTTGAACACCCCTCTCCATTGATTTTAAAAAAATGCATAGTATGACCCGCCCTAGTGGCTGAGTCTAACGACATTCCTTGTTTTTGCAGAGACACATTCGTTTTTTGAAATCGTTCGAGAATAGTGTTCCATAAAACCAATAAAATGGCTGTTTCGAGTTGTTGAAGCTGTTTAGACAATCCCCTGGCTTCAATCCTGGCTTCCGCAGTTTGGCTGGTATCTGCTGCTAGCTCATCCAGTACCACGATATTCTCGGCGTAGCTTTCGGTTAAAGATTGGACGGCATCTGATCTGGCTGACCAGCGGGTATCGGAGAGACCTTTGTCGACGTTTAGTTTCTCACTACAGGAACTACTATCGAGAACCTCTACATGTCGACGCCATCGGTATGTCGAGGAGACGAGAAACGTGTAGACATTCTGAATGAGCATAAACAATTCAACGGCTGCTGTGCAACTGTCCACTGCTGATTTACCCACAAGATTTAGTGAGTGGCACATGCATGGCACAAACTCAGCATACGGAGATTTTGACTTGATGTGGCTCTTTATGCCGTTGTATTTCCCTGCCATATTGCTTGCGTTATCATAAAACTGTCCTCTGCAGTCTCCAATTCGAATACCATGCGTCTCCAGAAAGTTGAGGACCACGTCGGAGATTCCTTTCCCTGTATGTGTGTTCATAGGTATGAACTGTAGAAATCGCTCGACGGACCCAGACTCAATCACATATCGGACGGTGAAGCACAGTTGATCGGTGTGGGAAACATCAGGCGTAGAGTCGACGGATAGAGAGTAGTATTTTGACTGCTGGATTTCTCAGATAATCGTCTGAAGTACTTTATCGGCCATCAACAGTATGAGTTCCTCGCAAATGAAATGAGAGAGCTACGAGGTGTGTCCGCTACCTTTGTTGGCATGCTCGCTTATATGCGCAGCTAGAAAACTGTCATACTTACATAAAAGTTCCAAAATTCCGTAATAGTTGCCGTTGTTTGGTGAACCGAAACGGGAGTCGTGTCCACGAATTGCTAGTCCTCGTGACGTGATATACTTGATAACGTCGACACAGCGCCGCAAAACTTCCTACCAGTAGTTGCATTCCTTTTCAAACTGGTTCACCAGTTTCGAATCAACACGGCCGGAGACAGACTTTCTAACCAACAAATATCTCATCGACTCCATATGTTGCTCACATTTTCCGTGTGCTTGGACCGATTGTCTACCATGCTTCCAGTCGTTGAACCCGATTGTGAACTTGCTGTCCGCCCTCGACATTAATTTACAGATAAAACAGTAAACATAGCCTGTGGACTCGGAATAGCACAGCCATGACACCTCAATCCTCTCATTCGTCAGGCTATGTTTCTTAACAAATAATGTCTTCGCACATCGGCGTGTTGTACCACTTTCAGTAGTTGAAGAGTTACTGAAGTCGTTGTCATAATTTCGGCAATTTGATGTTCCCCGCTCTTTCCAAAACTCTCTAAAGTCATCGGTCAGCACTTGTGGACAAAAACCAATGTCATTAATTGCTTGTCCTGAAGCTGGTGGGCCTGCTGAACGCACTGACGTAGACGGGTCTTCTGAAGACGCAGCTGCTGATGTAGCGGAGGCAACTGGTGGGCCTGCCGAAGGGGTTGACGTAGACGAGTCTCCTGAAAATGCAGCAGCTGAAGTAATGGAGGCAGCTGCTGGGCTTGTTGAACGCACTGACGTAGACGCGTCTTCTGAAAACGCAGCTGCTGAAGCATTGGAGGCAGCTGGTGGGCCTGCTGAAGGGGCTGACTTAGTTGCTGATGATTTAATCCAATTAGTCAGTTTCAGCACCGTCGCAAGAAACTCTTCTCTGCGCTTCTTATCCTTACGCTTTTCACTACCGGGTTTATATTTCCTCCTTCGATCCCGGTCACGGCTCGTTTCCATGTTGTACGTATTACAATGCCAACAATAAGAACATAAATCATGAATCTGCAACAGAAACAACAAGTAAGTAAGTTAGTAACAACATTAATTTGTTGTTCTTGTTAGTGTTACTCATTTCTAAACACCATGAAAGCGGATATTAGAATGTCTGATGCCATGCCGCCTGCCGGAAAAAGTAAAACTCGTCGCAGATGGCAGATACGTGATTTAATTTTTTTCAATTGAAATTTGCGGGGCCCATCGGGCGCAGGGCCTTGGACATTTGCCCGGTGCGCCACCCCCTAAATGCGGCCCTGTATATATATATATATATATATATATATATAAATTTTTTGAACCTCAGTTTTACCATATGCCTTTAACTATTTTTTATGTATTGTAGTGATAATAAATATTTTGCTTTGCATTAGATGTTTTTTTTCGTTCTAGCACGTTTGATTTCTGGATAATAATTAATTAATAATGTAAACTTAATCTCAGTACTAGTATTGCATACACCATCATCATTCTGGACAACACATGACAAATGAATAAAACCTACAGACCCACTTAAATGTGTGTTGTATTCTGTACTCATTAGTATTGGTATTAAGTCGTCTAATGTTGTCTTAAGCCATCTTTTATAAATCAGGGTTTTAGCCTTTGAACAAAACATTTCAAGAGTTTGAGTATACACTAGGGTGGAGTGAAAAAACTTTCTTTAGAATTCAGTTTTGAAGGGGCACCCAAAAGTTAGTCTGTGGTACCAATAAGAAATCTGTAAAATATTAGCTACCTGCGATATCAACTTCAACGGCCCCAAGGAGGTTAAAGATTTTGCCTTTGAGGTGCCCCAAGAAATTAAGGGAAAATTCCAAGATTTAAGTGTATCTTCCGTTGAGTTTATGCGAGGAAGATCATTTTTATTTCATTTGATTTGATTATTTATGTCCTTTAATTTTTCCATTATACACTCTTCTCTCATTCCTCACAGAAATTTGGAAAATTTGGTATTTCATGAAAAATACTAACAAAAAATAGGAATTTTTATATCTTTCGTTGAGTTTCTCAACTTTAGTACATGTTTTAGCACCATTTTAAGGTTTCCATTTGTTTAGATTTTCACAGATTTAAATTATTTCTTAATTATATTATTTAGAGTTTGTTATTTATACTATATTATACTATACGAGGGCCACTCAGTATATTTTGCCCCACCTTTTTTTTTTCTTTCCAAGTTTTCTTGTAAGTTCCAGAAATTACATACCTTTTGTACAAGTTCTTATTTTTCCACAGAGCCTCCATCCTTTTCTACGGCTTTCCTCCACCTCGAAACAAGGGCCTTTATTCTTTGTTGGTAAAAGTCCGCTGAGTTCCGCTGGAGCCACCTCTTAACCTCCTCAACAACCTCATCGTCACTCTGAAACTTTCTTCCACGAATAGCATCCTTCATTGGCCCAGACAAATGGAAGTCTGAAGGTGCCAGATCTGGACTGTATGGAGGGTGGGGTAACACAGTCAAGCACATTTTTTGATGGCCTCTCTTGTTTGCAAACTGGAAGACGTCCTTCTTTTGCACGATAACTCAAGACCACACAACAGTTTTCTCTCCGGTCTCTGGAGTCTCTGTAGGGTAGCAATATATGCCTCTGAGTTGACTGTTTGTTCTTTCTTCATAATGTCCACCAGAATCACCCCTTCATGTCACAGAAGATGGTGGCCATAACGTTTCCTGCAGAGGGAGCCATTTTGAACTTTTTCTTGCGTGGGGGAGTCTGCGTGATGCCACTCCGTGGATTGGTGTTTTGTTTCAGGTTCAAAGTGGCGTACCGAAGTCTCATCCCCAGTCACAATTCGTGAAAGGAAGTCATCCCCTTCTGTCTCGTATCGAACCAACGACTCGGAAGCAATTTCTTTTCTTTGGGCTTTGTGATCTTCAGTCAGTTTGCGAGGAACAAACCTTGACCACACTTTTTTGAGTATCCCAGTTGCCGAATTATCGTATTCACACTTCCTTCACTAATTCCTAATTCCAGTGATAGCTTTTTAGTAGTATGGGCACAAAATGGACGAGTGCAATGCAATGTTACAAATATTGATCAATGTTGCAAATGAGATGTTGCAAGAGGTTATGCAACAAAGGGGGAGGTGAATGTTGTAATGGATTATGCAACAAAGGGGGAGGGGGTTATTCAACAAGGTGGAGAGGTTATCCCCCAAGCTGCAATGAAGGGGGAGGGGGTTATTCAACAAGGTGGAGAGGTTATCCCCCAAGCTGCAATGAAGGGGGAGGGAGCTTTGGGGGGAGAAGGGAGGTAACCTTAACCTAAGAGAGGGAGAGAAAGTAGGAGGGTCTTTGGGGGAGAAGGTAGGATGTCCTTACCCACCCAAACGGAAATCCTAACCTAAGCCTTAACCTAAAAAGGAGAGAGGAGAGAGTCCGTCGCATAATGAGCGTCCACGGGCCCAGCATCTGTTATATAGAGCGACTGGAGTTGCCAGATACTACTTATTATATGGAGGGGTTACCAGAGAGCACTATATATTCTATTTATTTTTATAGGGAGAGTTACCAGATACCACCATTTTAATTATTTATATATAAATGAGTTGCCAGAGAGCACTATTTAATTATTCATATATGCAGGGTTACCAGACAGCACCATTTAATTTAATTTTATTATTTAATAAAGGCAAGAGAAACGTTCTCCTTAATTTGCTCGAATTAATTCAATACATTTAAACGAATCCCAATATTAACAATAAAAGAAATACAATTAATCCGAAATAAATAAAACACCAAATTGACAACAGAAAACAACAGCACACTTTATATATACACAACCAAAAGAATTAAATGAGAAGTCTATATATACTTTTATATTATTTTTTTATAAAGAAAATTCCGCGAACTGAAAGAAATAGAGTAATCGCAGTTCATTTGTTTTCTTCGTACTTTCATGCTAATATATTTAATTAACAATAAAAGAAAAATGCATGCAATATAATAATTACACACACTATATATATTATATATATATATATATATATATATATATATATATATATATACACATTCTTAATTAAATCTTTATATATTTTATATTATTCTATTTTTTATAAAGAAAATTCGGCGAATTCAAAATTAATTACCTGTTAATTTTTATAAAAAACAACGTAGAATACATTTACATTAAAATGATTTCGCTTCCCAACCAAGACATAAGAGTGTAAAGAGGTAAATTCGATACGCTTAAAAACTCGAGGTTAGTCCAAACGGCTAGAATGGAATGAAGTTTGACTCACATTTCGTCTCAAAAACTGGTTTCCAGCTCCGTCCACACCATATATTGTTTTCATCATTATCATTACTAGTGCTTCGGAATCTAAAATGATTTTAAAATCTATTTATACAGAGAGAGAGAGAGAGAGACAGTAGAAAAACTGAAGACGGCACACACACACGCATACACACAGAAAGAAAGCCTTGTTTATTCTATATGGATATAATAATCATAGCTTCTATTTTTCTTTAGTATATTGGAACTCATTTACCGAGTTTGTTTATGATGATCGTAGTCACAGCAAAATTTAAAAAAATATATAAAAATGATCGAAAAGAAAACGGAAAATCCCACAAGTACTGAGTCCCGAGTGAATTAAAATAGTACATGCAGTCCCTATTTTTAACACGAAGGTCAAGCTTATCTCCCCTCCTCTTGAGTTGGTTTGATGAAGTAGTGAGTTAGCTTCTTGTACTCTCCACTTCACGTAGGTACACCCGACTCATCGGGGCTTGTTCTGTACCATGCGTTTAATCTTTTACACTCCATGGATTTTAGATCCTCCCTTTTTCCCGTACCGTAACAGTTGAAATTTCTCAGTGCTAAACTTCATATTGTTGTATTTCTACAAAAACATTCTGCTTGTAGAGATCTTCAAGGCTTCTTATTTTTCTACTGAACTTTGTGTCATCGGATGTTACTGCGCTGTCTCTGGTCCTCATCTATGTCAAGATTATGAAGATTATTGGCGATAATACTGTTCCTTGGAGATATTTACAGGTGATCTCTTGAAAAGAAGGAACAAATTTATACAGATACAAATAAGAGTGACAACTGACAGCTAAAATATGCAGGAACCATGTACATTTAATGCTGCAACTCATCACTTCTGTGTCTGACTTTGGCGGTGATGCTCTGGTTCGATACAGCATGCTGGCTCCTGAACCTAACCTAGACTATGGTTCAGACCATAGATTCTCCTTGTACTGTAATGACTTCCCGCCACTCAAATTATGTCCATTTCCCTAACTAGAATGGGAAAAAATTGAGGATCAATCTGAGAAGAGTATAACCGTAAGTAATAATGCAAAATATTGTCGTCATAGAGAATGCAAGTGACAATTCACCTTGAGATATGATCAATAAAATTAAATCTACGGAAAGAATGAACCGGTAAAGAGAAAACTTCATATATATATATATATATATATATATATATATATATATATATATATATATATATCGACAAACGCAGAATTCAGAGAGCGTTAACACATCAAAATTACAGCGGCTAGAAAAATAATGGGAATCATCTGGAGGAGCTTCCGCAGCAGAAAAGCAAACATAATACACAAATTATGGAAGAGTATAGTCCTACCAGTAATTGAGATTGCTCAGTACTCAAGCCCATACAGAAAACGAGACAATCCGAACATTGAAGTTATATAAAGGACTTTTACGTTTAAGATAGAGGAAAAGGAAGTGAATACTTCTGGTCTCGACTCCAGTCACTGAAACTCTACTCTCTAGAAAGAAGGCGCGAGCGATACACAATAATATACATATGGAAAATACTTGAGGGCTCTGTCCCTAACCTCAGAAATGAAATAGAAGCCAACTGGAATGAGAGAAGAGGCAGATTTGTATGGTCCCAGTTGCGGTGGGACAAAGGGCCATGAAAACGAGGCTGGAAAATACCTTCAGAATAAGAGGCCCAAAGCTTTTTAATGTCCTACCAAAAGAAGTGAGGAATCTCCAGCACACCGACCTGAATAACTTCAAGAACCAGTTGATAAAAGAAAAAAATACTCTATTCTAAATAGCGCATCCGATGTTTTAAGCAATACAATTAATCCTATTTTAGTAAGAGTTTTATAAAAAATTGTAACAATAACACTTCTTTTCATTGTAATGGACATTACTTAATTTCACGCAGAATAAATACAAAAAATATGGACTCAAATTCGATTGACTGACTAACTCATTATAATGAGCTTACCTTTGTATTAAACAGAACCGATACATTTAATCTCCCTTATTATACGATTTGAAATAGCTCCAATAACCAAACCCCATTATTAACCTCTGCCTTTTAAGTTAACAACCTAACTTAACCGAGATGGCACGCCCACATTACTTGTTCAGTTGGCGGTTTGCGTAAGTGTTCTCTTGTGTACATATATTAAAAAAGTAGATCGAATTCAAAGCATCTACAAAATATGAATTGCACTAGTTAATTACAAATTAATTATCTCATATAAAGGGATGAATTCTGAAAATGTACAACTCATCCATTCATTTACCCCATCCCATTGGTATATTTATTCAGATATATATATATATATATATATATACACACACACACACACGTTATGAGGTATATATGCAGTATATTTAAATAAATGTGTGTGTGTGTGTGTGTGTGTATGTGTATATAGTGTTCTACTTCTCGGATAAACATGGGCTTGAAGATTTCATTCCTAATACTGCGCATTGTCACAAACACGTTAAAAACGTAGAAGATTGAAGGCTTCTTATAATTTTTGTTCTCGTGTGGAAAATGCGCATCAAACCAAATGTATCATACCACCTTAGACCTATAGTTAACGTGAGCCACATCCCATCAGCACCCAGCACCATAAACACTAAACTCCCCAGGTTACCCACTTATTGGATTGAGGTTAGTTAATTATACGACACACAAGAAAGCAATTATGCTGTGGGTGTAGGTTAATGGAGAATATATTTAATACACAGATTTTTAAAAGGCCTGTTAAAGAGAGAGAGAAACAACATTTATGTCCAACTAAAAGTACGTCTAAGCCTTTTATTATTTTCCTTAGCACCTATTTTCCACAACGCTAATATTGTAGCGGACCCCAGCACTTTGATTTAATTAACAGCACACATTCATATATATATATATATAATTTCATGAAATATATAGAAAATTAGGGTGGTGCAAATGTAGTTATACAGTAGTAATAATAGATAACTGTACCTTGCTTACCTTCGCTTTCCTTCACCCTCAAATTATTCATTTTGACTAATGTCAAGCTTGTCACTCCACCTTAGACCTACAGTTTAACGTGGAATCCGAACTACGCTCCAGCACGGGCGGTCAGAAATTACAAAGTCATCGTCCTGACTCCATCTCTCAACCTCCCGATCAGCACCCAGCGTCTTAACCTCTAGGATACCTAGAGTATCCATATATCTACCAACCAACCAGACACTTTCGTGCATTTTTACGAAGTAAGCAATTTTTATGCACACTCCGGTGCACTATTTGAGAGAAAAATCTGTCCATATTTTTCCTTTCTGCTTAACAGACGATACTCGTCTCTAAATTCTGTTAATAACTCACGTAGCCCTTTAGAGACAACCTCACTACAAACCTCGTCATGATATATATTAATGTAGTGGAAAAAATACTAAGATTCCCCATGATGACAAGATTTACATTCTCACCCGCAGGGTACGCGTTCTCGGTATGATGCAACATGACATAATATCGCTTGTCACATCACTCATCAACACGACTCACTCGCCATAACCGTTGCTTCTCTTCTGCACGCGTTGTTTCTTTCACTTCACGGTATATGTAAGCTTTTATAAAGTTTAGTCCTACATCATAGTTCAATACATCGTTTGTACTACGAAATCCTACAATGCCCTAGCCAGAAAAGCCGTAGAGTATTTGTACCTCTTGTTCCTCAAGCTTCGCACGATTCAATTTATCCTTAAAAGTATCAAAGGAGGGTGGAATAGGGAGCCTTTCAGTATCCACCACATCTTCACACCTTGTCGAATACCACTTCATAAACGTCGAACACGCAATATTAAAGGTAGTCATTAATATTTTTCGTCTACGTGGGAAAATACATGTCTGTGATCCAAGCTTGCGAAGGTCAACTGAGTAAGCAGGGTAGAGATATGCCCAGGTAGTGGCAGGAGTCATGTGGCCGATCATACAGGAGGCGGAGCTTAGAATTTTCACCTGTACAAAGACTAATCATACCTCATTAAAGTTAATTTTAATGATATATATGTGTGAGAATTCATTGTTTTAATATGTTTGTGGCCATATATTATATATATACACACACAAACATATATATATATATATACAGGGTGTCCGAGAATTATCTGTACAACTTTTGGCTGTTATTAAAAGTCAACCATGAAGTGTAGAAATTCCTGTGTTGTCCCATTTTACAGAGAATCTCATTAAGTATTTTCTGATACTGTACCAAGTTTTGACAATTTTTTTAGAAATTCCAGTGTGTCCGAAAATTATCTGTACAATTTCATCTTTTAATAAAATTCTTGATAACACACGTAAAATTCTTAAACAAGATTATTTAGAATCTGTGTTTTCAAAGGTTTCTTTTATTAAAGTAACGTTGTTACAAACATTCGATATGTGCACCATCAGTGATTCGCAAAACATCCAATCGATAATCCAAATGTTGCCATGTACGCTGCAGCACCACATCAATTCGCTCAATAGCAGCTGTGATTCTTGCTTTTAAATCATCAATGTCTGTGTGTATGCACCTGATGGTGCACATATCGAATGTTTGTAACAACGTTACTTTAATAAAAGAAACTTTGAAAATACAGATTCTAAATAATCTTGTTTAAGAATTTTACGTGTGTTATCAAGAATTTTATTAAAAGATGAAATTGTACAGATAATGTTCGGACACACTGGAATTTCTAAAAAACTTATCAAAACTTGGCATCAGAAAAAACTTAATGAGATTCTCTGTAAAATGGGAATACACTGGAATTTCTACACTTCATGGTTGACTTTTAATAACAGCCAAAAGTTGTACAGATAATTCTCGGACACCCTGTATATATATATATACATATTCATGTGTATATATACAGGGCGTCCCAAAAAAATGTATACACACTTTAAATACTTATAAAGGCAGTGTTTATTAAAATACATTTCATTTTCAAAATGTAATAGAATCTACAGACATTATTTAATTGTTTTGTCAACGCCTGTTTTCCAACTGACGTCCGTTCTGGTCCAGGCACTGCTGATAACGCGAAGCAATGGAATCGCAAACATCACGAAACATTTCGTTTGGTATTTGTGTGCATTCTCGTTCAATGGCTGCTCTCAATTCAGCGACTGTTGCAGGTTTTATAGCGTAGACTTTGTCTTTTAAGTATCCCCATAAAAAAAGTCTAGTGGTGTGAGGTCTGGTGAACGCGGAGGGTATTCTACGAAACCCCTTCGTCCAATCCACATCCACATCGTGCCAAGTACCACTCGCAATACTCCACTCTTCGGTCCGGATCATCTTCATTAATAGCATGGACTAATCTTGGAATGTAACTTTTCCATTGACAGCGCTTCAAAATGCGTTGGACAGACGATTCTGAAATTCCTACCTCACGACTCGCTTGCCGCACAGATTTTCTTGGACTTTGGTGATACGTTTCCAGTACTCTTTCTTGCTTTGTGGGGCTTGTCGATGTCCGTGGTCTTCCGGAACGCTTCTTGTGGACATTCGGAACAGTTCCATCGGCTTGAAACTTATCTCTAATTCGAGTGATGGTAAGTCGCGTTGGTGGATCTGTTTGAAACTCCCTCCTAAACTGTCTTTGCACTTCAACTGCGTTTTCACACTTCCAGTAGCATTTTAGAATGAATTTCCTTTGTTCAAAGCTTAGTCTGACTGCCATTATTAATTCTATTGGGTTTAACTTGGAAAGAAAGAAACATCAATTGAGCTATCAGTTGTTAAAGTGTGTATACATTTTTTTGGGACGCCCTGTATTTATATAATATATATATATATATAATATATAATATATATTATATAATAATATATATAAATTATATATATAAATTATATATATAAATTATATATATAAATTATATATATATATATATATATATATATAATATATATATATATATATATATGAATATGTGTAGAAGTAGGGGTCAGTATAAGGCGGCCATAAGGCGATGTAAACAGGAAGAAGAAGATTTATTCGACCATCAAAAGCCTGTGAAGCTCGCATAAATAACGATAACAAATTTTGGAAATTTGTTAAGAATCAAACGGGTGTAAAAAATGTCCTCCCTCCGACAATTGATGTGGTGTCGGGGGAGAATGAAATTGTTAGAGTAGTGGTTTTTCCACAGCTTTGCATTCTAAACAGGGTGAGTAGGGATAATCTTAAGATAGATTGCAGCAAAACGACTGTGAAAGGGACAAGAGAAAATACTTTAATTAACCTCTTTACTTCAAAAAATGATATCAAAGAGTTAAAGACTGGTTCTGCGTCAGGGGTAGATGACTTATCGAATGAGCACTTAAAATATGCCAAAGATTGTATGTCTGCATATATCATTGCTCCTATCAGCCTTACTTGCTCATAGCTATATCACTGCAGAGTTCATAAGGTTATATATCTTACCCCTGGTCAAAAGTAAGTATGGAGACATTTTGTCCAGCAATAATTACAGGCCTATTGCTGTCGCTTCCTGCTTCTCGAAACTACTAGAAAAACTCTTGTTACTCCGATTAAATGATTTCCTTTGGACATCTAATCAGTTTGGTTTTAAAAGGTCCCACTCAACTGACCTGTGTATCTATGTATTAAAGAAACAATATCTAAATACATTGACAGTAATTCAACTATTAATAACTGTTTCCTAGATATAAGTAAAGCATATGATAGGGTGAACCACAATATTTAATTTGAAAAACTAAAAGACAGGAAGGTTCCCATGTACATATTAAACGTATTGAAATTTTGGTATTCCCACCAATCTTTCACCGTTAGGTGGGGCATTGTACTATCCGAGTGTTTTGGCTCCTCTTGCGGGGTGAGACAAGGCTCTTTGCTCTCCCTTATGCTGTTTAATGTGTATATAGACGAATTAATTGCTTCACTTAATGATGCAACAGTGGGATGTTTTATAGATAACACAAGGATAAATAACTTAGTTTATGCCGATGATATGGTGTTATTAAGTCCCTCTGTTAAAGGTCTGTATCGGCTACTAAAAGTCTGCGAAGTGTATTCGCAGAAACATATTCTTTTTAATGTTACAAAAACTAAGGTTATTGAATTTCATCCTAAAAACTGCCAGCTGATATAAGGTTTAAAATGAATGGTGAAGTAATTGAGGATGTACAAGAGTTTAAGTATTTGGGTCAAACTATTACAGCTCCTTGAGTGATGACTCGGATATAAGAAGACAATCTCGAAGCCTGTGTGCTAAAGCGAATATGAAGTGAAGCTAAAGACATTCTCTTTCGTACTTTCTGCAGTAATATATACGGACAGCAACTCTAGGTGAATTATAAAAAAGGTTCTGGCAGAACCCTAAATTTGCTATACAACAGGTCTTTTAGACTCTTACATAAATTACCCCGAGATGCTCAGCTTCGCAAATGTTTGCTACCCGCGATGTCCCGAGCTTCCCGGAGGTAACAAGACGTGCTCAATACAGTCTAATGCAAAGAATTAAAAAATCAACCAACCCGATTATCCAAGCTATCCACGAGTCCTGCCATCTATCCTCTAAGCTATGGAATTCTTGGTACGAGAACCACTCTGTCGCTCCACTTAACTTCGCCATTACAGTATCATTTCTAATCAATTATATATATATTTCTATCCTTAGTATATGAACTGTCATTGTATTAATAATATTTGTCATATGGACTATATTCTGCCAATAAACCTTTTCATTTCATATATAGTACAGGGTGTTTATGAAGTCCCTATCTATTTCGTTGAATTAACGATTTTTATTTATTTTTGTTGCAGAACCCGATGAAAATGAATGTACAAGAACGGATGATGGTGGTGACACTTCGGATTAAAGGAAAGAAATGCAAAGAAATTAGAGAGAGGTATGAAAGAACATTTCACAAGCCAGGTCCTACAGAGAAGACAATTCGTGATTTGCTTAATAAATTTAAAAGAACGGGATCTGTTCATGATGAGTCAAGATCTGGACGTCCAAGTTTCTCTGAGCATGCTGTAAATGCGGTACTCGATGTTATCGATGAACACCCAAGCATGTCAATTCGTACCACATCACGTAGACTCGGGATACCCAAATCAACTGTCCACAAAATTTTGAAATCGACGTTGAAGAAAAGAAGTTATCACATTCAGGTGCTTCATGACTTACTTGAAGAGGATTATCCAAAGCGAAGTGCAATGTGTGCCGATCTTGTTGAACACATTCAGATTGAAAATTTAATGAACCACATTCTATTCGGAGATGAAGCAACTTTACACACGTGTGGAAAGGTTAATCGCTATAACTGCCGCATATGGGCTAATGAAAAGCCAGTTGATTTCTATCAATGGGAACGAGATTTTCCTAAAGTTACTCTCTGGTTGGGTATAACCAAATCTAACTTTTATTGGCCCTTTTTCTTTGCTGAAGCTATAGTTACAGGGCTTATTTTTCTGGACATGCTTCAGCAATTCCTGGAACCACAGCTTCATTCAGATGGCACTGTCGTCTTTCAACAAGATGGGGCACCTTGTAATTACGAAAACATTGTTCGGGAGTACCTAAATGAACGATTTCCAAATCAGTGGATCGGACGTGGAGGCAACAGGCTTTGGGCGACTCGATCTCCTGACCTAACACCCTTGGATTTCTTTGCATGGGGCTTTATCAAATCAAACGTCTATCAAACGAGGGTTACAGATCTGCAAGAGTTACGTGCTCGTATCGTACCAGCAGTAACAAAAATAACCCCTGTCATGGTCCAAAATGTATTCCGCAATGCTGCTGACAGATTCGAACTCTGTAGAGATACTGAGGTTGCTCATATAGAATCATATGCTTAAGTATTCATTAAATGTATGCCTTCTATTATAGTGTTATTGAATTTTACCCTTTTTGCTACGTTTTCAGTGAAATAGATAAGGACTTTATAAAGACCCTGTATATAAAAAAGGATCTTTTCGGTTCGGCGGACTTGTTTAACCTTGTTTCTGTTTCGTGCGTTGGTCTCTTCACACGGAGATCAAGCTGGTGGCCCCGCCTCTAGGTCTGGCTTGGTGGAGGAGCGAGTTGCTTGTGCTCTCCACCTTACATAGCCAGGTACACCCGGCTCATCTGGTACAGGTCTGAGCCAGGCATCTAGTCTTCTTTTGAAGACTTCAACTTTGGCCCATGTAACGATTCTGAGGTCCTTTGGAGGCAATCAGATCGCACATGGCCCAATTAGAGTGGAAAACAGTTTTAGAGAATAAAACAACTGAAGAAGTGCTACCAACCTTGGAAGAAAAAAATGCTGAGAATTTTAGTAAAATATGCTTCGAAATCACATCCAAAAGGAAAGAGGAGCCGACTGGAGAGGCAAAAGAGCAGACTATTCCGCAAAAGAAAGATTGTGGAGGTGAAGCTAGGCAGCTGCAGAGATAATGCCAGGAAAGTAATACAAGAAAAAAAGGAGGGGGATCGATAGAGAAATACAAGGCCTGATTAAGGTCCATACAGAGAAGGAAGAGGAGAAGGCGGTAGAAACAATAAAAGAGAATCCAAAATACTTCTATAGTTATGCGGAAAGGAAAATAAAAACGCGCGCCGCTATTGGGATCCTTAGTGAAGAGAAATAAAGAACTATCCGACAATCCAAAAGAAATATCTAAAACATTGAGAGCCAGTATGAATCAGATTTCAGTACCCGAAAAAGTTACAAAGCGATACCTGACATAGATGCATTCTTTGACGAGAAATTGCATGAAGAGAGTACAATATAAAAGACTTTGATTTTACCCCAGAAGATGTAGCGAGAACTATAGGACCAATGAAACCACATTCAGCTGCAGGTCTGAACAAATGGAACGCATTATTGAATAAAAACTGTAAAAATGAAACAGCTACACCTTTATACTGGATATGGAGGAGATCCCTAGACACTGGGGAAATACCGAACATCTTGAAAAGAGCAAACATTGTCTCTATATATAAAGAAGGGGAACAGATCTCAAGCAGAGAACTATAGACCAGTGTCATTGACGTCCCACCTCACCAAAGGAATTGAAAAAATAATTAGAGAAAATTTATGATTTCTTGGAGACACTGGAAAGATTCAACGAAAATCAGCACGGAATCCGATCAAGTAGATCATGCCTATCACAACTAATAGAACACTACAACAATATCCTAGATGCATTGGAAGGCAATGACAACTACGATGTCATATACACAGATATTGCTAAAACTTTCGACAAATGTGATCACGGTATAATAGCACATAAAATGAAATATATGGGAATAACAGGTAAAGTGCGAAAATGGATCTATAACTTCTTCAAGAGAAGATCTACAGGTCGTCAAAATTCAAGGTATATCATCATCAGAATCGGAAGTACGCAGCTCAGTACCACAAGGTACAGTTCTGGCCCCACTCCTGTTCATTATCATGCTAACAGACAGACAGCGGAGTAAACAGCAACAGTATAGTAACATCCTTTGCAAATGATACAGACATCAGCAGAAAAATCAGCGATATAAATGAAGTGGAGTCCTTGCAGAGGGACACGAACAAAATATACAAATGGTCAGAAGACAACATGTCATTTAACACCGAGAAATTTCAGCTCTTGAGATATGATAGAAAAGAGGAACTGAAACAGACTGCATATTATGCTCCAGATAGACAGGAAATTCAGAGAAGCACGAAAGCGGTCGATATGGGCAACAATGTCCGATGATGCGAAATTCGAAACACAAAATCAGATAGCGATAAATTAAGCAAAAAGAGTCGCGGTACAGATACTAAGAACGTTCAAAAGAAGGGACATGATAGTAATGAATCCCCTGCTAAAAACACTGATTATACCAAAACTTGAATACCGCTTAGTTTTGACATCTCCATATAAAAAAGAAGAAACTAATAAACTAGAAGAAATGTAAAGACATTTCACAGCCAAGAATGATGGCTGCAAAGAACTCAACTACTGAGAACGTCTACGTAAACTAAATATGTACTCCCTGGAAAGGAGAGAGAGGTACACCATAATCTACATATGGAAAATAATCGAAAAACTGGTACCAAACCTAAAACTAAAGCCAATTACCATTCAAACAACACTAAAAAATAGGAAAGGCAGAATGTGTAGTGTTCCCAAATTAAAGGCCAGACAAGAGACCTAACACTGAAGGAAAATAGCTTGGATGTCAGGAGGTCGACTCTGACCCCTGTAATGTTTCTGAGGTTCTGTGGAAATTGGGTGAAAAGTTGAAGTCTTCAAAAGAAGACTAGATGCCTGGCTCAGGACGGTATCAGATGAGCCGGGTGTACCTGGCTATGTACGGTTGAGAGCACAAGCAACTCGCTTCTCCACCAAGCCAGACCTAGAGGTGGGGCCACCAACTTGATCTCGGTGTGAAGAGAACAACGCACGAAACAGAAACAAGTTAAACAAGTCCGCCAAACCGAAAAGATCCTTTTTTATATACTGTATATATATATATATATATATATATATGGGCACAAACATCTTTAATTAATGAGGTATGATTAGTCTTTGTACAGGTGAAAATTCTAAGCTCCGCGCCCTGTATGATCGGCCACATGACTCCTGCTACTACCTGGGCATATCTCTACCCTGCGTGCTCAGTTGACCGTTGCAAGCCCTGGATCTCGGACGTGTATTTTCCCACGTAGACGAAAACTAGTAATAGCTACCTTTAATATTGCGTGTTCGACGTTTATGAAGTGGTATTCGACAAGGTGTGAAGATGTGGTGGGTACTGAAAGACTCACTATTCCACCCTCCTTTGATACTTTTAAGGATACATTGAATCGTGCGATGCTTGAAGAGCAAGAGGTACAAATACTCTACAGCTATTCTGGCGAGAGCATTGCCGGATTTCGTAGTACAAACGATGTATTGAACTACTGTATGTTGTAGGACTAAACTTTATAAAAGCTTCAATATACCGTGAAGTGAAAGAAACAACGCGTGCAGAAGAGAAGCAACGGTTATGGCGAGTGAGTCTTGTTGATAAGTGGTGTGACAAGCGATATTATGTCATGTTGCATCATACCGAGAACGCGTACCCTGCGGGTGAGAATGTAAATCTTGTCATCATGGAAAATCTTGAGTATTTTTTCCACTACATTAATATACATCATGACGAGGTTTGTAGTAAGGTTGTCTCTAAGGCCTGCGTGAGTTATTAAGAAAATTTAGAGACGAGTATCGTCTGTTAAGCAGAAAGGAAAAATATGGATAGATGTTTCTCTCAAATAGTGCGCCGGAGTGTGGAAGTGTGCATAAAAATTGCTTAGTTCGTAAAAATGCACGAAAATGTCTGGTTGGTTGGTAGATAGATGGATACCCTAGGTATCCTAGTGGTTAAGACGCTGGGTGCTGATCGGGGGGTTGAGAGATCGGGTCAGGACGATGACTTTGTAATTTCTGACCGCCCTTCATGGAGCGTATTTCGGATTCCACGTTAAAATGTAGGTCTAAGGTGGAGTGACAAGCTTGACGTTAGTCAAAATGAATAATTCGGGGGGGGGGGGGGTGAAGGAAAACGAAGGTAACCAAGGTACAATTAACTATTATTACTACTGTAATTTGCATACCCTAATTTTCTATATATTTCATGAAATTATATATATAAAGTAGGCCGGGTCGTTTCTACTTGAAAAACTTTTTGGGGAAGTTTAATTTACCCTGTATTACGAAAGTTTGTGTACCTAAATACGAAGTATCATGACAAAGTTTCAAGCTTTTATATAAATATTTTGAGGTTCCACAAGTCACTTAAAATTTTGGTGATTTTTTCCGATACTCCGTATAGTAAACTACAGCTCTTTGCTGACTTGCCATAATAGTTTACAAGGAAAAGCACCCAGAATTCACCACGAGAAGGTGGCTGTAGGTCGAATTCCACACCATGCCCAGCCCAACCCCCCTTCCATTAGTTTTTACATGTAGTTTATTGACATTTGTATTCACATTTTGACTCAGATGTAGGCATGTTTGATCTAAAGATCTACAGAAGGTAAGGCTAACAAAGACACTAAGATCCACTCTAAGGTTAGCCCGAGAGAAAGGAAAGATAGGGGGTTAAGAGAAGAAAATAAGGGGTTAAGTAAATAGCAACACCTATCACTCATGGGTTAACATTCATTCAGAAAAAGAGAAAAAAGACTCACCATCATCATCCGCCGGCCACTGCCGACAAGTCAGAAAAATAGTCTGAGAGAATAGGAAAGGAGTGAAAGATGAAAAAAAGTAAAATAAGAACGCTTAAAAAACCATGAAAACACAGTCTTAACTCACAGTCATACCATGCAAACTACAGACATGCAAGCAAGTAAAGAGAGGATAAGAAAAAAAAAGTAGGTAAAGTTGAACAAAAAGTGGGTTAGTTTAACATAAACGTAGATGTAGCTCGTAGAGTAGTCTAACATTTTTATTTATTTTTTTATTTTATTGCTGGCATCACGCTGGCATGTCACAAGCTGGCATTAATTGTCAAAAGACTCATCCTCGACCACCACCCCTAGAGCTCCTGTTACTAATTGTTTTTTTTATTTTAAACAACGTTAATATTTTTAAAATGCCTATCTAAACGGTTCCTAAACATTTTAACGCTGGTAGAGTGAACGACTGACTCGGGGAGATTACGTTTAAAGTAATTGTTAAATGGAATAAAGAAGTTTTGAATGATATTAGTAATGAAACGTCTGCCACGCAACTTAACGTAAATTTTGACAAACTGTTCACTTTCGATAATAGATAAATCCGTTATTACGAGTATTGCTATGTTATTAATGATTTTGAAAACTTCAATATGCTCCCCCCTTAATCTCCTAGTTTCGAGTGAATGCAAGTCTAACACTTTAATCCTATCTTCATAAGGCTTGTGGCGCAATGATGAAATAAGTTTCATGGTACGACGCTGAACCCTTTCTAACCTATCAATATCCTCGCGCAAATATGGGCACCAAAACTAAACGGCATATTCTAAATGAGGCCTGACTAGGGACTTGTAAAGGGGCAGTATAATATCGTTCGATTTAAATTCAAAATTACGCGCTATGAAGCCTAACATCCTATTAGCTTTTGCGCAGGACTCCAAGGACTGGTTCCTAACCTTTAAATCCTTAGATACGCGTACCCCTAAACCTACTTCCTCGTCAACGCTCGCTAACTCTCTATCATCCATCGTGTACGTGTAATTATTATTACGAGAACCTACATGCAAAACTTTACATTTGTCTACGTTAAATGGCATCTACCACTTATCTGTCCACTCCATAATCCTATTTACATCGTCTTGGAGCCTATTTCTAACGTCCTCGTTAACAACCTTACCGCCTATTTTAGTATCGTCCGCGAATTTTGATACGTTACTAGTCAATCCTACATCTGTGTCGTTAATGTAAATTACGAATAGCAATGGGCCTAACACTGAACCCTGTGGGACACCGCTACCTACATCCAACCACCCCGATTCACTACCATTAACAACGACCCTCTGTCTCCTAGCACGAAGCCATTCCTCTAACCAGTTAGCAACCTGACCGCGTATACCGTGCGCTTTAACCTTCGCTATTAATCTTCTATGAGGAACTGTATCGAACGCCTTTTTAAAATCTAAATAAATAACGTCAGCCGCTCTATGCCTATCGTATTCGCGCACTATTTCGTTATAAAATTCTAAAAAATTAGTTAAACAAGATCTATGGCGTCGAAACCCATGCTGACTACTATTAATCAAATCTCTACTTTCTAAGTGATCGATGATACGATCCCTAACTACGGATTCCAAAAGTTTACCGATAATTGACGTTAAGCTAATGGGCCTATAATTGCTAGCTACTGTGCGGTCGCCTTTTTTAAAAATGGGCGTGACGTTAGCTAATTTGAAGTCTTCAGGAATAATCCCCGCTTCCAGTGACTGATTAAAAATCTTCGCTAAGTGGGCTACGACAACGTCTTTCAAATCTTTCGAATGCCTGGGATAAAAAGCGTCAGGGCCTAGAGCCTCGCTAACTTTTAGCCTATCGATATAATGCGCAATCTCAGCCTCGTAAACAGTTATTTCATCCAAAATAGTCCCGCTACTAAATGGAACGATATCGTCCACGTCGGGGACATTATTTAAGTCTTCTACGGTAAAAACTGTCGCAAAAAAGTTATTGAAAATACCCGCCATCGCCTGAGCGTCACAAGCCAAAGCGCCGTTAACATCCACTAGAGGGCCTATGTTATCTTTTATCGGCTTACGATTATTGAGGTATTCAAAAAACTTTTTTGGATTATGTTTACTATCCGCAGCTATAAGTATCTCTAAATTACGCTTAGCATTCCTAACTGATCTTTTAACCTGACGTCTAAGCTCGATATATCTATTAAAGTTAATAAGCGCAATGGCACGGCAGCTAAGTCTATACGCAATGTTACGCTGGTTTATGAACTCGCCTATTTCCCTAGTCCAACACTTGGGCCTACCATGATTTCTAGCGCGCTTGGGCCTACGAGGAATAAACTCCCTTTCAATATTCATAAAACATTCTTTAAACGCCTCCCAATGCAAATTTGTGTCATTACCCATAAATAAGTTATCCCAGTCCACTACTCTCATCCTATCCGCAAAACTATCAAAATTAGCCCTACGAAAATCAGGGACTTCTATTACGTTACTATCCTTAGTGTTTTCTATCGATAACTTAAACCTAAGAATTTTATGATCAATACATCCTAAACTCTCGCCTACTTCTAAACTATCGACTATATTTTCGCCGTTCGTCATCAACAAATCTAAAATATTGTCACCACGCGTTGGTTCGGTAACTATCTGTCGTAAAAAATTATCCTCCATGAACTGAATCTCAAACCCTCCTCATTACCAGTAAAAGTCTCGTAATTAACATTACGGCAGTTAAAGTCGCCGACAATTATTCTATTCCGATTTTCAATAAAGTTACCAAGAGATGAGTAAAATCTACTATCGGTGTCGAAGGGTTGAACGGGAGGTCTATAAACAACAAAATTAAAACTAATACTACGCGCCCTAACTTCAACGCATATCGCATTAATTGCTGCCGCAAAATCTATCTTAACCTCGATAGCCCTAAGGGAATTACGAATGTACAGCAAAACGGCGCGACCAAACCTATATAACCAATCATTAGTAGAGAGTTTGAAACGTGGTTAAATACCGTGACTCGGGACTTGTTGGGGGAATTCGTTATACCGGGTTTTAGTGATAGCAACTACATCGTAGTTACCGGAATAAATTATCGCCTTAAATTCGTTTAATTTATTTCTAATACTACGCGTTTTACAATAAAAAACGTTTAAGTTATTTTTTACCACGGGCCAGCGTTTTAAACTATTTTTCACGTCGGGCCCTCGTTCCCCGGACCCACAACGTTTAAAGAAGGCTTCGACCTATACAGCTTTCGCAAGTTTTCGTCTATTAACCTACCTAGTCTAGCGTTACCTATTTCATTAAAATGCATCCCATCTTTTGTAAAAAGGCTAGGATCACTGAATTCGGACACAGCTTTACAAAGGGTACATTTTCCTCAGCACAAATCTCTTCCAATTTATTATTCAAAAATATTATTTTTTACGTAATCCTAAGACCCAACCCGTGCCTAGGGGTAATACCTAGAACTAAAGACCTATCTGACCTCGCCTTCAGGGACCTAATTAACCCCCTATATCTTTCCACAAGGTCAGGCACTCTCGTATCGGGCCTATACGAGTCGTTGCCTCCTACCATCGACACCAACATCGAGTGACGGGAGGCAACGTCAATCCTATCCACTTCGTCTCTAACTCTGTCAACCCTGGCCCCTGGGACACAGACCCTCCTCCTCTTGGTTGGATGCCGTTCAAAGAACGCTTTGTCCATGTGGCGCACTAAAGAGTCCCCAATTAAAATAGTTCTTTAATTGAAGCAATTCTTGCCTTTATAAAACTATCTCTATTTTCCTGACCATGGACAGAAGCTGATGCTTCTGTTACAAGTTTGACATGTCTTTCCACAGCTTGTGAATGACATGGGTACTTTTTCAATAGAGGGTTAGTTTCATCACTCCTTACGATAAGCTCTAACTAGGTTTTTGTCAAGCTTTTTGTCAAAGGTGGTTCATGTCTTGGGTAGTCTCCAAATCGAATTAAATATGTGTAGTTTCTTGCCAAGAAATTAATTTTAGGCCGTCTAAATTCTTTAATGCCTGAGGACACACTTTCCCTGGGTAAGAGAATGCGCCGGAAAGCTAACTCTCTCATCACTTGCCTTTCATCAAATAACATAGGGACATATTTTCCTCACCTAGAAACTTTATTGGTCTCTCTTTCAATAACAGGATCAATGACTGCCTTAACACTAGAAAGACCACATGCGTCAATTCTCGCAATTTTTATTTTTTTTGCCTATAAGTTGAGGAAGGGGTTAAGATTAGTCCGAGATTAGTAGATGGGGAGGGATTTAGAGAAGTTAAGGGTGGAGCTAGGCCACATACGTTAGGTGATAGTAGGGTTTCTTTCCCGGGATCCCGGCTGTTTTTATTGGATTTGAAAATCCAGGGAATTGGACAAATATCCCGGGAAATCCCGGAATTTTAAAATGACTTAATTTATTTTTTATTGATTTATTTGTTTTTTCTTTTGTTATTAGAAAGCTCTTGGGAAGAATTAAAGAAAACTGCATAATATTTACCACATTTTATTCTACTTTGCTAATGCTAGTAGGTGTTCATTTAAGAAAGCAGAAATTTAGAGCAATCTAAAAGTTGGCCCGTATGCCAAAAACTGGCCGAGGGAATGTCGCTAGCGCTGCGTATAATACAAGGAACCGAGTCTCAGTATATTATCTAGCGATCGCAAGCAACTCATCTTTCTCAGAGTTTAAGCAAGCATTTGAAGCAAGAACTGCAGTTATTCGAGACAATAGGGAACTGAACTTCAAACATCATGAATTTATTTGATGCACTGAAAACCATTCCGCCAACCTCTGTTGAATCAGAAAGAGCCTTTTATGCATCAAGTTTATTTATCACCAAGTTGAGAACTCGTCTTAGTGATAGAAGTATCGATTGTTTGTTTTTTAAGAAGCTATTTTAAAAATGTTGATTGACTCTCTAAATATTTTATCTTAACATATTTATCTTAAAATATTTAAAGATAAAAGGATGAAATTATTTTTTCTAATAAAATATTTAGCCAATACAAAAAATAAAATAAACTTTAAGATAAAATATGTTGAGATAAAAGGTATAAATTATTTTTTTTAATGAAGTTTCTTTCTTTTTTATTTGCAAATGCACTTAAATAAAAGGCTAAAATATTGTATTCCTTTAATTATAATTGTCCCCTGCAGATGAATAGCATGATAAATATTATGTTTAATAAATAATAAATAGCTGCCACTTATTGGTAAATTCAATTCAAGTATTACAATGCAAAAGTGGTCATCTAGGCATAAGTAATTGGTTATCCCAATTCTAAAAGAGTATTTTATCACTGAACAATAAAAAAAAAAATTACCGTTCTCTTAAAAATAACCATTTCCTGGATTTCCCGGAATCCCGGGAATTGGCTTCATTTTTCCGGGAATTCCCAGGATTTCCCTTGATGAAAAAAGTTGCATATAAGGAGAAACCCTAGGTGATAGGAATCCCCCCCTATCAAGGTTTCGAACCCTTTCGCCCATTTGGAAAGGGACGTGAATGAGGGGGAAACTATTTTAATTGGTTACTCTTTAGTGCGCCATATGGACACAGAGTTCGTTGAATGGCATCCAACCAAGACGAAGAGGGTCTGTCTCCCAGGGGCCAGGGTTGACAGAGTTAGAGACGAAGTGGATAGGATTGACGTTGCCTCCCGTCACTCGATGTTTGTGATGATGGTAGGGGGTAACGACTCGTATAGGCCGGATATGAGAGTGCCTGACCTTTTGGAGAGATATAGGGGGTTAATTAGGTCCCTAAAGGCGAGGTCAGATAGGTCTTTAGTTCTAGGTATTACCCCAAGGCACGGGTTGGGTCTTAGCACAAATCACTTCTAATTTAGGATTACGTCTAAAACAATATTTTTGAATACTGAGGAAAATGTACCCTTCGTAAAGCTGTGGTCAGAATTCAGTGATCCTAGCCTTTTTATAAAAGACGGGGGTGAATTTTAATGAAATAGGTAATGCTAGGCTAGGTAGGTTAATTGACGAAGAAGTACGAAAGCTGTATAGATCGAAGCCTTCTTTAAACGTTGTGGGTCCGGGGAACGAGGGCCCGACGTGAAAAATAGTTTGAAACGCCGGCCCGTGGTAAAAAATAATTTAACCTCCTTTTATTGTAACTCGCGTAGTATTAGAAATAAATTATCGGAATAAATTATCGCCTTAAATTCGTTTAACTACGATATAGTTGCTATCACTGAAACGTGGTTAAATATCGTGACTCGGGACTTGTTGGGGGAATTTATTATACTGGGTTTTAAACTCTTTACTAATGATAGGTTACATAGGATTGGCGGCGGCGTTTTGCTGTACATTCGTTATTCGCTTAGGGCTATCGAGGTTAAGATAGATTTTCCGGCAGCAATTAATGAGTTGAAGTTAGGGCGCGTAGTATTAGTTTTAATTTTGTTGTTTATAGATCTCCCGTTCAACCCCTCGATACCGATACTAGATTTTACTCACTTCTTGGTAACTTTATTGACAATCGGAATAGTATAATTGTCGGAGACTTTAACTGCCCTAATGTTAATTACGAGACTTTTACTGGTAATGAGGAGGGTTTTAGATTGATTGGGTTCATGGAAGATAATTTTTTATGACAGATGGTTACCGAACCAACGCGCGGTGACAATATTTTAGGTTTGGTGATGATGAACGGCGAGAATATAGTCGAAGGTTTAGAAGTAGGCGAGAGTTTAGGATGTAGTGATCATCAAATTCTTAGTGGTTTCTATCAATAACTTAAACCTAAGGATAGTAACTTAATAGAAGTCCCTGATTTTCGTAGGGCCAATTTTGATAGTTTTGCGGATAGGATGAGAGTAGGGGAATGGGTTAGCTAATTTATGGGTAATGACACAAATTTGCATTGGGAGGCGTTTAAAGAAAGTTTTATGAATATTGAAAGGGAGTTTATTCCTCGTAGGCCCAAGCCCGCTAGAAATCATGGTAGGCCCAAGTGGTGGACTAAGGAAATAGGCGAGTTCATAAACGAGCATAACATTGCGTATAGACTTAATAAGTGCAATGGCACGGCAGCTAACTTTAATAGGTATATCGAGCTTAGACATCAGGTTAAAAGATCAGTTAGAATGCTAAGCGTAATTTAGAGATACTTATAGCTGCGGATAGTAAACATAATCCAAAAAAGTTTTTTGAATACGTCAATAATCGTAAGCCGATAAAAGATAACATAGGCCCTCTAGTGGATGTTAACGGCGCTTTGGCTTGTGACGCTCAGGCGATGGCGGGTATTTTCAATAACTTTTTTGCGACAGTTTATACCGTAGAAGACGTAAATAATGTCCCCGACGTGGACGATACCGCTCTGTTTAGTAGCGAGACTATTTTGGATGAAATAACTGTTTACGAGGGTAAGATTGCGCATTATATCGATAGGCTTAAAGTTAGCAAGGCTCCAGGCCCTGACGCTTTTTATTCCAAACATTTGAAAGATTTGAAAGACGTTATCGTAGGTCCCTTAACGAAGATTTTTAATCAGTCACTCGAAACGGGGTTTATTCCTGAAGACTTCAAATTAGCTAACATCACGCCTATTTTTAAAAAAGGCGACCGCACAGTAGCTAGCAATTATAGGCCCATTAGCTTAACGTCAATTATCTGTAAACTTTTGGAATCCGTAGTTTGGGATCGTATCTTCGATCATTTAGAAAGTAGAGATTTGATTAATAGTAGTCAGCATGGGTTTCGACGCCATAGATCTTGTTTAACTAATTTGTTAGAATTTTATAACGAAATAGCGCGCGAATACGATAGGCATAGAGCGGCTGACGTTATTTATTTAGATTTGAAAAGGCGTTTGACACAGTTCTCATAGAAGATTAATTGCGAAAGTTAAAGCGCACGGTATACGCGGTCAGGTAGCTAACTGGTTAGAGGAATGGCTTCGTGCTAGGAGACAGAGGGTCGTAGTTAATGGTAGTGAATCGGGGTGGTTGAATGTAGGTAGCGGTGTCCCACAGGGTTCAGTGTTAGGCCCATTGCTATTCGTAATTTACATTAACGACACAGATGTAGGATTGACCAATAACGTTTCAAAATTCGCGGACGATACTAAAATAGGCGGTAAGGTTGTTAACGAGGACGATAGAAATAGGCTCCAAGATGATGTAAATAGGATTATGGAGTGGAAGGTTAACAATAATTACAATAACAATAATTACAATAATTACACGTACACGATGGATGATAGAAAGTTAGCGAGCGTTGACGAGGAAGTAGATTTAGGCGTACGCGTATCTAAGGATTTAAAAGTTAGGAACCAGTTCCTGGAGTCTTGCGCAAAAGCTAATAGGATGTTATGCTTCATAGCGCGTAATTTCGAATTTAAATAGTAGGATATTATATTACCCCTTTACAAGTCCCTAGTCAGGCCTCATTTAGAATATGCCGTTCAGTTTTGTTGCCCGTATTTGCGTGATGATATTGATAGGTTAGAAAGGGTTCAGCGTCGTGCAACGAAACTAATTCCGTCATTGCGCAACAAGCCTTATGAAGATAGGATAAAAGAGTTAGACTTGCATTCACTCGAAACTAGGAGATTAAGGGTGGAGCTTATTGAAGTTTTCAAAATCGTTAATAACATCGATAACGTAAATTTTGACAAACTCTTCACTTTCGATAATAGCAATACTCGTAATAACGGATTTAAGTTGCGTGGCAGACGTTTCATTACTAATATCGCTAAAAACCTCTATTCCATTTATCAATTACTTTAAACGTAAAATCTTCCCCCGTCAGTCTTTAACTCAAATATTTTTAAAATGCCTATCTAAACGGTTCTTAAACATATTAACGCTGGTAACGTTGTTTAAAATAAAAAAAACAATTAGTAACAGGACCTCTGGGGGTGCTGGTCGAGGATGAATGTTGACGATTAATGCCAGCTTGTGACATGCCAGCGTGTGCTGCCAGCAAAAAAAAAAAATAGACTAACACGAACGTAGATGTAGCTCGTCGAGTAAAGTAACCCCCTTTTTGATATACTCTACCTACTTTTTTTTTTAATCCTCTCCTTACTTGCATGTCTTTAGTTTGCATGGTATGACTGTGTTTGCATGGTTTGTAAGCGTTCTTATTTTAACTCACTGTCTTATTTCTTTTCATCTTTCACACCTCTCCTATTCTCTTCGACTATTTTTCTGACTTGTCGGCAGTGGCCGGCGGATGATGATGGGGAGTCTCTTTCTCTTTTTCTGAATGAATGTTAACCCACGAATGATAGGTTTTGTTACTTACTTTACCCCTTATTCTCCTCTTTTAACCCCCTCCTCTTTCCTTTCACTCGGGCTAACCTTAGAGTGGATCTTAGGGTCTTTGTTAGCCTTAGCTTCTGTAGGTCTGTAGAATATGTCACGGTAGATGAGCAGTTGTTGCCTTGCAAAGCACGCTGCAAATTTATCCAATACATGGCGAACAAGCCAGACAAGTTTGGCTTGAAGTTTTGGATGGCAGTAGATGTGGAGAATAAGTATTTGCTCAATGGCTTCCCTTACCTTGGAAAGGATGATACCAGAAATGCCGATGTTAGCGTGGCTACTGATGTAGTATTGAAACTGTTGACTCCAGTGTTCAAGCAAGGTTACAACGTCACCTGTGACAATTACTTCACATCACTCGACCTTGCTATACGACTGGCACAGAAAAAAGCAGCATAGTTGGTACAATCCGCCAAAATCGCAGAGAGCTTCCTGAAGAATGCAAGGCAACCAAGCAGCTGCACGAAACTGAAGTGTTCAAATATACAGGACAGACGACAGACTGCTGTGACCCTCACTTCTTATCAGTGCAAAGCATCCAAGGCTCTGGTTCTTTTGAGTAGTCTCCATCCCGATGTTCAGATACCAACAGAAAACAACCCGAAACAAAAACCGGAGACCATTCTGTTTTATAACAAAAACAAGGTGGGGGGTTGATGTGATTGATCAAATGTCAAGGTCCTATTCTGTGAAAGCAGCTAGTAGGCGATGGCCAATTCATGTTTTCTATAATGTGCTGGATATGGCCTTGATCAACAGCTGGATCATCTACAAAATGGTTTGTCGCTCCAACATTAGCCGCAGAGAGTACATTCAAGGGGTCAGCGAGGAGCTTACTAACAACTCTCCCCTTGGAATTCCTGAGGCTTTTGCAGTAGTGGATGTAGACGATGAAGCTGAGAATGCTGCTACTCCAACCAAAGTGCGTCGACATGCAGAGCCACAAAATGTAGAAACAGAACCGTTGATCTGTGCAGCGTCTGTAGAAAGCCAGTCTGTGGCAAGTGTGCGACCAAAAAGTGTAGAACATGTGCATTATAAACACATGTCATTTTTTTATTTTATTTATTATTAATGTCTGTATCAGTTATAATTTATCAGTAATTAATTATGTAATATATATTATTCCTGCTAACTGCAGTTTTCTAACCAATGGAAGGATAAAAATAAAAAAAAATCATCTTGCGTCAATTGACGCTCTCCGGTCCTTATAGGCAGTTGAAAATCTCGGTCCTTCTAGTATTAAGCTCATCAGATAGGTATCTTGAACTAGATATCATAAACCAGAGGTGCCTTGGTCGCTGGTAATCGTAAGGATTTCGCTTTATATTAAACCACGTTGACCGAATTCATTGTTCGCGTTTATGCCCCAGAGTTTTCAAGTTTTCTGACGGCTTTTTAGTCGCAACATAAAGTCTAACTATCCTGTTGGCTGTCGTACCCAAAGAACCTGGGTTGCGATTTTCAAGGTTTTGGGAACATTGGCCTTCTATGACTGCGTTACAAAATCCCATGAGATACTTTTGATCTTGGCTTAGATCGAGATCCCCCGGAATAGAAGGGATATTACTTGATTTGATTGCTTCAAACTTGACAACTGGCATCTTTTCGCACGCAGTAAGACTTTGCCAACATTTCCAGCAATGGCTTTTAGTCCTTTGGTTTTACCATCCAAATAATTAAACAAATGGCGGAAAGGTTGCCGCATACCAATGAGCTACCGCTAACACACGAACCGAAGAAAAGGAGCATTGTAGTGTACCTCTAGTTGCCTGATAACTCCATTATGTATGCCAGTGTTTACATTGGTTCCATCACATCCAATGACCTTCTGATTGTCTACCTTAATATTGTTACTGTTATGAAACTTTATCACTCCCTTAGAAATGTTAGTTGAATTTTCAGTCGCAGGAATGAAGTGTCCAAGATATTTTGATTCTGGTTCAGCTATAAGCGTGATGTGTTTCTCAGTAATTGTTGTACTGTAGTACCTCCCATCCTTACAGATATTTACTTTAGTTAAGTCCTTTCTTCCATCAAAATACAATGTTTCTATACTTTCTTCACTTGATTTACTCAACTCCTCTCTGATCTTCTTTCTCTGCCGTCTCACCTTATTCTTATCCACAACATTGTAATAATCTTCAGAGGTAATGAGACCAAAATCTTCCAGAACAGCAGAGGCAACGGCTGCACCAGCTCTGTCTGATATTGCGAATCGGTCACAAGTTTTTGCTAATGAAGGCAATTTGCGAGTGAGCTTATGTGCTTCACCTGATTTCTTTATACCTTCCTCAATGTGATCATCATCATAACGCTCTCTATCTGTATCTGTTGATGTGTCAGAATCAGGAATTGTATGAAAGTTATCCCAGTCCATTGGCTCTTCCCTGGAAGTGGGTGGGTTATTGATATCTCCATCTTCAATGTTTTTAGAAAATCGTGCTCTTTCTTGTTCTTTACGCTCAGATCTTATTTGCAGTTTCTTCGTTGTCTGTAAATCAATACTGCCTATTGCCATTTTTCGTGCGTGCACCTCTTTGGTCAATTAGGAAAGAATGTTCCATGGCAGGAACTTTTAGCTCTTTATCACAAGTGCAAGAAAACAGATCATGGCATTTGCAGACAGCAATATCAAAAAGCTTTTGATTTTTGGATTTGAACGCGATCAGTTTAGATTCAAAATCTTTCCTTTTTCTACCAGTCCATCATATTTTTAGATTTTTCATGACAATCCTTTACTCTGGCTAATATTTGCTGTTCTGATATTGTTGGAATTGATGCACTTTTCCAGATCTCTTTTACGTTTGATGCAACTATTCTTGCCACATCATTAGCATTTGGCTCTTTTTTCCCCTCACTAGCTATAAGTAAGAGATATCTTGTTTGTAAATATTCTTTTAAAACGTCTTCATATAGGGGAAGTTGATTTCCACTGAGCTCAGCTTTCCCAAAAAGGGAAACAGCTGGACTCATGATTTTTTTTTTTTTTTTTTTCAACAATTGCTTTCACTTTTACGGCCTCAGCCATTTCGGATAATTTGGGAAAGTCACTCTGTCAGTGAAACAACACGTATTTAACTATTCAAATAATCAATTCTGAAAAGAAAAATTGTATATATAAATTATATGATATATTCTGGACGAAACACAGTCAAGAAAAACTTAATAGCAACAAGAATACAAAAAATACAAGACTTGCGGAACATCTAAAACTTGATCAATTTAGTTTTTTTAATCATTGTCGAGCGTTATAGTGCATCTACAAATTTCTTGGACACAGGCATGTGGAAATTCACAAATTTAAATTTTCGACCCGGCCTAATATACAGTATATGTATATATACCCCTCCGTCAACGGCCTTGGTTGGTTCGAAGTCGACGGGGGTTCTGGTTAGGTGGCAGCAACGGATTTGTTAATCGCAGTAGTTTCTTCTATACTACTCCCCGAGTTGTTCTTATAGTGGATCGGAAGATTCTATAGAGCTCTCTGAAGGTTCTCCATTTCTTGTAACGTATCGGAAAATTATTTTTCTCTATTTTAATGACTAAGTTCTCTGAAGAGAGCAAGGCTCGAAGGAGAAGATAAAGACTTTTTCTTACTGTAATTTACTGCTAAAATGTACAGGTAGTGCTCAGCCTCTAAGTCTAATTCTGAATAATAATTTGAAAATTTACCTGGGCTTCTATACCCAGATTTTGTGGACATCATTATTATTTAATGTTGACTTGGTTAGTTTTAATTCTCTATAGGCTGCGTTATTTTTGCACAATATTTGAAGATAAAGTAAATTTTTTAGCTGTGGCAACGTTTAAACAGATAAACAAGAAATTTGAAGATGAAGCCATACTTTTATCTTAAAGCTCGTAATTTCAGATCTGATGTTGCAATGATCTGCCGAATTAACTAAAAATGGAAATTGAACTATGCATCTGTCCACTAAAATATGCATATGAGCAAAAATTAAAGGTTTAAGATTTACAATTAAACGTTTAGGGAAAACATAACCTCATCTTTTATAACGAAGAGAGAATTACTTAGCAAAAATAGAAAGCAATCAAATATTTTATCCACACTTGCATTAGGCGATTTTGGTCCATATGTAAAAATGAATATATGAACGTACATATATATGAACATAAGTATTATATGAATATAAATATATTAATTTATATAATTCTTATATCTATTTACATATTCGTATATTTATATAATCCTGTATATTCTTATATAACAAGCATACGAGTAGATCGAAGAATTACACGAATGAATATAAAAATATATGAACATAGGAATTATTCATTGTTCATTTTTACAGGTATATATATTGTCTAAAACATTTAAACAGTAGGTTCAAAAATTCTCAAAATATAGTATACTCCCAACGGCATAACAGTTATCAAAATATATTAAAAACCAATTAAAACCTATTAAAACACAACCATAAACTAACCAAAATCAACGAAAATAAATAATTAATTCATATTCGATCATAATAATTATGTATTCTATTAAAAGAGTATAAATTCATAATATTAAATAACTGATAATATGTGTGTGTGTGTATACTATTACAATTTCCGCTTCTAGAAGCTTCGTAGTTGTTTATACAATTTCGGAAGAAAACGAATGTTAGATTAGGTTAGTTTCGTAGGAGTCTATACTCAGCCTTTGCTTTGTGAGGAAGTCTCCAGTTTTGCCCTGATTCAAAGTGCTCAGTTAGGAAATTTATTTGCTTTTAGCTTTGATTTAAAGCTTTAGATTTTAGATTTTAGATTTTACACTTAATTAAACTGCTAGTGTCATTTTTTGTGCTTTATGTAAATTATTTTTCTCGTATAATAATTCAGTTTAGGAGTTATTGAATTGTTAGGTTAGGCTAGTTTTTTAGGATCAAATCATTGAGGACTGTAGTAATCAATACTTTAATTATTTGTTGGCTTTGTGTCTAAGGCAAGCACATTCTGGTATTAATCTAATCTGGTCAATATATTTAATTTTGACTATTATTTATCCAAGATTTATCTTGGAACAAAATTTATAACATTTTTCTATAAGTACCATCCAAGCTTAGTATCCAAAATTTTAAAACCTGTTAAGAAAGGTGGGTCCTTTCATTTTGCTTGACCTATCATAGCATAACAATCATTCCTTAATTATTCATCGTTTTTCTTTGCGCTTTTTATATTTTAAAGTATTAAAGAACTAATTTATTAATTAATTCTAAATATGAATCTACCCAACTTCAATCTAAATTAAACATTTATTTCTAATTATTTACATAGCTATTTAACGCGTGGCTTGTTTTTACTATAACCAATTAATTTAAATCTATTGAATCAAGCGTTTAAGCTTGCCTTAAAAGTTATTTAATTGTAAGTAAATATAATTAAACATTCGATCCAGTGCATCTTGTGCCAAATTTTACAACGAATTATACCTTACCACATGGTAGGTATAATAGGATTCTATGAAATATAGTTTAGTACATTATGCTAAGATTTATGTACTCCCCTTTATTCTAATATTAAATGTTAAGATTTAAAATCTAAGGATAAGATTAAGTTAGGGTTACGGTTAGGATTAGGCTGTGCATATCTTTTCTGTATATATTTAATCATTTAAGGTATAAATATAACATAACAATTTAACTCTAATAGATTTAATTTTAAGCCAATACTCTTGACTTGCTCGCCTTTATAAACATATTTGCCATCATTATTTTATTAATGGCGTCCAAGTTGTGAGAATCCTAAGTTTAAGGTTTAATTTAAACAATACCTTGTCGAACCTGAGGTAAGGGTGGACGCGGGTAGCCGTGAAGATTCTTTTTAGGCTGCTGATTTTTCTACACACATATATACTGTGTATATATATATGAATGTGTGCTGTTATTTAAATCGAAGGGCTGGGGTCCGCTAGAATATTAGCGTTTTGGAAAATAGGATGCTAGGGAAAATAATAAAATGCTTAGACATTATTTTACATAGACAGAAAAAACTTTTAAGTCACTCTCTCAAAGCAGGGTTGGCAAAAACCCGGATTTAAAAAAAAGAAACCCAACCCAATTGGGTTTTTGCTGGGTTTGTTTTTTGATGGGTCGAAATTTTTTTTAGAAAAGGTTCGATAATTATGTAGTGCCTAATATCTATTATTTTAGTAATTTATTTACCTAATCTACAATATATATTAATTAAAAAAGACGTCATTATCTCTCAAATCAACTTTATTTCATAAAAAGGTATTAGAATTTTCTCCATTTTAATTTCAGATCTTTCCTTTATTTCTTAACAGCAGATTTCAGCTTTATTTAGACCTAACTGAAATTTAAATTTTTAAGATGCCAAACTCAGAGTTAGAGGTGGAAGATCTAAAGCTAGCGAATGGGACGAGGTGACTTTATTAAGTGATCAGCCTACTAGAGTACTATGCAATTACTGCAAAGAAAGTATCACTCGAAAAATTGGGAGTGAAACATCTAGAGAAATGCAGTAAAAGAAAAGTGGAATGTTTTGAAAATGAGGCAAGAGGTATGCCGAGACTCGAATTTGGAGCATCAATTGAAACTGATTCACTTCCTCCAACTTTGGTTTCTGGCAAAAATGATCCAAAGATTATAAGTGAAAATGTGCCTGAAATGAGTGACAACAGTGCAGGTTCTTCATCATCCACATTCTGTCATTCAACACCAATAAAGCATAAAAAGCAAATATCAATTACACCATTTGTGGTAAGAACGACTGGACCAAAAGGAAGAATTAGCTGAAAAAAGAACCTTGCAACTTTTAAATCTAACATACCCTTCAACGTTTTAGAAAATAAAGAATTTATAAAATTAATCAAAGGTCTAAGATCAGGATATGAACCACCAAACAGGAAAAGGTTGGCATCTGATCTGTTAATAAAAGTTAATGAAGAATGACCTTAATCTTGATGATTGTACCATTACCCTTATACAAGATGGCAGGAGTTCAGTAGGTAACGATACTATTATTGCGCACAGTATTCATAA
The DNA here is from genome assembly GCA_023014485.1 of Bathynomus jamesi. Lineage (NCBI taxonomy): Eukaryota > Metazoa > Arthropoda > Malacostraca > Isopoda > Cirolanidae > Bathynomus > Bathynomus jamesi. The sequence continues at coordinate 100,036 of JAJOZX010003320.1, read as the reverse complement.
TGGAAAAAAGCCTTATTTGATTTCAGCAGTAGATGCTGGAAGTACAAAAAAGACAGCAGAATATTGTGCTGGGTTTTTGATCTTGGGTTTTTGGGCTTTATTTTTTGGGTACCAACCCTGTCTATTTAATACACGGATTTTTAAAAGGCCTTTTAAAGTCTCCATTAACCTACACACACACACAGCATAAATGCTCTCCTGTGTGTCGTATAATTAACTAATCTCAATCCAATAAGTGGGTACCCTGGGGGTTTAGTTTTTAAGATGCTGGGTGCTGATAGGATGTGGCCCACGTTAACTCTAGGTCTAAGGAGGTATGATACATTTGGTGCGATGCGCATTTTCCACAAGAGTACAAAAATTATAAGAAGCCTTCAATCTTCTACGTATTTAAATGTGCTTGTGACAATGCGCAGTATTAGAAATGAACTCTTCAAGCCCATGTTTATTCGAGAAGAACACTAATATATATATATATATATATATATATATATATATGTATGCATGCGCACACATTTATTTAAGTATACTGCATATATACCTCATAACATGCGTGTGTATATATGTATATATATATATGTGTATATGTGTGTGTATGAATAAATAATATACCAATGGGATGGGGTAAATGAATTGATGAGTTGTACATTTTCATCCCGTTGAGATAGTTAATTTAATATTAACTAGTCCAATTCATACTTTGTAGATGCTTTGAATTCAATCTACTTTTTTAATATATATATATATATATATATACACACAAGAGAACATTTACGCAAACCGCCAACTGAACAAGTATTCTAGGCGTGCCCTCTGGGTTAAATTAGGTTAACTTAAGAGGCAGAGGTTAATAATGGGGTTCGGTTAGTGGAGCTATATCAGATCATATAATAAGGGAGATTAAATGTATCCGTTCTGTTTAATACAAAGGTAAACTCATTATAATGAGTCAGTCAATCGAATTTGAGTTCATATTTATTGTATCATATTTATTCTGCGTGAAATTAAGTTGTGTTATTGTTACAATTTTTTATAAAACTCTTACTACAATAGGCTTAATTGTATTGCTCAAAACATCAGATGCGCTATTTAGAAGAGTATTTTTTTTATTTTATCAACTGGTTCTTGAAGTTATTCAGGTTGGTGTGCTGGAGATTCCTCACTTCCTTTGGTAGAACATTGAAAAGCTTTGGGCCTCTTATTCTGAGGGTATTTTCCAGCCACGTTTTCATGGCCCCTTGTCCCACCGTAACTGGGACCATACAAATCTGCCTCTTCTCTCATTCCAGTTTCTCTAACCTCAGAAATGAAATAGAAGCAGAGCCCTCAAGTATTTTCCATATGTATATTATTGTGTATCGCTCGCGCCTTCTTTCGAGAGTAGAGTTTCAGTGATTGGATTGGAGTCGAGACCACAAGTATTCACCTTCCTTTTCCTCTATCTTAAACGTAAAAGTCCTTTATATAACTTCAATGTTCGGATTGTCTCATTTTCTGTATGGACTTCTCAGTACTAAGCAATACTCAATTATTGGTAGGACTATACTCTTCCATAATTTGTGAATGATGTTTGCTTTTCTGCTGCGGAAGCTCCTCCAGATGATTCCCATTATTTTTCTAGCCGCTGTAATTTTGATGTGTTAGCGCTCTCTGAATTCTGCGTCAGACGATCTGTGTGTATATATATATATATATATATATGTGTGTGGGTGTTTGTGTATATATATATGTGTGTATATATATATGTGTGTGTATGTATATATATGTGTGTGTGTATATATGTGTGTGTATATATGTGTGTGTGTGTATGTGTGTATATATATATATATATATGTGTGTGTGTGTGTGTGGTGTGTGTGTGTATATATATGTAAAAATGAACAATGAACAATTCCTACACCATCATTATATGAATTCATTGTCCATTTTTACATAAGAAACCAAAAATCACATAAGCGAGTTTTGGATAGAATTTCGATTTGTACGTCTTTATTCATTGCTGTATTTTTCTAATTCATCTTTCTAATAATGACTTATACACTATGACGTCACAAAATAACTTTATTCTCTTTACGTTTCCCACTCTGTCTCTCTAATTCGTTCTTGTAAATCTCCCTAACAATGATTTGTACTATACGTAAAAATTCAATAACTATGACGTCACATTTTCCCGTCATTTATTTCCCTAAGGACTAAACACTCTATAGAAGCAATTATTTATGTTATGTAGCATAAACATTATTATTGAACCATACTCATTCTTACATTCATGTTCTTTCTTGACTATTATCCAATATAAATTTTATTAAATATTCATTTTTACTCGTGTCAACGCGAAACTTCATGCCTTCGTTCGAAAACGCAAAAATACGTTCTCGTATTATTTTTTGCATTTTTATTTTTAATTATATTGACCTCCCGAGATGAACTCAAAAATGCTGAGGTTAAGTGATCGAAATTCCGCTCACGACAGCAGATTCGAGCGCCTCAAAGATCAGATGCCTCCGTCCGGCTCTGATTTCAAATTCATAACATT
>JAJOZX010003320.1:35000-87500 GCA_023014485.1 Bathynomus jamesi | reverse complement strand
TAAATAAATAGAATATATAGTGCTTTCTAGTAACCCCTCCATATAATAAGTAGTATCTTGCAGCTCCAGACCCTCTATATAACAGATGCTGGGCCCGTGGACTATCATTATGCGACGGACTCCGATGGAATAATGAACTCTCCTTCTTAGGTTAAGGCTTAGGTTAGGATTTCCCTTTGGGAGAGAAGATGGAATGTCACTCCCCAAAGACCCCACTCCTTTCTCTCCCTCTCTTAGGTTAAGGTTACCCCTTTTGGGGGAGGTCATCCTCCCTTCTCCCCCAAAAGCTCCCTCCCCCTTCATTGCAGATTGGGGGATAACCTCTCCCCCTTCTTACATAATCCTTCCCCTTTGTTGCATACTTTGCAACATTGCATTGCACGCGTCCATTTTGCGCCCATTCCAGTGTGAGCTGTCACAGCCGATGCCGGCCGACCGCTGCGTGGTTCATCATCGAGGCTGGCTCTCCCTTTCTCCGAGGATCTCACGTGTTTAGACCAGCGTCTAACTGTGCTTTGATCAACAACAGCATCTCCGTAAACGTTTTTTGGACGTTTGTGAATATTTCGAACTGCTTCCTTCTCTGCGTTAACTATCGGTTTTATACAAGGGCGTTTGAAAACGGTTTTACACAAGGAGGGGAGGTTAAAACTGGAAAAATCCGGTTATGTGAAGCGCAGAAAGTTCAAACTTACGGCCCAAAAGACATTTCGGCCCCATGGCCTATTATTTAGGTAAGAAAAAGGGTGGGGCAAAATATATTGAGTGCCCCTAGTAATTTCTCTTTTTTTCAGAGTATTTGATTGCTTTGATAAATTTTTATATTGAATCTGATTCGCTAAAAACATTTAGTCACTAATATAGTCCCATTCTATTCCGATGAATAAAGCAAAATTAGGCATGGCTTCCATGGCCACGAATGAATCGGCAAAAGGGAAGACAAGAAATACTCAACAGCTGAATCCAATCTTTGGCCCACCAAAGGATCTCACTGACTTATTTGCTTTCGTCTGAAGATATACTTAATTCTTTCCTGTCTAAGACAGAAAAGAATTAAGTATATCTTCAGACGAACAAAGGAACCACTGGAGTCAGCAATATCATAAAGATTTGGATTAGCTTCTCCTAAGTCGTTGCCCAAAAAGTAAAGACATGATGGGTAGTTGGAAGAGAAGCACGATCCCATACCAAGACCATAACGCAGCCCATCCAAGGTTTGTACGAAAAATATCAAAATGTCTTGAAACAATTCAAAGGGCGGAAAGACCAAGCATCCTATCAAACATTGCTTCTCAAATTTAAATTTGACTCATCGAAGGTCTTTGATATAGCTTCTTGTAAATGTGAAGACTTCCTGACATGTTATGAGAAAGAGCTGCAACTGTTTCGTCAATTTCCAGCGAAACGGACGAAAGCAGTGAGACGTTTAAACTCAAGACAAAGCCATTTATTAATCCCGGACCTTCACAAATGACAATGAGAACCTTCTTCTTGTAATGGTTACTGATAACCGGCCAAACATTCGAAAATTGGCAATACGAAGGATCGAAGTAGCAAGATCTCAAGCTGATAAAATGAAAAGCATTCGCAAGTTCAGTGTACCGAAGTTAAATTTCCATGCACTTGACTTCACTGATATTATATTTTGGACAGGTAGTCCCACTAAGCTTGAGCCATCAGTGACAAAACACTCCGCTGGTGTTCTCAACCAAAGAGGAGTTGACATCATTGGCTAAGAAAAATTAAAACTTTCAATTCCCTTGTCATACACAAGCAGTAGAAAGGAGTATCAAACGTGTAACAGAAGCGGCAAGAGCAGTTTATGGAAGTGAGATGAGAAATGGCCTCGTTAAAACCAAAATTGCATCTCAAGCAATAATGAAATCATTTGAAACCAAGAGAGACTGAAAAATTGAATAAGAAGTTTTCTAGATTACTGTGTTGGGTGGGTTAGGGTGGAACTCAACGAGCAGCCACCTCCACGTGGTGAGTTCTGGGTAATTTAAGCCGAGATATGCATGGCTCGTATCTAGCTTAAATTAGCGGACAGCTGCTCCAATAAGCCAATATATTTAAAGCGATGCAGCTATTTTATGAGTTTCTAAAATAAAACAATCACTGAATGACGCTTAACATCAACCAATCAATGAAAGCAATAAAAACTTATTTTTTGTTAGTATTTTTGAAGAAATACCAAATTTTCCAAATTTCTGTGAGGAATTGGAAAAAAGTGTAGGAGTAAAGTTAAAGAACATAAATAGACAAATCAAATGAAACAATTTATCTTCCTAGCGTAAACACAACGGAAGATACGCTTAAAAATTCAATGATTTTTCTTAATTTTTTGGGGCACATGAAAGGGAAAATCTTTGACCTCTTTGGGGCCGGTAAAGTTGATGTCGCTAATATTTCAGATTTCTTATTGGTACCACACACTAACTTTTGGGTGCCCTTACAAAACTGAATTCTGAAAAAAGTTTTTCTCACTCCACCATAGTATACTGTACACTCGTCATTTTTCATATTCGTATGAAAAGCTAATATATGCTTATAAGCATAAGGTGGCTACTTACCTTGTCATGGTTAAATTTCAACAGAAGCCTGTTCATAACTGACTGTGTTGTGCATTGAAATCTTCTAGAGCGTTAGAATATTATTTTCATAAAATTATTGTACAAACCATAAATTCTTTCAAATGATAAGAATATGTAAGATGCTAAGGGAATACAAAGGCCACCAAACAACAGCAGACCGGGTGGCCCCTACGAGGCTGTCTGTTAACCCTCCTTAAAAAGATGTAAGAAACTTTAAAGGCAACTGAAAGTTTTAAAGCAAAGCAAAGGAGAGAGATTGGAAGGATGGAAAGAAGCTTAAAGATAGTGAAAATCTTAAAGCAAAGATGGGAGAATCCGAATGAAAATTCAACAATACTTTTATGCAGTATGAAATGCTTCTAACTGAGGGTTTAAATCAAGATAAGCATCTAGTCTCCTTTCAAAGGACTCGACCAATTTACTTTGAATTATGCTGGCTGGCAATCCATTCCACAAATTAACTATACGATTGAGAAAAAAATGGTTAGCTTTATCAGAATTAAAATGTTTACCCACTGATTTGAGACCTTACCGCTTGTTCTTTCTGTATTTCTGAAGGTGAAATAATTTTCGGCGTCAACATTATCAAAACTTTTAATAATTTTATATATATATATATATGTCAAAATGTGAAACTAGTCATTTCACGTAATGCCTAAAAATTTCAGGCCTTTTGCTTAATTCGATTAAGCGATTAACGACTTCGTAAACGCTAGGGTACGTTAGGTTAGTAATACGTATTACGTATGTTTAAGGGTCAATCGAATTACGCGAAATGACTGAAATTTTTAGGTACTACATGAAATGACTGGTTTAACAGATTGATTGTAATATATATATTAGCGTGGTTTTTAGTTACAGCAGTGAAATTTCAAAATGAAAATATCTTAAACCTTACTCCCTCAATTTGTTACCGTTTATTAAAAAATTTTTGCTGAGTATGATGTAAATCATAATATTTAAAGGTCGCTCAAAGCACTTTAATTTTCTGACTACTCGCTCAACAGAAAACTGCTTAATTTCTTTGTTGCATGAAAATTAAATAAGGCTAAAAGCATTTTATAAAATTTTATTGACTCTTATTTTATTTTAAACATCTAACTATAGAAAAACTGCAAATATATGACGGTTACAAAATAATTATACTGTAGCTTTTCCTTCAATAAAGAAAATATGTGCGTGCAAGAAAATGGCAAATGGCACCTCCCTTTTACATTTCAAAACCAAATAGGTGACATTTACAACATACAGTAAATCAAGATTTTGTTTCAACTAAAAATAATATAAACAAGACAATAGCAAATGCTTATGTTTGACTGAGCAATTGCTTCAAAGGTTTGGGGAAGCGCTTCCGGTGGTCCTCTACCACTTGGAGAAACTATTGTTTCTTTTTCGTTGCAGGTTGTTGATTCATTGAATAAGGTCATCAAGGCGACGCTACACTCAGCAAAGTCATTCAGGACTCGAATGCCATGTACATTTGTACAACGTCTCGGACATTCTTCCACGATTCGTCCTCGCCCAAAACGGAGGGATCTTTTCCAGTGAAGGTCAGTGGGATATCCAGAATGTTACTTCGAATACAAAGACATTGGTCACCAAAGTTATGTATTTCAGGAATCTCGGTAGCCCCCTGACATTTAACTTGACCCCTTCAGTATATCGGAGGATCCCTCCTCGTCTAAGGCTTTTACCATATCAACGTTTCACTTGAGGGAGAGAGAGAGCAAAACCAACCATTTCTTCGCTTAAATACCAAAGGTGGCGAAACGGGGCCTTTCCAGCCACATGTGAAGCCCAATCGTCAATATTACGAGTAGATTGTAGAGTAGATTAGGAGGAGATTGTAGACACCAATCGACCAGGGAAGTACACCAGTGCGGACGTTAGACAGAAGATAGGAGAAACGGGAGTTCCAGCCCTCCCTGTCCCTGTCGTCCTTAGGATACGTGGGGGACGAAAAAAGATCAGCTGTGAGTAGTCCAGCATTCTCTCACAAACACACTTCTCTTCCTATTCCTCACTACATATACTGTACATTCATCTTACACACTACATAATCTTTTCAAAATTATAAAAAAAAATAGCAAAAATTTACGAGCCTCGGAGTCCGCTGGGGTGGGGACCATAAATAGTCCACTTCTGGCTACCTCACTGCCGATACCGGAAACGCAGACCCGGGGGACGGGGCTGGACCTGCTACTGCCCATTCGAAATGTTGTGGCCCTCTGTCTGATTCACTTTTCTTAAACTTCTGCAATATTCGTGGCCTTTTCTCAAATTTTCAATCTGTTGAACACCACCTCTTCTGCTCAAAACCTCATCTTCTTCCCTCACTAAAACTCAGGTGTCTGGGACGAATGAAAGCAACCATTTTTCTGTCCCCTCTTACTTTCTCTATACTCAATTTCACTGCAAAGGTGGGTGTTGCGTATATGTAAACAATAACTTAACTTGCTCTCGTATTACCGAACTCGAATCTTCCGAATTCTATACCCTCTGACTACAGCGAACATGCCACTCTCAAACTAAATACATCTGCGCTGTTTAACTTTCCCCTAATTCTACTGACTATCTAAAATTCTTTGACTACCTCACTTCCAAAGTGGAATACATTCTTTCCCGCTCTCCCTTTGAAATCTAAACTGGAGATTTTAGCAATGTTCACCACCACCACCGTTGGCTTTCCTCCCATTTTACTAACATACCTGGTGAACTGGCTTACAACTTTACTCTAGTTCATTTAGGATAGAAGATTGTACAGCACCCTACTCGTATCCCAGATCGCCTTGGAGATAGACCCAATATTCAGGCTTTATTTCTTACTTCTCATCCTTCTTCTTACTCTGTGAAACTTTTTTCTAAGATATAAGATTGTGATCCGAGAAGCCCAACTGTTTCCCGTCCTATCGCTCCAATTCGGACTTCGGACGCTCCCAATAGGAGGTGCCTTTGACACTGCTGTTGTTGACTGGGATGCCCTTAGGCAGTACTTCTGTGATTTCCCATGGAATGATTACTGCTTCCGTGGCCGAGGCCCTTCCCAGTGTGCTGTGCGCATCACGGAGGTGATTCTATCGGGCATGGAGTCCAACATTCCATATTCTATTCCTACTACTAATTCAAAAAACCCTTGGTTTAACTGTTTCGGATAGCATTAGAACAAGTAAAGAGAGGAGGCTTTCAGAAGGTACCTTCGCTGTCCAATTCCTGATTCTGACTTAGCTTATATTTCTGCCTGGAATCGTGCAAAATCTGTTGTTCGACTTGCGAGAATTCCTTCATCCGACAAAAAAGTGAAAACCTATTCAATTCTAATTCTTCTCGCTCTTTTTGGCATCTAGCTAAGAAACTCCAACAACTTTATTTCCTCTTCTTTCCCTCCTCTTTACCATTGCGACGGGTCAGTTGCCGTATCTTCTCCTGACAAAGCTGAACTCTTCGCTCGAACTTTCGTTTACAATTCAACCCTGGACGATTCTGGTACTGTTCCTCCATCTCCTCCACCTCTGATCTTATTATGTCTGAAATTAGAATCTCTTCTGTAGCTGTTTTTTCTGCCCTATCTGGGCTCAACTCCAGGAAGGCCGACGGTCCTCATGGTGTTCCTCCTGTTGTCCTCAAGAACTATGCTTTAGTGCTGATACCCTGCCCAGGTAAGCTCTTTCGTCTTTGTCTCTCATCTGGTACTTTTCCTTCCGGCTGGAAATTTGTTTTCATGAAGCCTGTCTTAAAGAAGGGTGACCGCTCACAACCCTCCAACTATGGTCCAATGGCTTTGATTTATTGACTAAGGTGTTTAAGAATCTTCCTATTGAGGATAGATTTAAAAACTCTTCTCACAATCTCCTTTTAAATCGTCATTATGGGTTTCGCAACGGACGCTCTACTAGCGATCTTCTAGCATATCATCTCTCTTACTCTTGGTCCTCCTCCTTTCGGATTTCGGTGAAACTTTTGCTCTTGCGCTTGATATATCAAAAGTTTTTGATATAGTGCCACAAATGTTTAATTTCGAAACTGCATTCCTTCGGTTTCTATCCTTCTATCTGTGCCTTCATCTCTAATTTCCTTTCTGGTCGATTTATAGCTGCGTTTGTACGGGGCTCCAATAAACCTTAGCTCCCCCCCCCGCCCATGGCCTAAACCATTAGAGGTACAGTAAAATTAAACATACCTTACAAAAGAGAATTAATTTAATCCTGCATTTAATGAGAAACAATTAAAACTTGGTGTTCCCGCCATTGGCTTCCAAGTCAGCTTGAATTCGCTTTGGGTAGCTTGTCAAAAGTGACGTGAATAGATCTTGATCGTTACGCAAATTTGCTAAAACAGCTTCAATGTGTTGCTGCAGGTTCTTGAAACAAGAGACATTGGATCAGTTATAAAGGACAAGGTTGAATGTGTTCACAGACGTTCAGGTCAGGAGAATTTCCTGGCCATTCTTCATTTCCAAAGAAATCGATCTCATGGTTCCGCAACAACTGTTGAGTGGCTAATGCCTTAAAGCAGGGGGCCTTATCGTGCAGAAGTGTGACCTGATCGACATCCATAACATTGTTTGGGGTTCTTAGAAAAGGAATGACATGCTGGGATAAAATAATATCACGAACATACTGTCCATCCCAACTCTGACCATTTGGCTTCAGCACCCACATAAGCTTCTTTGCAGGGAACAAAACAAACACACCAACACAGTCTGGACTTTTTAATAATTCGCGATAATGTTCATTGTCATCGATTTCATCTGGTGTTGTGGCCCACACTCGATCATTTTGGTAGTTAGGCTGACGTGTTACGTAAACAAAAAATTCATCGGAGACAGCTAAATGCATGAAATCATCCACATTCCAATCTTCAATATAATGGGCAAACCACATTCTGTCATCGATGTAAGTTGAGTTTTTCTTGGCTTTGGAAGTTCATGCCAAGGCTTTAAACTTTAAGTTTAGCACAGCTGTTTTTCCGCTTACGCGTACCGCTTTCAATGATGTCCTTTGTTTCCTGAGAGAGTGGAAAATTTGGGCGCCCAGATTTGGTTGTATCCATTTCACATTCATCCAAAGTTTTATTCCAATTTCTTTTGACGAAGTCCTCACTTCTTCGCAACTCTTTGGCAACCCATGAACGTGTTATAAAGGTGGCTACAGCATCATCACGAGCTTCCCGAAATGTTATTGTTCGTATGCGATCTATCTCACGTTGCCTCTCCGAATCACCAATAAATTGAGAAGCCATTATATTATCACTTTATCAGCTAGGGTAATTTTAATACCTGCAATAAATAAAGAATTTTATATATTTTTATAATCACTAAAAACTATTTCGATATAAGTAAACATGTAAGCTGCAAATGGGGGGGCTAAGTTTTTTTGGAACCCCTTAGATGGCCACTGTTCTTCTTCTAAAGCTATCGTTTTTAATGTTTAAAACTGTCTCGATACTATTCAGTTATTATTTGCTTTGAAATTTCAGTCAGAAGAAAAAAATTATAAAAATGGATACTTCTACTTATGAGAGTTAACAATTCTTATGTAAATCCTCACCATATATAAAATATGCCCCATAAATCTGTGATCATGTGCAGTACTGACTCGACTTCTATCTTTGATCATGGACCGCTCCTCAGTCACGGATAATTAACATCTTCCTCCTTCCTTGAATAAAAATAATCAATTTTAAAATTAGAAAGAGCCGTTTTGAGCAAAAAACTGAGATTTGTTTATAAAAAACCTCTGAACTGTTATCGAGAACAACGTGAAAAAAAGTTTCAGCAGCTGACGAGAAAGCTTCTAACAGTGGCTGTATCCTCCAGCGCGGGACACGTCAACGCGAAGAAGAGGCGACGTCAAACCGAAACATCAATGCGCTAGTGGCCAAACTTCCTCAAATCTCCGTGCAGCGGGCTGTCTACGATTGGCCAGACTGGCAGTCAACGGCCTGTTGCGTGGCACGGTCAGAGTGCCGATCGGCTCCCGGGGCTGTACCTATTCTCAGCGTGCTATTTTTTTATTTACGTGGAGCAATTGCGTGCTCCGCGACTACTCTTACTCTCGGGCGACATTAAAACTAATCCAGGGCCCACTACAACTTACACATGTCACCATACACAGACATACTTCTGTATGTGTCTCATGGTGCTATTTTGTCTAATATTAACATATTACAGTACAACGTAGATGGCCTCACAAACAAAATTATGCAGCTTAGGGAATTCATACACAAACAAAACATTCACATAGCACTTATACAAGAAACAAAATTAAACTCGCACACAACATCCACCATCCCTGACTTCACGGCGATCCGTCAACATCGTACTGGGGGTCTCAGGGGTGGACTCATCACTTACATATGTAAAAGCATTAGCTACACTGATGCCACCCAAAACATTACAAACACAATCCAAGCAGATAACACGATAGAAAACAGGCAGTTAACATTAAAACACGCGCAAAACACAACACCACGCTAATCAACATTTACATCCCACCAGATAGTTCACCTCAGGTCGCAGCCAATTACAATCCATAGTTACACAATCTGGCCTATCTATCTCATTAATGTCATCTTAGGAGGAGACTTCAACGCTAAAGACACTAGTTGGTACCTGCAAAACCAAAGCAACACCAGAGGCGCCAACATAGTCACACAACTAAACAGCCTCTTCATTCTTAACAATACAGAAGAACATACACACATACCACATCAAGCAGGATACTCAAACTCCTCCCCAGACATAACGTTCTGTTCCCCCTCACTAGCAACACACACACTGGAGAACAGGAAAACCACTGACATCAGACCACCTGCCCATCATCATTACAACACGTTCTACACTGTGCCCCAACAGCCTTAGGCACACTTAGAGAAATTACAGGAAACCTGATTGGGAACAGTTCAAAGTACAGAATAAGGAACAATTCACCACATTAAACAGCACACCCATCATAAACAGCAATACAACACTCAAGACATTTAATCAGATCGTCAATAATGCAAACAAATACATACCCAAGGGCAACATTAGGAAATACAACCCAAATTACACTAGAGAAATAGCCCACCTCATAAGGCAACATAACCTCAAACATAACACACAAAAACCTCACACAGAAGCCATAAAACAGCAGATACAACAGCTCAACACAGAAATAAACAAACTAAAAAAAAAAACCAAATATTTAGGGAATTCATAACACTAAACCACTCCACAGATACATCCAGGCTATACAAAACTATAAACAGCATTACCCACTCTAACAGCAGCATTCACAGTTCACACGCGGCTATCTGTCGCAGCCAAATAATATCTCAGCTTGTTGTGTATATGTTAACATTCTGGTTAATCACTGTTTAAGTGACTTATCTTTGCGTAGAGACAACCAGAAACACGCACAGAAAAACAGCCAGACACAAGAAAACCTACAGACTCGACACGACCATTACACCCTTCAATACAGACCAGACCACCAAGATCATCAAAAACATTAAGAATTCGAAGGCTACTGGACCAGATAACATATCTAACATACACCTTAAACACTTCGGCCCACAGGGAATACTAACTCTCACAAATATCAGCACATATTCATACCAACACTAATAATTTTACCTTGTTTTCATATGTCAGGAATAATACAAACTACTCAAACCAAACAAAAATCCAACAAAACCAGCTTCCTATAGACCCATTACTTTACTATGCACACCTTCCATTATCGCCTACTCAACATGGATTCAGACCTCACCACTCAACTACGACATTACTCACTAACCTCAAGCAGCACATCATGGATGACAACTACAGGCGACCAGCTCAACGTACATTATTAGCAACAATAGACATTAGTAAAGCATTTGATGCTATGTCACGTTTCCCTCTCATAAACAAAATACTCAACACAAACATGCACAATAACACAAAGATGGCTCAGGAACTATATACTTACATTATGTATGTATAAATATATATATATATATATATCAGACCAACAAAGACCCTAGGATCCACTCATGGCTGGTCTACCTAACTGTGTTCGTAATTGTGTATTGTGTATGTCCTCCGTGGTGGCAGAGGGGACCTACAATTTTACGTGTGTTCCGAATCACAAGAACATAAGAAAAATATGTAACAACTTTCTGTACATTGATAATTATTTAGTTTTGCAAAATTGGTCGTTGCCAATTTAAAATTAATTAATTAATTATCGATTTAAAACTAGTTTTAAATCGATAATTAATTAAAGATAGAGTCTCTGGATCCAGAGGATCAAGTCAGATAGACTACTATCCACAAATATGTTACTCTATATTATATTTATTACCGACATGCAAATATACAAGATCCAAAGAATCCAGTCAATTTCATTACGGTATCCATCAATACTAGTACCTTGCCAACGAAAAATAAGTCACGGTCCATATCGTTGCGGACCAAGTCAAAATTTACAACCATATACATTACAATATATACACTTAGGACGAAAAGTGTAGGTGTGGCTGTAAAGATTGTACAGTAATGTATAAATGTGTGTGCACCCATTTTGGGTCTCCCATTTAAAGGTGTTTGTGGGGCAAGTGAAGATCATGAGTTTTTCAATACCTCACAGTACTATGGGGGGCACCGCTCGGCAGAGGAATCTCTTTAAATGGGGTGTGTAAGGACAGAGAGTATCCCCTAACCCAAGATGCTGCCTCCCTATATCCCACAACACTTGTGCTGAGCTGTGGGATCTATCACCACAAAGCCTTAATTTTACTACCTTTAAAAATCGATTAGACGCATATGTTGATAGATTGGGTATAGTTTACCGGTAGAAGTAATTGGTAGCACGTCTAACATGTTTATAAACTATTCCAGCTATTTACTACTCTATGCGTAAAAAAGTTTTTGGCAACTGCTGTCTCGAACCTTCTACTTGTCAACTTACACCCGTTATTTCTAGTCCTATTATATTGAGATATTTCGGAAAAGCTATCTCTATCTACGTTTTCTAATCCAGGTTTTCAAAATTAGGAGGCTAAGGGGTGATCGAACCCATTCTTAGTCTCGAGTGTTGTCAATTTTAACTCCTTAAGCCTATCCTCGTACGACTTTGACCTAAGCGATGGAATCTTAATTGCTCGTCTCTGAACTCTTTCGATTTTGTCTATATCTTTGCGCATATGCGGATTCCAAAATTGGACCGTGTACTCCAAATGGGGTCTAACTAATGATTAATAAAGAGGAAATATAATATCGCGCGATTTGTACTAAAAAATTCGAGCTATAAAACCTAACACTTTGTTCGCCTTATTGACCGCTGCTGTACTTTGGTGATTTCAAAGTAGCAAAACAGTGACTATAAACTCCTAAATCTTTTTCCTGCTCTACGCTTGTTAAATCTTTCCCTGACATACTATACGCAAAATTACCGTTACGCGAACCTATATGCAAAATTTTTGCACTTATGGCAAAGGAGATTTAACTTGGATGTGACTGACCAATGAACGATTTTATTCAGATCTTCCTGAATTTTACCTCTATCTTCGTCATTAATCGCCCTACCACCCAGCTTCGTGTCATCCGCAAACTTTGAAACTGTACTGACTAGGCCGACATCTAAATCGTTAATATATATAAGAAAAAACAAGGGGCCTAATACAGAACCCTGAGGAACGCCACTCGCTACATTAGCCCAACACGACTCCGCTCCATCAACGACCACCCTCTGTTTCCTACCTCGCAACCACTCTTCTAGCCAATTTATTACTACACCCCTGATTCCATGAGCCTTAGTTTTTTTCAATGAGTCTTTTGTGCGGCACGGTGTCAAACGCATTTTGAAAATCTAAATACACTACAATGTCTATCGTAAACGTCAATCACGCTTTGGAAAAATTCTAAAAAATTAGTTAAGCAAGATTTGTTTCGCCTAAAACCGTGCTGCGTATTTCTAACTAGTTTATGCACTTCTAAGTGTTCGACTATACGATCCCTAATTATTGATTCCAGTAGCTTACCTACAACAGACGTTAAACTGATTGGCCTATAATTTCCCGCCGCACCTTTATCGCCTTTCTTAAAGATAGATGTTACGTTTGCTAACTTGAAATTATCTGGTACACACCCCTCAGAAACAGACGCATTGAAAATCTTTGTTAGCGGCACAACAATGCTATCTTTTAAATCTTTTAGTTGTATGGGATATATGGAATCCGGCCCCGGTGATTTACGCGTTTTCATTTTATCAATATAGCGCATTACTTCCCCTTCACTAACCACTATATTATCCAAAATATTACCATTATCAAAAGGTATTATGTCTAGAAGATGTAACGAATATCCCTACGGTCATATAGTAAAAACTGACGTAAAAAATTCGTTTAGCAAGGTAGCCATTTCCTTCTTTTCAGAAACTAGATCTCTGTTTACATTTTTCAAAGGACCCAAGACTCTTTTTACTGGATTTCTATTATTGACGTATTGAAAGAATCGCTTGGGGTTTTATTTACCGTCACGAGCTATGGAGATTTCAAATTCGCTCTTGAACTTTTTTATTACACTTTTCGCTTCACGCCTTAGAGATATGTAGTTGTTTCGTAACCACAAATTGTCTTTAGAGATATGTAGCCTATAAGCCCTAAGTGCGATACTCTTTATAATGTCTCCTACTCTAGAAGTAAACCACAAGGGCTTGTTTACTTTCGCACGCTATAATTGAGGAATGTGTACCGTACAAAATTAAGTCCTAAATACTGTTTCGAACGATTCCCACATTAGTTTTGCCTTGGAGTTCCCCATTACGTTTTCTCAATTGACGTGTGACAATTTATTTCGAAATTTACTAAAGTCTGCGTGCTGGAAGTTAACTGGTTTCGAGTGACTTACTGAGAGGACAAACTCTAACTCGACTAAAATTCCTACCATATTGTGATCGCTATTGCTTAACGGTTCTATTACTTGAAGATCAGTAATTAGCCTATCATCCGTAGTTATTACTAAATCTAAAATACTGTCCAACCTCGTAGGTTCCCCAACCTTTTGAATAAGAAAGCTATCCTCGAGAAAATTAACTAAACGATTACCTTCCGCGTCTCCCTGCATTGTATCGTAATTTACGTTAGCGCAATTAAAGTCACCCATAACTAAAGCCTGCTCACTACCGATTATTCTCTTTAGTTCACGATATAACGCTTCGTCCGTATCAGCTGTTTGATTAGGGGGCCTATATATAACCGCAACAAGAAGTTTGAAATCGTTCAATTTAAGTTCTGCTATAGTCGAATCTATCGGTTCTGGAATTGTGTGCTTTACTTCTATAACGTTCGCTATATTATCGTTGATAAAAACAGAATAGGTAGGCGAGGAGGCGGTGTTACGTTGTATAACAAAAAGTCTATAATCTTTAATTTGATACTCCCCTACAAAGTCAAGAGTTTCAGTGCTAAGCCGCGATTCATTTATCGCAATTACAACTTCGCGAGCGCAGTGGAAATTTATGGAATTTACGCTGGGACCGTTCGAGTTACTGTCTCTATTTCATAATACGGCAGCCTGAAAAGAAGTCTTCCTAAACGCGCAGCTCCAACGTCATTAAGATGAAGTCCATCTCCGAGGAACAAGTCCCTCCTGCCGTAGAAACTGCCAACAGGAAGGAGTGCATTTTGCACATTTTTGGAACAAAGACACTTTAGGTTATTGTTAATATAGGTCCCCTTGCTGTAGAAATCGTTACGATGGATAATTCGAGGAAGTATACCTGTTAAAACAATCTTATTAGTTTTTTCCGTTAATCGCTCTAGTAAGTCCCTGTACCTAGCCAGGATTTCTTCCGATCTAGAATTTAAAACGTTATTAGTACCGACATAACATACGTTGTGTCCTCAGAGGTACCGTCTGTAAATTGGTTAACACTATTAGTTATATCCTCCACCCATGCACCAGGGTAGCAGTAACGGCGCCTACGACGAGGGTTTCTCCCACAGAATTCCTCGAGCTGCCCTCGAACAATGGAATCGCCAACGAGTCGTATTTCCAGTTCATCAGCATCATCGAAACCTAAAACAGAAAACTTATTGTTTGTTATTACTGGTAGACATGTCTTAGGTTTTCTCAATGGGGCTCCATTACGCCTCGAACGAAGGGTTGGGAACTAGGAGAAGAGAGAGGGCTATTAATACTATTTATATTATTAGTAGAAACTGAGGCAGGAGGGGTCGTAACTGGAGTTCAAGGGATTCTAATTTTGCCGTCAGGAGCATCACCCTTTCTTCAAGCCTTACTCTGGCCTCCTCCTCACGTTCTAACTCGTTTCTCAGCACTTCCAAGTTTGAGCACCACCTGCAAAGAAACTGTTCATTATTATTAGCCATTGTAAACGCGTAAGCTACAAATTTCCCTTCACAGCGACAGCAAGTACTTGACGGGGGTGCCATGCTTTTATTAGTTAAACAAAAAAAAAAACGAGCGTTTGGAAATTAATAAATTACAACGTAGGTCTACCGCGTTTTTGAAACGCAGAAACAATTCTATATTCATTTAGTATAAATTTGTGTTACAAGAACCTAAGTATTATAAATACTCTTCTGTTACAGATCTTTTGTCAGTAGCTTATCTCTCCGCGATTCGACCCGACTTTTTTCCTTTTCTTCACACGGTTTGTGACCACACTCTACCTGACCTCTCGAAGGAAGGAAAAATGAATCTTATGTCTCCACGTTTTCTGATAGATTTGAAAAACAAACAAGGCAAGCCACGTGCAGTAGCCTTGGTTTGATCAAATAATATAGTATTGAATAACGTCAATAAATGAAATTACTTCGTGCTACTAATCATTCATTAACGAATATATTTAGTTATGAATGCACGGAACACAGTATTTTTTTTTAAAACACTTCAACGAAAACCATATTCAATTGATAACACTGGACACTCGATAAAACACGTCTGTTCACAAAGAAAGACTGTATGTATATATATATATATGTATGTATATATATGTACGTATTTATATAAATATGTCCCTTTGCATTGTCCGGAGCGATAGGGCGAGTCCCTCTGTGGCGAATGTGGGAATCCACATTTCTTCGGTGTAAGGGCTTTCTCTGCCCTCGTGGACCATTGGACCCGTTTGGGGACCCGCTGATCTCCTGCTTCTTTTCCTTTCTTTCCTCCTTTAACCCATTCTTTCTGGCTTCTCTGTTTTTTGGCGTCGTTCTTTGGACCTTGATTTTGACCCCTTCCTTGGCCCTTGGGTGTGGGAGGTGGTTGCCCTGCACCCTTTTCGCTTTCCAATCAAACCCAAACCCTGTCCCTGCCACTTTTCACCGTGCGTTGGATGAGAGTGGCCGCCTTTCAGGCACAGGGACTGGGTATGGGTGTATCTCCCCTGCGTGACATCTATCGGCGGTGGGACCAAGTGTGCCCACGATTCGCCTTTCCCTTGTTGGAGTCGGTGGTGGCTGGATGCGCGCGGGGGATGAAGATCTTTTGTTTCGCTATGAATACTAGGGTGGAGCGAAAAATACTTTTTTTCTAGTATGAAGTTCTAATAGTGATTGAAAGTTGCATTTAGTGGACTTGCATATAACCGCAGAGTCCTGTTTGCTGTGGTGAGCCACCTTGAATGTGATATATTGCCTGGACTCTTATGACTAAGACTCTTTGAGAATGTTCCACTTGATATAGCCTTGTGAATTTCAAGAAGGTATTTCTGGTCAGTACTTATGTCATCTACATCAACTTCACACATGTCCTCTTGAATTTCAATGGGTTTGAAGTTAACTATGGGAAGCTTTTCACAGTCTGAAAGTGCTCGGCCAATTTCTCCTGAAAATGCTCTTGGTCCAGTAGTGGTACCATCCAAGTGATGAAACAGATGGCGCAATGGAAGTTCATTAAGGTGTAAAAGGCATATCAGCCACTGCAATGGCTTATTAAAGGCTTCTTCCAGTAATCTTATTGTGCCTCCAATACTACCAGTGTTAACCACTGTCGAATCACAGCCAACTGCAACGATGTTCCCTATATCAACATTCCTTTCTTTCAAGCAATTCACTAGCGCTGTGCAAATGTATTTAGCTTTGCCACTGGAAGGTGTCACATGTGCAAAGTACAGAGAGTGTGGTTCAGATATTATGCTGATATGCTCTTCGCGTTTGGTTCTTTGGTGGTTAGAGCCATCACTCTCCTGGACTTGAATCATTGTTTTATCCTTTCTGCCATCAAAGTACAATCCCCGCATGGTTTTTGGCTCCTATCTGTTGTAGTTCCTTTCTCTGTTTTGTCTTTCACGTCTTAGCTTACTTCTGTCTATAATATTCCCTTTGTCTTCGGGAGTAAGTGAGTAACAATTTTAAGATCTGCCAATACTGCAGAAGCAATAGCAGCCCCAGCTCTGTCCGACATTTTAAATCTATCACAAGTAATTGCTAATGAAGGCAGTGGCTCACGCATCTGTTGTTCTGATATTACATATTGAGTCGAGGTTGTATCTTCCTCATTATCTTCAGATATCTCTTCTAGTTGTTGAAGTTCACTTGTCTCTGTTTCGATTTGTAAGTTGGACGTATTGGTTATAGTAGCACTAGTTGTTTGTGAGGATTCCAGACGTGCTTTTTCCATTTCCTTTCGATGTTCTCTTGCTTGTAATCGTCTTGTGTGTGCTATGTCAATGCTGCCTATCACCATTATTCTGCGTGTTCGTTGGTCATTTAAAAAATCCTGCTCTTTTGGAGGGACTTTCTTACTCTTTTCACATGAGCATCTCCTAAACTCCTTACATTTGCAGGTGCAGATGTCAAACAAAGTGCATTTTGAAGAGTTTCCAAATTCTTCAAGCTGATTTTTGTACTTAGGCTGATCCTTGCGTGACTTGTATGGCTTTAATAAGGACCTGTATTTATCATGGTACACTCGCATCATCTGTAAAACGCGTGTATGTGAAACTATTGGCAAAGAGGCCTTCTTCCAAATATTTTCTACCTTTTTGGAAACTGCCTCTGCTATTTCAGAAAATGAAGGCTCCTTGTTATTCATCTGCTCCTTCACTAAATGTTTTGTGAACAGGTAATCTTTCATAATGCAGTTATAAGTTGGTAGTTGCATATCACTCATCTCACAAGGTACTTCAAATATGGCACACTTCATATGTTCTCTAGTGAAATGTTTATATTTAGTATTTGATGCCATAATATTTTTAAGAAAAATTCACAATCACAAAATATCCTGTAACATCAAAACATTATATAATTAATATATATAATATATTTTATAAGTATATATAATATATTATATAAATATATAATATATTATATAAATAAACTAAAATTATGTAATACATTATAACAAGCATTTTATAATAAAATCAATATTATCTCTATATAAATCACTTTAAAATAAAGTTTTATAATATTCCGATCATATTCAAAAACTCTCCGATCAACTGAGCGACTAGGCCTACTACCTAAGAAGACAAATGTTAACACACTGTTCTAATGACTCACAGAAAGAAATTCCTTCACACCAAAACCCTCCCCCACAACCTTCCCCAAACCTCCCCCACAACATTCTGTGTAGTCTCAACATGACTCAGTTACTCTAAATTGTGTTAACTTCAGCTCTCTTGTGGCAGCTGAAGATATTAAGCATATGAAAAGGCATTTTTACAAAACGAATTCCTATCATTTACGAATCTTAATCAAACTATTAGATAATTCTAAGATAAATTTTATAATAGTTTGACAAACCTAAAATAGAAGCATTTTTTTCCTTTTTACACAAAATTGTGTTAACTTTAGCCCCCTGGTGGCAGCTGAAAATTTTAAACAAATTAACTCATATTTTGGTAGGCATATTTCGTCCACTAAATGCAACCTTTAATCACTATTAGAACTTCATACTAGAAAAAAGTATTTTTCGCTCCACCCTAATGAATACTCTCCCTCTCGGCTTACGACTACTGCTTCTCATTTCCGGACTACTACTTCTCTCAACACTCGGGTGGTGGGCAACCAGGCCCTCGAGTCCTTTACCACTGGAAGACCGCAACCTAATGGGGTTGACTCCCCTGTGGAAGCGGAACGCTTGCACTCTCCTTTTCCGTTGCCGACCCCAGTCCGTCCCTCGACTGCTCTTGGACCTACACTCTCTGGAGCAGGGATCTCGCCTCAGCCCACTTCAGCCACCTTCGGGCAAGTCAAGTTCCACCGAGGACTTGCCCCCACAACCCGGCTTCTTGCTCTCCCCATACGCCCCCCTCACCCGCCGTCAGCCCACCTCCCCACGGAGAGAGCCTCGCGGTGGACGGGGCAGCCGGCATTCACGGCCGTCCTATCGACCGTTGAATATCCCAGTCCATTTCGACTCTACAGCCTCCCTCTCCCTTCCAAGTATCCACAAATTCCTGGTGATTCGGCGTACATCTGGGTCCCTTCCGACCAACTCTGAACGGACGTTCCAGGCGATCCGAACCCACAGCAACTCCAGCCGCTATGACGTACGCCCACAGAGGGATGGCTCCCTTCTCGTAAAATCACGCTCAGCCGCAGAGACAAAAGTCCTACTCTCCGAGCATCCAAGGACATCAGTGACGGTGTCCGTTTCCCCACACCCTCGCCTCAACCAGAGTCAAGGCACTATTTACGCCACCCGTCTATTGTCGATAGCAGTGAACGAGCTCCTGGAGGACCTCGCACCCCAAGGAGTCAAAGATTTATCGCTTCACATCCCGACAGGGAGGCACCCCCTCCCCCACCCCACGTCTGCTCCTTACTTTCAATACACTAATCCACCCCGGCCGCATTGTATGGGGTATGGGAGACCGCGCGTCATGCGAGTTTTCTATCCGCCCATACATCCCAGACCCGACCCGTTGCTTCCAACTTATTGCATTTAGACACGTTAGCTCCGTTTGCCGGCAGCCGCATCAACTGTGTGTCCACTGTGGACGACTCGGGGCACCTGTCAGGGTGAGCAACACACCCAAATGCTCCAACTGTGAAGGCGCACACCCCTCTTCATCCCGCGAATGCCTTTTCTTCAAGTTCGAGGAGGAGGTTCGAGGCCTACAAGTGACGGACTTCCTTAGCCCCCGTGAGGCACGAGACAGGACACCCCCGGCCTCACCTCCCGACTCCGCACCCTATGCCGCTGCTCTCAGCTCTATCATCTCGGCACGCCGCCCTGGCCTACCGCCGAAACCCCCCCAGCCACTGCTCCCTGTTCCCCCCAAAGAAAATCCTCGCAGGACCCGACGGTCTCCTGTCCCCCCACCATTCCTCCTCTTTCCGCACCTCACCTGCCACGAATCCCCCAGGAGTCTGGGACCAGGACACCCAGGTCCCATCCACCTCAAACCCTGCCTTCCCAGTACTTCCTGCACACGCCCGAACCTGCCGCCCGGAGCAAGCCGTCGAGGCGGAGACGCCGGAGCGTGTCGCCAGACCCTCCGGCCTTCCAACGTCTCTCCCCCTCTTCCCCTAGGACCATGAAGACGGCTCGGACCCTCACACCGGCCACCACGTCTACTATGTCCATCTCTCCCCATCGCAGAAGTCCCACCACTCTACCCCCACAGACCCTGACAATAGTGGATGAAATCCACGACCCGCCCCGTACGACGAGACCCAGTCCGAACAATATCCTCTACCCCGAGGATCCAGTGGATGCGGCACTGGCGCAGCTGCACGGTGTGACCGAGGGAAGCTCGGCCGCGCCCACGAGTCTCATGGATCTGCCCTTGCCTCCTGGTGCCATTTTCTCCACAAGACCACTCTGGTTCACCTCCTTCCACCCCCATCGTACCTACCCCACCAACATCCCCGGCCCCCTCCTTGTCAGCCACCCTGAGTACGCCCTCCCTCCCACCCGCCCGGTCCTTTTGGTACCCCCTGTCACCACCTAGGGTCCGCCGTGAGCCCCCGGACAGGCGGGGTAGCGCCACTTTTGGGGTTAACGTGTCCCCTCCTGGCCCGACCACAGAAGTGCTTTGACGGGCTTTTGATCCTCTCAGCCCACGCTGTTCCTCTGCCTGCCGTGATCCACGCCTCCGGTCTCGCTCGGCCGACTCGACCCCGCAACCTCCGCGGGGTTCGACAGGCCGACCGATTCCTTCCCTGGTGAACGGTAGATAGCCAGCCATGCTCCCGACCCAGCCTTCAATTTCGCGAACTCCAAATCTCCCTTCACACTCCAACCTCCTAGCGCCTACACCTTTACCCATCCCCCTTCATCAACTAATGGATCCCCCGAAAACCACAAGGCCTTCACTGGAACTGTCGAGGAATATTTGCGAACTATGGACTATTAACTCCTTGACTGCCACTTCCCGTCCGGTGTGTGTATGTCTCCAGGAGCTAATCCTGGTGACCAGGCCCATGCCCTGCCCTACTGGTTATTTTTGCATCGCCACCCGCCTCCTACCTGCACTCGAAGGGGAGCTGCCATCCTCGTACACCACGCAGTCCCCTTCTACAATCTCTCCATCCGGTCCCCGCTACAGGTGACTATCCAGGGAGAGCTGGACGGCAGACAGTACACCGTTTGCTCAATCTACCTCCCCCCCCCGACGCTCAAGTCTCCCGCGACGACCTGGTGGAAGTCGTAGAACAACTCCCCAGGACCTTCCTACTACTGGGCGATTTCAATAGTCTTCACCCCTTGTGGGGCGACACACACACGACAGATATCAGGGTTGGGGCCATATAGGTAATGACCGAGCTCTCCTTCGAGTGCCTCAACGATGGCTCTCCTACATTCTACCATGCCACCACCTGCACTCCAGTTGAAACGAGGGACAGGTCTATACAGGATCATGCCACGTGAAGTCTTCCATGGTCCTCTCGGAGGACTTGCCCTCCTAGTGACCATCTCCCCATTCAACTCACCGGTACGCGAACAGTCTTGTCGGGTCGATTGAGGGTAAGGTGGGCCCAATTCACGTTGGTAGTAACCCGCTTTCTTGACAACACGTACACCACCCTTGCACTCGTCGAAGTATGTGATACAACTGCCCACTTCCCATCCATCGAGTCCGTCGTTCTAGCGGCCGCAAGCACTAGCGTACCACAATCCTCCGCCTACCCCGCGCCAGACGGGTGCCTTCGCGCACTCCTTCGGGGTCCACCGAGGCCGTGTGCGCCAAGAAGGCGACTCGGCGTTTCTATCGCACGCGACTCCCTGTCCATCGCACGGAGATGCAGCGGGTCAGGGCCATCGCCCGCCGCACAATGAAGACAGGCACGCCAAGAGGCTCGGCGCGCTTTGTGTCCGGCATCATCGCCAACACACCTTCGGCTACCATCTGGAAGAAGGTACGGGGTGTCGAGAGGCGACATGTCCCCTCCCGACCACCGGTCCTCCGGACTAACGACGGACTCCTATGTGAGCTCAAGTCGGTGACAAACCACCTTGCTTCTACCTTGGCTGCAGAGGAAGAAACGGCGGCGAATTCCGTACCCGCCCCTGACGATAGCCCCCTCCACCGTCCATAGACTGCACCTACAACCGATTGTTTACCATGCGTGAACTACAGGCGGCACTGACCTCTCGACGATCCCCTTGTCCCGGTCCGGATGGTATTCCGTACGGCATGATCCAGCACATCCACACTACCTTAAAGATTTTCCTGCTAGACCTATACAATCGCATATGGATAGAGGGCGCCTTCCCCTCTAGGTGGAAGGAGGCCCACGTCATCCCTATCCCCAAACCCGGCAAAGATTCCATGGACCCCACAAACTACAGACCAATCGCCCTGACGTGTTGGCAGCGACCTTTTTTTCGAGAATCTTGTAGGCACATGGGAAGTAATTACGCGATTATCGTTCGTTCTTGAACGTCTACCCAGTCCGGCTTCAGACAATTCCGCTCCACCACTGATCCCCTCCTGCTTCTCAGCCGAGACTTACAGGATGCCTTCGACAATGGACAGTTCGTACTGTCCATTTTTTTTTTTTACATCCAGAAGGCCTATGACACCACCCGTCGAGCAATGATCCTCGGTCAGCTCCGACATCTGGCCTCGTCGGAGCCATGCCTTCCTTCATCAGGGGCTTCCTTTCTTCCCGGACCTTTAAAGTCCGGGTGGGCTCAGTCCACTCTGACACCTTTGAGGATGCTTCCCTGTGGGACCCCGTCCTCCTGCACAGTGTGAGACCGTGTTCATCACGACGGTGAAGCAGAGAACAATGCAAGGTCATCCACGTAAATGGAAGAGCGGATGGTGGGTGGAAGGCAATCTACTTCGCAGGGCGAGAACCGTCTGTCGTTCAACGGCAAATGCAGCTCGCCATCTACCGGGTGGAAAGGTGGGCGACGTCGGTGGGTTTTCGCCTCTCTTTCATCCAAGTCCAAGTGTATGGTCTTCAGTAGAAGACCCACAACCCTTCCTCTGCGTATAATGTGACAGAGAGGGTAGTCCTCTTGCGTGGAGGGTACCACCTCGTTTTCTGGGCATGACCCTAGACCGACGGCTCAATTGGGTTCCCCATCTCAAGCACCTAAAGCAATCCCTTCGACGCCCGCTCGCTCTCCTGGATCACCTCTCTCTCACCACATGGGGTGCAGATCGACGCTCTCTTCTTCGCCTTTACGGTTCATAGTCCAGCTTCGACTGTACTATGGAAGTGTAAACTGCACTACCAGCCTCCAACGCCCGCCTCCGTATCCTGGACCCGGTACTTAATAGAGGCCTCCGCCTCGCAACCGGTGCTTTCCGCTCCTCCCCAGCCTCCAGCCTCCGCATTCCACATGATCATCTCCCTCTCGCCCTCCGACGGGGTCTACTCCTCATGAGGACATCGCTTCTGGGCACGGCGGTTTCAGAAGGTAGCCTCCGTCACTGGAGGTAAGAACTACCACATCAGGGAAGTGCCAGCTCTGTGCACGAAGCGGTCCGCTCTTTCCTTGATCTTTTCAACATGCCCGCCCCCTCAGTTATCCCCATTTCATTCAACATCTACCCCCCCTGGATCCTCACCCCTATCAAGTTTTGCAAAGATCTGTGTGCCCTACCGAAGACTGACCTGTATATCATGGCGCTCGTGGTACTTTTCCGCGAACACGCAACCCAACACCCGGACGCAGTCCCCATTTACACAGATGGTTCCCGCTCGAAAGCTGGTGTGGCCTCCTCAGCGGTGATTCTGTCCCAGCCGCTTTCCCGGGGCGTCGGCCTACCCCGCGAGGCCTCCGTAATGGCGAAAAGTTCCGCCGAAAAAACGGAGGCCCTCGAAAGAGCTGGCAGAGTGGGTGCGCACAATATCGTCATTGGGAATCCGAATAAAAGTGCACTTCTCTCCCTAGAAAGATTTAACTCCCCTCACCCGCTCGTCTGTACCATCCAGCAAAACGTCCACTTTGTGACTGTCTTGTGTTGGAAGTTCGTTAAATTCTGCTGGGTCCAGGCTCATGTCGGCATCCACGGTAACGAGGCGGCGGACCGCACAACAAAGACGGCCTGCTCACTGCCGGCCTCATCCCGACCCCTCCCCTTCTCTGACTTCTTCCCGACTTTCCGCTCCATATGGCAGCGGGAATGGGACCAGGCCACACAAAATAAATTCCACACGATCAAGCCACAAATAGGCTACTGGGCCTCCTCATTCCACCGGTCGCGCCATAAAGAAGTAATCCTAGTCCGTCTCCGCCTAGGCCACACCCGCATCACCCACGGACACCTTTATGGCGAAATCGCCAGCCCCGCTTTACCCTACTTGCCATACCCCTATCACTGTCATACACCTCCTGGTGGAATGGCCAAAGTTGTCCGCTCTTCGTCGCAGGTGTTTCCCTCTCGGCCGAAAATCCCATACCCGACCGCCTACGATCCATACTCGCCGACGGCCCCCACTTTTCAACGGAAGCGATTCTCTTCTTCCTTACTCACTCCCATCTGCTCCATCGTATCTAAAACCGTACCCCTCCTACCCGCTATCCAGCGACTGACCCTTACTCACTCCCCTAGTCTACCACCCCCAGCACAGTAACATCACCCACTCACTGCCTCGCCGAGATATGTACCGCTCTTTGAAGGTTCTGATTTACCGCCGATTCGTACCTAAATTGTTTGTAATTGCGCTCGCGAAGGTGTCGCATATTTATGTATACATAGAGAAATCTATATGTATTTTTTATATATATATCCTTAAATGCTCGTAGCCTACGAAAGAAATACATTTATCGCAATTATCATGAATTTTGAATCGTGGCTTATTTTTTCATTCAGTGCTAAGTCTTTAATTGCTTGTAAACTCGTGACTTTATAACCTTTAATTTGAAACACCGCCTCCTCGCCTACCTATTCTATCAACGATAATATAGCGAACGTTATAGAAGTAAAGCACACAAAATGAACGATTTCAAACTTGTTGCGGTTATATACAGGGTGTCCCAGAATTACTATCTATTTCAATGAAATCGGACAAATTTTTTAAAAACAACTTTTATTTATGTTTATCATGTTTAATATGTGTTAAAAATGTATAAATTTCTAAATTTTTTTAATAATTTTATTTTCATAATTTTTTCATTATCTGGTCCAATGAAAGACCGTCTGAAGTCATAGAATGGCAAAGAGACTCTCCAAAAGTTAACGTGTGGCTTGGAATGACCAAATCCAAAATTTATGGCCCATTCTTCTTTGCGGAATCAACTGTAACAGGTACCGTCTACCTTGATATGCTTCAGCAGTTTCTCGAACCACAGCTTCTTGATGATGGCATTCTTGATAATGTTGTGTTTCAACAAGAAGCATTGATCTTTTGGCGATAAACCTTTGTTTTTATGAAACCCCATGCAAAGAAATCTAGGGGTGTCAAATCCGGAGAACGCGGAGGCGAAGGTCGAGGTCCTCCACGTCCAATCCACCGATTCGGAAGGCGTCTGTTGAGGTATTCTCGAACAATTAGAGCATAATGACATGGTGCTCCATCTTGTTGAAACACAACATTATCAAGAATGCCATCATCAAGAAGCTGTGGTTCGAGAAACTGCTGAAGCATATCAAGGTAGACGGTACCTGTTACAGTTGATTCCGCAAAGAAGAATGGGCCATAAATTTTGGATTTGGTCATTCCAAGCCACACGTTAACTTTTGGAGAGTCTCTTTGCCATTCTATGACTTCAGACGGTCTTTCATTGGACCAGATAATGAAAAAATTATGAAAATAAAATTATGAAAAAAATTTAGAAATTTATACATTTTTAACACATATTAAACATGATAAACATAAATAAAAGTGTGTTTTTAAAACATTTGTCCGATTTCATTGAAATAGATAGTTAATTCTGGGACACCCTGTATATCGGTTCTGGAATTAAGTTCTGCTATAGTCGAATCTAGGCCCCCAATTGCGCCAACGTGAATAAACGAATTTTCTCGAGGATAGCTTTCTTATTCAAAAGGTTGGGGAACCTACGAAGTTGTATAGTTACTAAATCTACTGATCTTCAAGGACAGTATTTTAAAAAGATCAGTAGATTTAGTAATTAGATGTGATCGCTATTGCTTAACGGTTCTAATATGGTAGAGTTTGTCCAGTTAGTAAGTCATTCGAAACCAACTAACTTCCAGCACGCAGACTTTGACGTGTGAAAATTTATTTCGAAGTTGACTACGTTTTCCTAATTAGTAATGGGAACTCCAACGCAAAACTGATTGAGGAATGTTTCGAACGATTCCCACTAGTCCTAAATGTGTACCGTAGAAAATTAAGCGTGCGAAAGTAAACAAGCCCTTGTGGTTACTACATAAGTCCAAACGCGAATTTGAAATCTCCATAGCTCGTGACGGTAAAGAAAACCCCAAGCGATTCTTTG
Organism: Bathynomus jamesi; assembly: GCA_023014485.1. NCBI lineage: Eukaryota > Metazoa > Arthropoda > Malacostraca > Isopoda > Cirolanidae > Bathynomus > Bathynomus jamesi. The sequence continues at coordinate 61,103 of JAJOZX010003320.1, read as the reverse complement.
TTTGACGGAGTGTCTTGGCTATCTAGTTTCTGAAAATTCCCCGTCAATAATAGAAATCCAGTAAAAAAAGAAATGTATTGTAAACGTTGAAAAATGGGACCTTGCTAAACGAATTTTTTGTTTTTACTATAGAAGATGTGGTATGTCTATCAAAAGGTAACGAATATCCCTACGGTCATAATGGTAATAGTAATGCGCTATATTGATAAAATGAAAACGCGTAAATCACCGGGTCCGGATTCCATATATACCATAGAATTAGACACAACTAAAAAGATGCATTATCTGGTACGGACCTCTCAAAGAATTAAAGATTTTTAATTTCGTCAGCGACACAACAATGCTAAGTTAGCAAACGTAACACCTATTTTTAAGAATGGCCTATAATTTCCCGCCGCACCTTTATCGCCTATCAGTTTCACATCTGTTGTAGGTAAGCATTGGAATCAATAATTAGGGATCGTATAGTCGAACACTTATTTCTAAACTAAGAAGTGCATAAACTAAGCAAAAGATACGCAGCACGGTTTTAGGCGAAACAAATCTTACTAGAATTTTTCCAAAGCGTCATTGACGTTTACGATAGACATCGGGCGGTTGATGTAGTGTATTTAGACTTTCAAAAAGCGTTTGACATCGTGCCGCACAAAAGACTCATTGAAAAAACTACTACACCCCTGATTCCATGAGCCTTAATAAATTGGCTAGAAGAGTGGTTGCGAGGTAGGAAACAGAGGGTGGTCTTTGATGGAGCGGAGTCGTGTTGGGCTAATGTAGCGAGTGGCGTTCCTCAGGGTTCTGTATTGGGCCCCTTGCTTTTTCTTATATATATATTAACGATTTTGAAACTGTACTGACTAGGCCGACATCTAAGTCTGCAGATGACACGAAACTGGGTGGTAGGGCGATTAATGACGAAGATTGATTGGTCAATCTTCCTGAATTTTACCTCAACGTTAAATCTCATTTGCCATGTGACCTGAATAAAATCGTAAAGTGCAAAATTTTGCATATAGGTTCGCGTAACGGTAATTTTGCGTATAGTATGTCAGGGAAAGATTTAACAAGCTTAGAGCAGGAAAAAGATTTAGGAGTTTGTTTCGCTACTTGTTCGCCTTATTGACCGCTGCTGTAGTCACTGGTGATTTCACTTCAAAGACGAGCAACTGTCTATATCAAGTGTTAGGTTTCATAGCTCGAAATTTTAACTCTGACCTAAGCGACGGAATCATCTTAAAATCGAAAAAGTCGTACGAGGATAGGATTAAGGAGTTAAAATTAACAACACTCGAGACTAGGAGGCTAAGGGGTGATCTAATCCAGGTTTTCAAAATTATGAATGGGTTCGATAACGTAGATAGAGATAGCTTTTTCGAAATATCTCAATATAATAGGACTAGAAATAACGAAATATCTCAATATAATAGGACTAGAAATAACGGGTGTAAGTTGACAAGTAGAAGGTTCGAGACTGCGTAAAAAAGTTTTTGGCAACTGCTTAGAATAGTAAATAGTAGCACGTCTAACTTTATTCCAGCTAATTACTTCTACCGGCAATAAACATGTTTAAAAATCGATTAGACGCGCATGTTAAATTTCCTACCTAGCCTTGATGGACTCGTGTTGAGCTGTGGGATCTGTGGGATCTATCACCACAAAAACTATACCAAGTGTTGTGGGATATAGGGAGGCAGCATCTTGGGTTAGGGGATACTCTCTGTCCTTACACACCCCATTTAGAGATATTCCTCTGCCGAGCGGTGCCCCCCATAGTACTGTGAGGTATTGGAAAACTCATGATCTTCACTTGCCCCACAAACACCTTGAAATGGGAGACCCAAAATGGGTGCACACACATTTCTACATTACTGTACAGTCTTTACAGCCACACTTACACTTCCTCCTAAGTATATATATTGTAATGGTTGTAAATTTTATGACTTGGTCCGCAATCGATATGGACCGTGACTTACATTACCAACGAAAAATACTAGTATTGATGGATACCGTAATGAAATCGACATGCAAATATATCTGACTGGATTCTTTAGATACATAAATTTCTTTTTATAACAAGAACATTGGATCTGATATAGACAGGAAGTTGTGGTTCGGAACCCACGTAAAATTGTAGGTCCCCTCCGCCACCACGGAGGACATACACAGTTAGGTAGACCAGCCATGTGTTCGTAATTGAGTGGATGCTAGGGTCTTTGTTATATAATGTTTGTAGGGGTAAGATGTGCAAAATTTTAATTTTTTACTTTCGCATTTTTCTCTAAAAATTCATTCCTCGGAATATGTTCAGTTTAAATATTTTTTTATTTGAGGTCGTTCAACAACGTTCAAGTTTCCTAAAATAGACGAAATAATTAATGCTTTGGCGCCTGCTTCGTTAGGACAACTAAACTTTAACCGGAACATACCTCTCTGTATTTTTATATATGATCTATATACTGTATCCTACCATCGTAAGTATACAAATCTGTTGTGGAAGTCGGTGCCATGCTTAAAATTGATACATGTTAAGTAGCCCCCCACCCTTACCACCAACCTTATGAAAATATATATATCAGCAGAAGAACGTTGCGCCCAAGCATGCAAAAATAAACCTCCTCTTCATCCGTGAACACTCTGCTCGCACGATATCGTTTCCAGAATAGGTGTGTGAGAGACATATTTTAAACGTTGTGGGTTTGGTGCGGGGTTTCAACATAGGCGTGCGGGCGCGGGCGGGATGTGACGTACGTGGGTGTTGCGAAGTGCATGGCGGTACACTTGCGAGGCCATGACAGTTCCCGAGAAGCTACACCAGCCTTAAATATAACTCAAAGGCTCATGAAATTTTCCTTTCCTCCTTAACCTGGCCTACCTTTAAATTAAGATAGGGGTAGGTTAGGGGATAGGTTAACCTGCCTTAAAAAATACACAAATACATCTCGTTAGCTCCTGTTTTTTGTTTTATTTGTTTCTTTGTTTGGAGGAAATCAGAAAGCGACTTTTGTCCCAACCTTTATTTGTTTGGTTTGTTTGTTTATTTATTTAATTTATTTAAGCCTTCAAATACCTCTCATAAAAGCACGTAATAACCGCGTGACATCATCATGCCAAAATATGACTCAGTCATGGACCTATGAGAATTTGCACCTTGAGTTCCTCATGTCCGTTTATGTCTCCTTAATTGTCTTCAACCTTTTATCATTGGCCACCAAATGAGGAATATTTTATGAAAATTTATCGTAGTTAGTACGCTAAACTGAAAAAATAATTTCTATAAAGTTAAGAGTAACTTGACAAAATACATCAATAAGGGTGTAAGTTAGAAATTAGGATAGGATGTCTAGCGAGTTATTTTGAACAAAATCTGTGATATGGCAAAATATCTCCAGTCAGCAAGACACTGCAGGTAAGTTTGTTTACTTTTTAGTGATGTCGAGCAAGCCATGCATGCTTAGTAAATTCTGAATTACTACATTGAAGACTCTCAGTGTGAGCTTTAAATTAATTCAAGGCCGATAAATATAAGTCTAATTTACCAGTGGATGAAGGATATGACTGCTTAGCCTAACTATTTCGTACTTTTTATATCAAATTTTACTTCTTTAAGTCCTTCCTGTATTAAAAAAAGAAATATGCGAAAAAAATAGAACATGAAAGTGGTCAAGGGCAACTCCCGCAAAAGCGCTCCTCCTCACAGAAGAGCCAAAATCAAGGTCTGGGGTACAAGATGCCTAGACACTCTGGAACACTTTTCCTCAATCCATCTTTCCTCCTGTCTTTGCCCTCCCATCTTTCAAACACAGAGTTGACCGGTTGAGTAGATTGAAATTACCGATTAACTCTCTCATTTCTGTCCAATTCTTAGAAGATTGACGCAAAAGGAAAGTGTAGAAAGTCTTCTGCTGCGTGCTCTCCTTAAAGGAGGCATGCAGTTAGAGAGTTCAGAAGAGCAATCTCCGTTATAATAGCGATAGTAAAGAGGGAGTGAGGCAACATTGTCTTCAATCCCTCTCTCTTCGCCGCAATCAGTATGAGGCTGGGAATTGATGAGAGTAAAAAGCCTTTGATTCCACCCGGTCAAGTACGGCTGTGTCGGTTGAGCCACCCTACATGAGAAGCATACTCGCCCCTGCATGGAGTAAGACCATGTACAGAGACAGAAACTGATTTGGGGGGCGGGAAGAAACCGCAAAGGCGGAACAGTACACCTAACCTTTTGAAAGCTAGGTGCCAGAAAGAGCGAAAAGAATTAGAATTGAATAGATTTTCACATTTTCGTCGGATGAAGGAATGTTTGGCGAGTCGAAGAACATATTTTGCACGATTCAGGACAGAAATATAAGCTGAGTGAGAGTCAGGAGTTAGAGGATGCTCTCAGAAGGTATCGTCGCTATCCCTGTTGCAGGTAGCATTAGAAGAAGTAAATTTAAACCAAGGGTTTTTGCATTAGTAGTAAGAATAGAATATGGAATGTACGCCTCCATGCTCGATAGAATCGCCTCCGTGATGAGCTGATCACACTCGGAAGGGCCTCGGCCACGGAAGCAGTAATCATTCCATAGGAAATCACAGAAGTACTGCCTAAGGGCCTCCCAATCAGCGTCGCCGAAGTGCCAAAGATGCCTCCTCTTGGGAGAATCCAAATACCAAACTGGAGTGATAGTAGAGAAAACAGTTGGGCTCCTCCGATCACAATCTTGTATCTAAGAAAAACGTTTTACAGAGTAAGAAGAAGGATGAGAGGTAAGAAATAGACCCAACATTCTGGATTTATCTCTAGGGCGATCTGGGATACGAGTAGGGTGCTGTACAATCTACTCTAGGTCATTTAGGATAGAAAAGTTCTAAGCCAGTTCACCAGGTATGTTAGTAAAATGGGAGGAAAGCCAAAGGTGGTGGTGAACATTGCTAAAATCTCCAATGTATTCCACTTTGAAAGTGAGGGAGTCAAAGAATTTTGGATAGTCAGTAGAATTAGGGAAAGCTAAATAGCGCAGATGTATTTACTTTGGCTACAGCTTACATGCCAATCTCAGAGGGTACAGAATTCGGAAGATTCGAGTTCCGGAACACGAGAACAAGTTAGGTCATATACGCAACATCCACCTTTGAAGTTAATTTATGTACGTAATGAGGATAGAGAAAGTAAGAAGGTACGGAAAAGGGGGTGCTGTCAATCGTCGCAGACACCTGAGTTTCAGCGAGGAAAAGAAGCTACGGTTTAACCCTTTGAGGACCACGGGACATTTGTCCCAACGGAAATAATAATAATAAATTGTAGATGTATTTGTAGAAACGTTGCATCATTGTACATGTTTATACAGGTATCGTTTAGTTGTCGGAAAATTAACCCAAAAATGGGTCATTATAGTTACTAATATCTAATTGTAAATAAGTCACTTAAAAGTTTGAACTTAAACTTCGGCAATATTCGCGGCCTTAAGAAAAGTGAAGCAGACTCGAATGGGCAGTAGCAGATCCAGCCCTGCTGGCTGGGTCTACTTTTCTGGTATCTGCAGCGGAGTAGCCAGAAATGGGGACATTTATGGTCCCCTCCCTAGGGACTCCGAAGCTCTTGAAGTTGATAATCTTTTCAAAATTAAAAAAAAATGTTATGTAGTAGGGTGTGACAATTTTGGGGGTGAAATGACTAAATCCTTGCTTCAAAAACAATAAAAAATAACTCCTACCTACATCAATTTTAATTAAAAAATTTCATTTTTCCGTAAATTCGTAACAAAATAAATGTGCGCAAACATCATATAAATAATTAAAGTGGCAATAAGATATCATTCACAGTCTATTTGAAAGTAACCAATGCAGTCATGTCCTTTTTGCTGCGGTTCCTTGACATCAGCATTCGGCTTGCTACTTGCGCTTTGATGTAGCCTTCTCACCTCTCGTGACGGTCACAGAAGCAGCTAGTCAAGTTTACAATTTTCACACATCTCTCCACACACTGAGTGTGAGAAGGCCACTTTGGCACTTGTATAACAAAAAGATTTGACACAACTTAAAGAGGCCCCAATTCATGTTGTCAGCAGTGGTGGCTCCAAAACTTCCGAACTCAAGTTAAACGTCAATGCCACGAAATTGTCAGAATTAGTTATCGGAGGTACCTTCCTTGTCTGAACAGAGCAGTCTCCCAGCTGGTCATCATCTAGCGATGTTCCTCTAAGCTTTAGAATGATTTCCACAGCCTCAGTTCGCTCTTTGGTACACTGCCTGCAGAGTATTGCTTGCAAAACTGCCTCTGGCCTAGCATACCAAGCGGACCTTCTCACCACAGGTAACACGATGTCCACCACTACTTTCCTTTGGGTTCTTAGTAGCTGTAATTGAAACAAGATGTGGTTGGGCTCCTCCATCCACATTGGGTTTTATCTTCCTCACTGGATTAAGTTTTACATTGTTGAATTTATTATTGGTTCAATCAACATCAAATTCTGTAGCATTTTGCCCTTCAGTGCATGTTTAGCGATTCGTTTCTGCAGGATTTGGGTTTCCATAGTTAACCAACGACTGTGACTTACGGGTCCAATCTCCAAGAGAGCCAGATTTTGAGGCAACTCTCCTGATCTGATTGCTTGAACAATACGATAAGCGTAAGATTGATCCGTGCTGAGGTCTTTGATAACTTCTTCAGACAACACTGGAAGGGGAGGGCCTACTTCGACCTTTGGAAATATTGTATTTATTCCTAATTCCGTTGCTTCATCTAGCATGTTGCCAAGGGGGCCTGACCACTTGATGGTCCTACAAAGAGCAACAAGAAGTTCCTGGATGAGACGACGAAGAGGTAGTTCCCCTGTGTGCAAATCACATACAATCCAAACAAGCCTTCTTCCAAGTTTTTTCTCTAAATGCGTCATAACCCCGCCCTGCCATCCAGTGTTCACCGCAGTTGAGTCTCCACCAACGGCCTGCAGTGAACTGTCAAGTCTTCTTTCTTGAAGCGAACATATTATTTGATCAGCAATTGCCTCTGCATGTTTCTTGCCTTCTACTCTTGCTTCAGGAACAAAGTGAAACAAATAGCGGTCACGAGACCGGGAAACTGTGTTCCGAACCTGATCAAAGAAGAACACTACTCTTTGTCCATTCCATCTACCTCTATGAGAACTTTTGCCTTTTGTGTCATCTCTTCTTCCATCAAACAAGAGAGACCTTCCTCCTTCAAATCTTTTTCATGCTGATCAGATATTTCCTTAATTATTTTTTCTTGTGCTCTTCTTATCTTATTATGATCTATCACTAAGGATGTATCCTCTCGGCTGATGAGGCCTGCATCTATCCAAGCGGCAGTGGCAATCTCTGCAGTCTCTCGCAGCCCCGTATGGTGGCGAATACTGGCAAGGGCAATGTTTGAAATGTCTTTAGTGTTGTATTTCATTCTCTTCGGCGAAGGTTCAGATGGCATTTTGGAGCAATCATCTGATGTTGCTTCTTTCTGTTCATCTGAAGAGCTTTCAAAGAAGTGAGAAACCTCTTGATAGAGCTCTTCATCTCTTTGGGTGGCTTCTTCACTGTTATTGCTAAGAAAAAAGAGAAAATCCGAGAGGGGGAAGAAAGGAAGAAAAAATGTTTTTTGGTTTCTGCAGATTGGTTCGGCAGATTATTCATACTTCCTTGGCTTTCATAAAGGCGCAGAGAACAAACGCAGGAGGCCAACTCCAAAAGAGGGATCTTCTTCTCACGAGGACAGCGACAATCAATGTGAGGGTGAGGTTCTCTTCTGCATGAGGGAGAACAATTAGCTCCAGAACACAACTCTATGGGACACTGGCAGTTAAAAATGTCAAGAAGAGTATCAAGTGTGTACAGAAATTTATTTTTCTTTGCTAGTTTTCCTTTACCAAGTGATGTCTCAACTGCTTTGTGCCACAGCTTTGTTAATTTTAGCTCAATAGTTCTATACTGATTGAGTACAGGTGGTTTGAATAACACATTAGCTTTTTTCCACTGATGCAGAAGAGGGAGAATCGTGTCCTTTATGAGATCTTTCTCTGTGTAGTTCCTTCTATCCTTTGTATTTTGTTCACGAAGGAGTAACCCTAGTCTCAGCATGTCTCGCACTGTTGATAGTTCTGATACGGGAAGCTCCTTGCCTGTACCGACTAACAGGCTCAAGTGGCATGACGACTGACCTCTTGTCTTCAATTTTGGCATCTTAGGAATATCTGAAAAGAAAGAAAAAACATTTAAGTATTTTATATCAATTACGATGTTTCAAAGTTTAGTCATTCGATGTTCTAAAATTCAATAAAAAAAATATTTCATGGGATTACAACATAATTAGACAGAAGAATATGATAATAATAAATAATTGTAATAATCAATAATCCATACTTACAGTTAGACTGTAGTATTCGTCTAGTACAGGGGTGGGCAACCTTTTTAAGTGAGCGTGCCAAAATCGTCAAATCTTTGATGCAAAAGTTAATCTTTACCATTTTTTAGCAGAAAACATTAAGTTAAAATATAAAACTCAGCGAAGAATTTGGATATTTATTTATTTTAATTTTTTTTAAGGTGAGCCCGGGGAATCGCGTGCCGGAAAAAAGTCGTTGGCGTGCCACGTTTGGCACGCGTGCCAAGGGTTGCCCACCCATGGGTCACTCTAGTAGAATAACTATGAAGTAGGTACAAGAGCAATAACAGCAAACCACCGTCTATGACATCTAAGAGGCAACTGAGGACTGAGAGTGAGGGACAGTTCTATTCATGTTGTGACTTGTACATTGTACAACAACTATATGACCTTGAAAACACTCCATATGCGATCAGTGTCTTTTCGTCAACTTTTTTCAAATCAATTTTTGACATGAAATTGACACACCCTATTATGTAGTGTGTAAGACGCGTGTATATGTAGTGAGGAATAGGGAGAGAAGTGTGTGTTTGAGAGCATGCTGGACTGCTCACAGGGTAGGTGAGACACGGATAAAGCTCAGCTGAGGAGGACAGTGACAGGAGAAGTGGGAGTTCCAGCACTGCCTATCTTCTCTCTACCGTTCCCCCTGGACTACTTCCCTGGTCGAGTGGTGTCTACATTCCCCTTCTCTGCACATAAACACCCATTTAAACAAGCCTGCACATACAAACCTTTGTGTAAGTTTACACGACCTTTTTATCTGTGGACACGTACGCAATCAGAAAAGCGCGAGGAAGCAACAGGGAAAACATATTTATTCTTTAAGCATTTATTGTAGCACCCAACATTGGTCAGGTTTTAAAAAAATTGCTGCCTATTTATCCATCCAGTCATCCAACTATCAACTTTTTCAGGTTACCACTTCCACAGAAACAAGCATTCGCATGTGCACACACCCTACTTTACCAAAGCAGAGGTCATCTGAAAGGGATTTTACACAATTGTTTGGTCAAACTCACGACTTTACCACCGTTTCTTATTTCTCTTAACAGTTTTAGGGATATTTCGGAGGTATTCCTACTATCGTTCTCTAAATATTCACGCTTTTATCGTTTTATTTGTATTTTAGGTTAAAAATATTAATTTTTTTTATTTGTAAGACGGATATAATACGTTTTTTTTTTAATTTTAACTAAATTGAAAATAAAACATTGTATTGCGAATTATCAGTGTCCTTTAGGTAAAAATTTCTTAAACTTCAAAATTTGAAATGTTACACAAATTAGTTTATTTTTACGTCACAGTCAAAACAACAGCAAATACCCTAAAGTACATGATTATGCTTTGTTTTCCTGAATTTAATATTTATCTTAAATTCAAAATGAAATTAAGCGAAACAGATTTTGACTTCATTGACAACCTGCATACAGACATACTTGTACCGTAAACACCAAGTTTGAAAAGCTTCATGAATCCCTTTAGCATGCTTGTAATGAATCCTGGCTCATCATTGAAAAAATTAGACCTGGATTAGGCAAGGATTGTTGATTCGAACCGTCGGAATAAAGACATCTGTCAAACAAAAACACGAACTATGTAAACATCCTTTGGGAGTAGACTTTCCTTCACATTTTTATATTCACTATAGAAACAAACTAAATTCTTTATAGTAATTGACCTTAGCTTTATGTATTAAACATAAATTCGAAGAATACAAAGGCAATCCCAAAAATACTGGAACCTCATTAACAAAGCGATTAATAGAACACTAACTAAGCCCTCTGCCCAAGAAAAGCTATTAGTAAATAATGAGCCCATAACCGACAAAATAAATATTTTAAATACTTTCAACCATTATTTTACCGAAGTGGGAGCCAACCTTGCTTCTAAAATACCACCGATGCTGCAGCCTTTCGATACGTACCAAGACATTTTGTTACCACACTCATCTTTTAATTGTTTTATAGGATAGGAAGAAAAAGTTGTACGCTAGAGAGAATCCCAAACAGAATTTACAGAGTGCGCAAACTTAATTGCGCCTTCGCTCTCAAAGCTCATAAACCTATCTATTCAAAATGGTGTTTTCTGAGACTGCCTAAACCAGACTAGAGAGTATGCTCTATCTATAACCGGGTGATAAAATCTTCCCCTCAAACTTCAGACCTATTTCCATCCTCCCAACCGTCAGTAAACTATACGAGAGTAATATTTAATCAAATAATGAAATTCATATTCAAAATCATACACAAGCAACAGTTTGGCTTTCTACGTAAACACACGACAAATGGCGTGATAACCGCAATATTAGAACTTTATAGCAATATCAACGACAAAAAACTTCAATAAAATAATCATCCTACTTGATCTAGTTAAAGCCTTTGACACAGTACTTCATGACATACTATTAAAAATCTCGAACACAATGGCTTCAGGGGGACTCCACTAAGGATGGTTCAACTCATACTTTTCTCACAGGACGCATTTTCTTGCACAGGACTCTTTTACCTCACAGACAAGACGCATCTCCCACGGGAACATTCTGGCACCTATCCTGTTCCTCCTTTACATAAACTACTTTTACAGGTTACTAACTAACTTTTCCTGCTACCTGTATGCCGATGATACTTCAATCATAACCTTACATAAAGACTCGCCACCACTCCAAACGACCACCAACACTGAACTCCAAATTGTTTATGCATGGCTTCATGCCAACAAACCTATCCTTAAATATTAAAAAACCAACTTATACAGTCATCACAAAAAGAAATCGTTGTCCACTTTAAATCTACACACACACACACACACACACACACATATATATATTCAATCCCTGTTCAGAGAATGCACTCGGCTAAACTTCTTGGAATAACTATCGATTCAAGCCTCTCGCAAGATTTCATACATAAGAAAACAGGTGCGGCACTCCCAAAACAGGTTCTTCGATCCATGTACTTCACCATGGTTTATTCACACTTACAATACTGTATTAGTGCTTACAGAAGCACGCGTCAATATTCGCTACAGCCATTGGTGGTAATGCAAAAAAGATTAATTAGAAAAATCTATAAATCGAACAAGCATAACGAAAGTACAGATCAAATGTTCAACGAGTTAAAAATTCTTTAATTTGTAGATTTCTCCTAGTTTAACATTGCCTCATACATGTTTCAAATAGTCCATCATAATACTGCACCAGAAATCATCCAAAACAAAATATTAACTTCCCAAACACAACACCGCTTTAACACAAGACAATCAGACATGTCTGTAGTTTGCATAGTATGATAAGTAAGTACCAACACCTAACTCTAACACTATCACTCGTGGGTTAACTCCTTATTCTCTTCTCTTAACCCCCTACTCTTTCCTTTCTCTCGGGCTAACCTTAGAGTGGATCTTAGGGTCTTTGTTAGCCTTAGCTTCTGTAGATCTGTAGATATACAGTTCCCAGCAATAGTTCCGCTTCACCCTCTCGGAGATGTGGACCAACGAAGTCCCCCTTTCTCCCCACTCTCCCTCTCCCCCTCTTCTCCTCCTCCTCCTTCTCGCTATACCCCCCATCTCGTCCTCCCCCTCTCCTTTCGCAATCCCCCCTCCCCCCCTCTCTCTCTCTGTGTGTTCCATCCTCCTGCCTCCTTGTTATTTTCTTTCGATTTACCTTCATTTTCATTTTCCTTCTCCTCATACAAATACATGACCCTTCTCTTCCCCCCACCCCTGCTCTCCGATTATAATTACCACCACCTCCCATGTCTCTCATTCCTCCCACCCTATCAACTACTGTCATTTGTGTTTATGCTTCTTTCTTTTTTATCTTCCCCTCCTAATCCATTCCCTTTTACGTAATAACTGACTCAAAAATTAAATGCGTAAGTGGATGTGTAATAAAATTTCCTCTATAAGTACTCAAATATATTAACAGCTTCCGAAAATGTTCGTGTATATCAATATTATTCTTCCTCTTTCAAATAATACACCAAAAACAACGATATTACGAGATCAAACCGTGTTCATGGAATCGGACAATAGCTGAAATTAATTATCATAATGAGAGGAATACAACACTTATTTGTAAGTGTTAATATCGAATTACGATATGACTAGAAAGAAAATTAAACTTTTGTTTATTTTTGCTAAGTAATTGATTAATTATTTCTTTTTTAAATGACCGAATCTTTGCAGAATTTAGCACGATTACATGATCAAGCTTAATCTATAAAATGTTCATTTTCTTATACATTCTCTCTCAGTTGTAAAAGATGAAGTCATAGCTGCCAAAACTCAAAATTTAAAATTAAGTGCTAATTTTAAGCATTTAATTTTGGCACATGTATTTTATTATGGATTAAAAATAAACATGCAATTTCAATTTTCATTTTTAGTTAACTCGGAAAACCATAACATCAGATGTCAATATGCTGCTTGAAGATGAAGTCATATTTTTCTTTTAAATATCCTGCTTATCTGCCAATATGCTGTTACAGCCAAAATTTACCTTTATCTTCAAATATTTTGCAAAAATAATTCAGCCCTTTAAGAATAAAAACAAAACAGGTCAACATTAAATAATAATGATGTCCATGATGTCAACAACTTATTGGTATATAAACTCTTGTAATTTTTGAAATTATCATTCTGATTATTCTGATCTGACCTAGAGGCTGAAGCATTACCTGTAATATTTTAGAAGCAGTAAAATTCAGTCAGACGATCTCTGTCTTCTCTCGAGAAAGCAGGGCTCAAAGCCGAACTTAGTTTTAAAATATAAATAATTTCCCGATACGCTACAAGAAGAATCGGGGAACCGTCAGATAATTTAGTAAGTTATCACAGAATCCTCTGATCTACTACAAGAACAACTCGGAGTATAGTATAAAAGAAACTACTGCGATTCCCTACACGGTACCAGCTACCCCAAAGTGAGAAAATCCGTTGCTGCCACCTAACTAGAACCCCCGTCAACCTCGAACCACCCAAGGCCATAGACGGAAGGTTGACATATACTGTATATTACAGGATAACTGCCCTGTTCATACTGCCAGGATCAGCAGACGGTGGTTTCAGGAGCAACGAGATGTTGAACTGCTGAGCTGGCCCACCAAGGGGTGGAGGATGGACCAAGTATTGAGTAATTGTGGGTAATAATGTTATGTTTGTGATGTAGTAAATATATATTTATTTACTCGAACAATTATCAGTTCCTTATAATAAGAACATACAAAACAATGTTCAAAAGAAAATCCCTAAATTTACTTAGTTCAACTTTATATTACAAACAAACATGAATCGTGTTATCTTTATCCAGGAAAAGGTCTATCCATGGATAGATAATCATTTGTTGATGATGCATGGACTTTAAACAGAAATATTATTGCCCAGAGGGAAAGTCGATACTACAACTTATCTTACACTTTAACATGTTCACATCAAAATCCTATGATTAAAGTTTTTATAGTTAAAGTATCTCACGTTTGCGAAATAACTTAATTACTCTATTCCCAAAATTTAGGAATAATGCATGAGTAAAATACATAGTCATTCTAGCATTACCACCAAAACTACAGTGAACAATATATTTATTCTGTCATTGGTTTTCAAAAAATAAAAGTATTACTATAACACCTGAGAGGAGGAGGTGGAAAGGGAGGTAGTGAAGGTGTGGGACTGAGGTTCAAGAGGGACTGCGTTGTTACCATATCTCGGAGAGGATGGAGCGGAACTATTGCAAGGGACTGTTCATCAGAAAAACGAATTATACTCTAGATTGTGGGACTCGATCCTTATCCTCAGCTAGTCCAAATCTTTGGAATTCACTTGATCAAGAGATAAAACAATCTAGGACATTAAAAATCTTCCAAAGGAAACAAAGACAAATTCATCAACTCGTCCAAACCATAACTCTGTATCGCCTTTCTTTTCAACAAAATTAAACTAGAAACTCTTGTTTCCATATTTATTTCCAGTGTAGTAATGCTTAGTTAAGAATATTAATTTCTGTTTAATTAATTATTAAAATGTTTAATATAAATTATTTACGAAAAATTGTGAAATTATTTAAAATGGGAAGAGTTGGCAATCCTGAACAGAGGCCCAAAGAGTGGGCTACCCCATAAGGGAGTCACTCTTGAGGCAGGCGCGATACGCGTAAGATTTGGAACCATGTGATCTTAAAATCAAATTGTTTTGTGTTCCTCTCCGACGTAAATTATTATAATAAAAATTTCATACTCGCATACCCCTAACTTAACTAAACCTTTTTCGGAATCAATAAAACGTTCACAAGTGTTAAAAAAGAGTATTAATATACCCCCCTTCCCCCTTTGTTTTGTAACGGACTTTCAGAGTCAGGTCTCGGCGCGGCTACCGGAATCTTTATACGATACGGCGAAAATGAGTAAAGAGAGTGTAAAGATAAATGAAATAGTGAGTAGAGAAAGCAAGCGATAAATGAAATAAAGAGCCGATAGAGAATAGATAGAGAGCAGAAAGTAGAGTAAATAATGAAGAAAGAAAATTAATAAAGGTGTTCACTACACCATATTTCTGTATAGCTAAGCAAAAATAATAATAACCAGTAAAATAAAACCAAATATGAGCAAGATCAAGCTATTTAATATCTCAATTAAATATTATATAATTAAATATAAATACAATACTAAAACTATATATCATAACATTAATTATATATTTAATTAATTTATTGGTTAATAATTGATACTGATAATATTAATAATATTTAATTATATGATGTATAATCTTTATAATAATACTAATATTAATATAATTAAATATAAACTAGGTCATTTAGGATAGAAAAGTTGTAAGCTAGAGCAGAGTGTACAGCACCCTACTCGTATTCCCGATCTCCTTGGAGATCGGTCCAATATTCTCGATTTATTTCTTACTTCGCATCCTTCTTCTTACTGTGAAACTTTTCTCTCAGTTGTGCTCCTCCGATTACAATCTTGTCTTTCCTGTTCTATCGCTCCAATTCGGGCTTCGGATCCTCCCAAGAGGAGACGCCTTTGGCACTTCAGCGACGCTAACTGGGATGCCTTTAGGCAGTACTTCGGTGATTTCCCATGGAATGATTACTGCTTCCGTGGCCGGGGCTCTTCTGAGTGGGCAGAGCGCATCACAGAGGTGATTCTATCAGGTATGGATGCGTACATTCCATATTTTATTCCTACTACTTAGAACAAGTAAAGTTAAACCAAGGTTTTTTGTATAATACTATCCGCAACAGAGAGGAGGCTTGCAGAAGGTGCCTTCGCTATCCAACTCCTGACTGTCACACTCCGCTTACATTTCTGCCTGGAATCGTGCAAAATCTGTTCTTCGACTCGCCAAAAAATTCCTTCATTCGTAAAAAATGTGAAAACCTATCCAATTTTAATTCTTCTCGCTCTTTCTGGCATCTAGCTAAGAACTGCTTGAACAACTTTATTTCCTCTTTTTTCCCGTCCTCTTTTCTATTCCGACGACATAGTTGCCGTCTCTTCTTCTAACAAAGGTGAACTCTTCGCTCAAACTTTCGCTTACAATTCAAACCTGGACGATTCTGGTGCTGTTCCCCCATCTCCTCCCCCCTCTGACTTTAGAAGAGATTCTAGTTTCAGAAATAATAAAGATGTTTTTTCTGCCCTGTCTGGGCTCGACTTAAGGCGTATGGTCCTGATGGTGTTCCTCTTGTTCTCAAGAATTGTGCTTCTGGGCTGACACCCTACCAAGGCAAACTCTTTCGTCTTTGTCTCTCATCTGGTACTTTTCCTTCCAGCCGAAAGTTCGCTTTCATGAAGCCTCTCCTAAAGAAGGGTGACCGCTCTCAACCCCCCCAACTATCGTTCAATTGCTTTGATTTCTTGCTTTTCCAAAATTTTTGAATCTATCCTTATTAGGAAGGTTCTTAAACACCTTTCTTCCCACAATCCTCTTTCAGATCGTCAGTATGGATTCTGCAAGGGAGTCTCAGCTGGCGATCTTCTTGCATATCTGTGTGAATCTTGGTTTAGAAGTGTGTTTGTGTTTGGGATGTAGCGCTCACCAAATTATTAGGTTTAAGTTATTGATGGAAAATAGTAAGGATAGTAAAGTAATAGAAGTCCCCGATTTTCGTAGGGCTAATTTTGATAGTTTGCGGATATGATGAGAGTAGTGTACCAGGATAATTTATTATTTATGGGTAATGACGCAAATTTTCATTGCGAGGCGTGTAAAAGTTTTATGAATATCGAAAGGGAGTTTATTCCTCGTAGGCCCAAGCGCGCTAGAAATCTTGGTAGGCCCAAGTGGTGGACTAGGGAAATAGGCGAGTTCATAAACGAGCGTAACAGAGCGTATAGACTTAATAAGCGCAATGGCACGGTAGCTAACTTTAATAGATATATCGAGCTTAGACGTCAGGTTAAAAGATGTTAGGAATGCTAAGCGTAATTTAGAGATACTTATAGTTGCGGATGGTAAACCTAATGCAAGGAGTTTTTCGACTACATGAATAATCGTAAACCGCTGAAAGATAACATTGTTCCCTCTAGTGGACGTTAACGGCGCTTTGGCTTGTGACGCTCAGGTGATGGCGGGTATTTTTAACAATTTTTTTGCGAAAATTTTTACCGTAGAAAACGTAAATAATATCCCCGACGTGGACGATATCGTTCCATTTAGTAGCGAGACTATTTCGAATGAAATAACTGTTTACGAGGGTGAGATTGCGCATTATATCGATAAGCTAAAAGTAAGCAAGGCTCCAGGCCCTGACGCGCTTTATCCCAGACATTTGAAAGACGTTATCGTAGACCCCTTAACAAAAATTTTTAATAAGTCACTGGAAGCGGGGGGGTTATTCCTGAAGACTTCAAATTAGCTAACGTTACGCCCATTTTTGAAAAGGGCGACCGCACAGTAGCTAGCAATTATAGGCCCATTAGCTTAACGTCAATTGTCGGTAAACTTTAGGAATCCGTAGTTAGGGATCGTATCGTCGATCACTTAGAAAGTCACGATTTGTTTAATAGTAGTCAGCATGGGTTTCGACGCCATAGATCTTGTTCAACTAATTTGTTAGAGTTTTATAATGAAATAGTGCGCGAATACGATAGGCGTAGAGCGGCTGACGTTATATATTTAGACTAAAAAAGCGTTCGATACAGTTCCGCATAGAAGATTAATTGCGAAGGTTAAAGCGCACGGTATACGCGGTCAGGTAGCTAACTGGTTAGAGGAATGGCTTCGTGCTAGGAAACAGAGGGTCGTTGTTAATGGTAATGAATCGGGGTGGTTGGATGTAGGTAGCGGTGTCTCACAGGGTTCAGTGTTAGGCCCATTGCTATTCGTAATCTACATTAACGACATTGATGTAGGCTTGACCAATAACGTGTCAAAATTCGCGGACGATACTATGCAGATGCAATTTAACGTACACAAATGTAAAGTTCTGCATATAGGTTCTCGTAACAATAATTACACGTACACGATGGACAATAGACAGTTAGCGAGCGTTCCCGAGGAGGTAGATTTAGGCGTAGGCGTATCTAAGGATTTAAAAGTTAGGAACCAGTGCCTGGAGTCTTGCGCAAAAGCTAATAGCATGTTGAGTTCATAGCGCGTAATTCCGAATTTAAATCGAAGAATATCATGCCCCTTTACAAGTCCCTACTCAGGCCTCACTTAGAATATGCCGTTCAATTTTGGTGCCCGTATTTGCGTGAGGATATTGGTAGGTTGGAAAGGGTTCATTGTCGCACCACGAAACTAATTCCGTTATTGCGTAACAAATCTTACGAAGATATGATTAAAGAGTTAGACTTTCATTCACTCGAAACTAGGAGATTAAGGAGGGATATTATTGAAGTTTTCAAAATCGTGAATAAAATCGATAACGTAAATTTTGAGAAACTGTTCACTTTCGATAATAGCAATACTCGTAATAACGGAGTTAAGTTGCGTGGCAGACGTTCATTACGAACATCGCTAAAAACCTTTTTACTTTTAAAGTAATTGATAAATAGAATAATCTTCCAGCGTCCGTCGTGAACTGTACCAGCGTTATATATGTTTAAAAACCGCTTAGATAGCATTTTAATTGTTTTATTTTAAACAAAGTTAATATTTTTAACAGGAGCTCTCGGGGTAATGGTCGAGGATGAGTCTGTTGACGATTAGTGCCAGCTTGTGACATGGCAGCGTGTGATATGCCAGCGTAAACTAACCCACTTTGTTATTCTCTTCCTACTTTTTTTTATCCTTTCTTATCCTCTCTTTACTTGCATGTCTGTAGTTTGCATGGTATGACAGTGTTTGAGTCAAGACTGTTTGCATGGTTTGTAAGCGCTCTTATTTTACTTCTTTTCATCTTTCACCTCCGACTATTTTTCCGACTTGTCGTCAGTGGCCGGCGGATGATGTTAGTCTTTTTTCTCTTTTTCTGAATAAAAGTTAACCCACGAATGATAGGTTTTGCTACTTAACCCCTTATTCTCCTCTTTTAACCCTCTACTCTTTCCTTTCTCTCGGGCTAACCTTAGTGGATCTTAGGGTCTTTGTTAGCCTTAGCTTCTGTAGATCCTCCTTTCAAGATTTCGGTGAAACTTTTGCTTTTGCGCTAGACATATCGAAAGCTTTTGATGGAGTGTGGCACAAATCTTTAATTTCGAAACTGCACTCCTTCGGTTTCTACCCTTCTATCTGTGCCTTCATCTCTAATTTCCTTTCTGGCCGATCTATAGCTGCAGTTGTAGATGGCTACTTTTCTTCTCCAAAAGCTATTAACAGTGGTGTTCCTTAGGCTTCTGTCCTGTCACCCTCTCTTTTCCTTTTATTTATTAATGATCTTTTAATTTGCACTTCCTATCCTATTCACTCCTATGCCACTGAGTCCACTCTTCACTTTTCCACCTGCTTCCCAAAGCGTCCCTCGCAACAGTCGCTTCATGATTCGAGTACGACGGCTGTGGGACACCTGACCTCTGATCTTTCTGCTTTATCTGATTGTGGCAGAGGAAACCTTGTGGTTTTCAGTGCCTCAAAAACTCGGTTCCTCCATCTGTCTACTAGTCACAAACTTCCACACGACTATCCTCTTACCTTCAACAAAACACAACTCAATCCTCTCTCTTCTCTTAACATTCTTGGCGTTTCCTTTTCTTTGATGTTTCCTAGAAAGCTCACATACTCTAAAACAGCTTCAAAGAGGTCAGGTGTGCTGTACCGCCTCCACGGTTTCTTCATCCCCACTCAGTTGCTGTCTCTTTACAGGAGTCTTGTTCGCCGTGTATGGAGTATGCTTCTCATGTTTGGGGTGGTTCAACCCACACAGCCGTACTTGACAGGGTGGAATCAAAGGCTTTTCATCTCGTCAATTCCCGTCTCTTACTGATTGTCTTCAACCTCTCCCTCTTCGCCGCAATGTTGCCTCACTCTCTATTTACTATCGCTATCATAACGGACATTGCTCTTCTGAACTCTCTAACTGAATGCGTCTTCCTTTAAGGAGAGCACGCAGTACCAGACTTTCTACACACTCATTCTTTTTCTGTCGAACTATCTAATGCAAGTGTTAATCGGTATTTTCAGTCTTTCATCTACTCAATCGGTCATCTCTGGAACTATCTTCCTCAGTCCATCTTTCCTCCTGTCTATGACCTCCCATCTTTGAAGCGCAGTGTCTCTAGGCATCTCGTAAACCCTGTTCTTTGATTTTGGCTCTTCTTCTGTGAGGAGGGGCGCTTTTGCAGACATTTGTCCTTGGCTCCTCCTTCCTGCATAAAAAAAATATATTGACATTAATACTGTATATTGATAGTAATAATATTTCAGCGTCTAAAATCCAAACAAATACGAAGGTATAACCTTAGCTGAATATCGTAACTTTGTATTTCTAAACATATGTTCAAGCTTACAACAGATAATCTTCATGTATTTCTCTCTCTGCTTCTATATCTTTAAAGCTATTCTGCGTTATCTACCAAGCTTTACCATACAACCCCATTCTGCCAATAAAGCATAAAATTTGCTTGTTAATGGCAGTTCCTTGCTATGTAAATATATGAACGATTACCATCCCATTTCTCCAAATGTATAATGAGCAAGTGAATGCGTATATATGTATGTATAGACATGTGTATTTATGTATATCTGTGTGTATGCATGCTTCCTGTAGCAACTAATGGGCTCATGAACTCGCATTAAAACAATAAATTGTAATATTGCCATTATTACTGTTGTGTCGCTGTTGATATTGTTTTATCTTGTCTAAACATATGCTTAAAAATGCATTAACTTTCGCACTATCATTATATATATATATATTATATATATTATATATATATATATATATATATGAGGTGTATTATATGTCACTCTGTATACCTTTTGTATGCTTCATAAATGTACCAAAGAACAATAACATTATTATTTAGTTATGAGATTACATTTTTATTTCACGTTTAGTATTGCTTTATCCGATATTTCTTGTCTATTAATCTAATCCTACCCATTCTACCCATCATTTCTAACTTTTGCTTTTTTTCTCAGTTTAATGTTCTGCTTAAAAACTTATGAAGTGTCTGTAGTAGTATGGGCGCGAAATGGGAGAATGATCAACAGTGCAAAATCGCATTGCAAAATTCTTGCAATGTGTCAACGGTGTCTGCAAAAAGGGGAGGGGGGCTTATGCAATGAAGGGGACTGGGTTAAGCAAGGAATGGGGCGGTGGCTATGCAACAAAAAGATTACATATATATTCATTACACAACTCACTTAGAAAACCAGTTCATTTGAATTATAAGTTAAATAGGAGGTTCATGACAATAAATTACTTAAGGTGTAAGATTCAGACTCCTAAAATCGGTTTTTACTGAATACTTACAACTAATTTCTTGTTAAAATGAGCGTAAAATGTTATATCCATCTTGTATCTAAAATCAAAGACTAAAAAATTGCTTTAAGGTAGTTGATAAATACCGCTAAACCAAAGTTTTTATTGCTTTTATGAAAGAAAATGTAAAATAAACAAAATACATGAAAAACAAAAGTGTGTTTATAATGCTAAATGTTGTAGAGAAAGACTCAACCATAGGTCGCCACATTATTTGTACACTGAAGATGATCTCCCATCCAACTATTGACCAGAATTAACGTTGTTTAGTATCGCTGAGAGAGAGTACACTGCGGTTTGAAAACTGTAAATGTTTTTGACTTTGCATCTTTGACGATTTCGACTCGCGTAAGTAATGAATAGATTCCTATATATATATATATACATACAGTCGTGAGTCATTTTTTATATACAGGGTGTCCGGGAATTATCTATACAATTTTTCGCTGTTATTAAAAGTCAACCATGAAGTGTAGAAATTTTAGTGTTGTCCCATTTTACAGAGAATCTCATTCAGTTTTTTCTGATACCACGTTTTGACAAGTTTTTTAGAAATGTACGCGGGTGACAGACATTGATGATTTAAAAGCAGGAATCACAGCTGCTATTGAGCGAATTGATGTGGATATGCTGCAGCGTACATGGCAACATTTGGAGTATCGATTGGATGTTTTGCGAATCACTAATGGTGCACATATCGAATGTTTGTAACAACGTTACTTTAATAAAATAAACTTTTGAAAACACAGGTTCTAAATAATCTTGTTTAAGAATTTTACGTGTGTTATCAAGAATTTTATTAAAAGATGAAATTGTACAGATAATGTTCGGACACACTGGAATTTCTAAAAAACTTGTCAAAACTTGGTATCAGAAAAAACTTAATGAGATTCTCTGTAAAATGGGACAACACTGGAATTTCTACACTTCATGGTTGACTTTTAATAACAGCCAAAAATTGTACAGATAATTCTAGGACACCCTGTATATGGCCACAAACATATTAAGACAATGAATTCTCACACACATATATATATCATTAAAATTAACTTTAATGAGGTATGATTAGTCTTTGTACAGCAGAAAGATCTAAGCACCGCCCCCTCTATGTTCGGTCACGTGCCTCCTGCTACTACCTGGACATATCTCTACCAGGGATGCCTCTCCTTGGGATTTATCCCAAGATCTTGGCATTTTCAGCGATACCTTGGGATACTGGGATTTCTTTAAAATCCCAAGATTTGTTATATTTGTTTAATCTTGGGATATATATATATATCTTGGGATTTTTTACAAGTGGATCTTGGTTTTTTTTTTTAAATTTATGAGTGGCATCCCTGATCTCTACCCTGGGTGCTCAGTTGACCGTTGCAAGCCACGGATCTCAGACGTGTATTTTCCCACGTAGACAAAAAATAGTAATGGCTACTTTTAATATTGAGTGTTCGACGTTTATGAAGTGGTATTCAGCAAAGTTTGAAGAGATGATGGATACTGAAAGACTCCCTATTCCACCCTCCTTTGATACTTTTAAGGATACATTGAATCGTGCGAAGGAACAAGAGGTACAAATACTCTACGGCTATTCTGTCGAGGGCATTGTAGGATTTCGTAGTACAAACGGTGTTTTAAACTATGTTGTAGGACTAAACTTTATAAAAGCTCACATATACCGTGAAGTGAAAGAAACAACGCGTGCAGAAGAGAAACAATGGTTATGGCTAGTGAGTCTTGTTGATGAATGGTATGACAAGCGATATTATATGTTACATCACACCAAGTACTCGTACCCGACGGTTGAGAATGTAAATCTTATAATGGAGAATCTTAAGTATTTTTTCTACTGCATTAATATATATCATGAGGTTTGTATTGTGGTTGTCTCTAAAGGACTGCGCGAGTTTTTAACATAATTTAGAGAGGAGTATCGTCTGTTAAGCAGAAAAAAAAAATATGTTCATATGTTTCTCTCAAATAGTGCGCCGGAGTGTGATTAAAATGTGTTTAGTTCGTGAAAATCCCCACCGTTCACCCTGAAGGGATGTTTCTTTATATAATGAACAGCTATCGTTACGACTGAGAAGATTATTTCAACTACCACTCTGAATTGTGAAGAAGAGTTCACGACTGAAAAGCGCGTATCGGTAAGAATAAACCCTCGATTGGAAAGGAGTGTTTATAAAGCTGAATTTAATAATGATGTGGCTAACGATGACCCCTCTGTGCGTGTTTTTGAATCTATATGTTTAAAGATAACTTGTCAACCTAATGTAAAGTGGGCACAAAAATAGTATTGAACGATATGAAGGCCATTTACTTCGAATGTAGGCATCCCTCTAACTTGAGCGGTGAAACAGTAAATACGATTTAACATTGTGTAGTACAAAACAACAACGATGTGACTGTAGAATCGATCACGTGCGAGTTCAGTGTTTTAGTTAAGCGCAGTAGACAAAAAAAATTTATGTATATTTATTTTCAATATATTTAATTATATAATATAATTGTGTATATACATATATATAATCAAAAAATAATAATATAAAAAAAAAAAAACGTTGGAATATAATCATCAATATAAAATTACAGGAGAAATATATATATGTTCTTCGTTCGTATTTCTTATACTTTTAATTTTTTTGCATATATTCCTCGTTTGTATATGATTGTGTATTTATTTTCTATATTTTTCATGATATCAATTCCATTAATTCGCATAAATAAACAGAATGATGTAATGGTATTTTATTTAATTCTTTTGGTTGTATATATAAACGATATTATTTAGTTATAAACATACCAAATGGCTGGCTATGCCTTAACTACGTAAAAGTAGTTTAGCACGTAGACGATGCTGTTGTTTTGGGATTGCCAAAACCAGATAGTCCAAGGAGAGATGAAAGAATACGTCGTAGGAATAAAATTCACATTTAACATAACACACACACACATATATATATATATATATATATATATATATATGCTTACTTTCTTTAGGTTATTTTAGGTATGTCTAACGTTTCATTAATGTTTTATTTTCATTTTCCACTGTGTACACGAGATAAGTGTACGCATGATGAAAAAAGAACAGCTTCAGAGTTCACTTACATTATACTTTCTCCAAAATTGTTGTTAAGGAAGATTTTTGCAAGAGTTTCTGTATTAATAGCAGTACACAATGTGTAATGAGAGATATGGAGTTACAATGACAAGAAGTACCTCAAAAAACCATGCGTCCCATACCGTGGAGGTGCCACTAGCAACGGGTGCCAGGGAAAAATTCCTATACCTCAAATAGTGTGCAAGGTTCGGTCTCCTTTTCTTGAACTGGCCCACAGAAGAACTGCTCAACTTCTGAAGGCAGCCTGTTCCACGTGCCACAGAACTTATAGGTAAAGTAAATACCACAAACAGAGAAAGAGAACGGTTTATATCAGGAGGCGATTTCGGAAACAAGGAGATTGTGTTCTCTCTGTACAATTCCCTGGTTCGGCCGCACCTGGAGTATGCTGTGCATTTCTGGTCAATCGTAACACTGATATAACGGACCCACGCTTTGGACGTCCTGATTGGCCGACTAATGGTGCCTTAACTTCTCCCCGTAGATTTAATGCTCCCATCTCAAGGTATATGAGCTCATTTGCACGATCTGTCACAACATTTTGCATCAATATTTGCAAGCATACTACTCGATCCTCAGTTTTTCTCCATTTTGGTTAGGGAGATGGACATATAATTTGAGCGGCGGCAAGTCATTACAGTACAAAGAGAATCTATGGTCTGAACCATAGGCCAGGTAAGGTTCAGGAGCCAGCATGTTGGAGCGAACCAGAGCCTCACCGCCAAAGTCAGACACAGAAATGATCAGTTGCAACATTAAATGTACATGGTTCCTGCATATTTTAGCTGTCAACTGTCACTCTTATTTGTATCTGTATAAATTTGTTTCCTCTTTTCAAGGGATCACCTGTAAATATCTCCAAGGAACAGTATTATCGCCACTACTCTTCATAATCCTGACATGGATGAAGACCAGAGACAGCGCAGTAACATCTGATGATACAAAAATTAGTAGAAAAATAAGAAACCTTGAAGATCTCTACAAGCAGAATGTTTTTGTAAAGATACAACAGCATTTAGTCATTTTTGCATAAAATAAAGTATAAAAAGATAAGTTTCAGAGTTCATCCGGGCTCGAGGCCCGGTGACGGCCGCCGGCGCGCGGTAAACGACCAGCCTTCCACACAATTGCTTGGTAGATAAATGGGTACCCTGAGTGACCTAGTGGTTAAGACAAGGTGTTGCTGATGTTTCGGTTTCCAAATTAAACGAAAGGTCTAAGGCGGAGTGAAAAGCTTGACCATCGTCAGAATGAACAATTCGGGGGATGCTAATCGAAGGTTACCAATAAAGTAGAACTTTTTAATGCATGAAGGATGGGACAGGGATAATAATTTAGTAAGTTTTAGGAGAAATCATGGTTTTTATATGAAGTTTGACACTGAGAAAATTGAACTGTTACGGTACAGAAAATAATTAGGAACTAAAATCAATGGAATGTAAAAGAATATTAGATGCATAATACAGAACACGCCCCGATGACTCGGGTATACCTATGAAGTGGAGAGTAAAAGAAGTCAACTCACTACTTCACCAGGCCAACTCGAGAGGAGTGGGGATAAGCTTGACCTTCGTGAAATGACAGCACATAATAATAAGTAATAATAATACAAGAGTTAGGAAAATTGTATACATCACTTGGGTTGAGCGCTGGGTCTGACCAGTAACCTGATGCAAACCCTTTAAGTTGATTTCTGATAATTATTATTTCAACTGATTTAAAATCAATAAT
>JAJOZX010003320.1:20000-32500 GCA_023014485.1 Bathynomus jamesi | reverse complement strand
TCCTCGGAGATGGACTTAATCTTCCTAAACGCGCAGCTCCAACGACATTAAGATGATTTCATAATACTATCTTCTTTTCAGGTTGCCGTAACTCGAACGGTCCCAGCGTAAATTCCATAAATTTCCACTGCGCTCGCGAAGGTGTCGCAATTAAAAACAATTTTAAAGGGTCTATCCTTAAATGCTCGTAGCCTACGAAATAAAATAAGCGAATTTTTTTCATTAACTGCTTGGAAAGACTGATATAATTGCGATAAATGAATCGTGGCGTAGCACTGAAACTCGTGACTTTGTAGGAGAGTATCAAATTAAAGGTTATAGACTTTTTGTGAAAAACAGAATAGGTAGGCGAGGAGGCGGTGTTATGTTGTATATCAAAGATAATATTGCGAACGTTACAGAAGTAAAGAACACAATTCCAGAACCGATAGATTCGACTATAGCAGAACCTAAATTGAACGATTTCAAACTTCTTGTTGCGGTTATATATAAGCCCCCTAATCAAACAGCTGATACGGACGAAGCGTTATATCGTGAACTAAAGAATAATCGGTAGTGAGCAGGCTTTAGTTATGGGTGACTTTAATTGCGCTAACGTAAATTACGATACAATGCTGGGAGACGCGGAAGGTAATCGTTCAGTTAATTTTCTTGAGGATAGCTTTCTTATTCAAAAGGTTAGGGAACCTACGAGGTTGGACAGTATTTTAGATTTAGTAATAACTACAAATGATAGGCTAATTACTGATCTTCAAGTAAAGAACCGTTAAGCAATACCGATCACAATATGGTAGAGTTTGTCCTCTCAGTAAGTCACTCGAAACCAGCTAACTCGACTAAAATTCCTAACTTCCAGCACGCACACTTTTGTAAATTTCGAAATAAATTGTCACACGTCAAATGGGAAAAACAATGGTGAATTCCAACGCAAAACTAATGGGGGAATCGTTCGAAACAATATTTAGGACCATAAATGAGGAATGTGTAACCTAAAAAATTAAGCGTGCGAAAGTAAACAATAAGCCCTTGTGGTTTACTTCTAGAGTAGGAGACATTATAAAGAGTACAGATAGTGCTTATAGGCTACATAAGTGCGATAAAGACAATTTGTGGTTACGAAACAACTACCTATCTCTAAGGCGTGAAGCGAAAACTGTAATAAAAAGTCCAATCGCGAATTTGAAATCTCCATCGCTCGTGACGATAAAAAAAAAACCAAGCGATTCTTTCAATAGTTCAATAATAGATATCCAGTAAAAAGCGTCTTGGGGCCTTTGAAAAATGTAAACGAAGATCTAGTTTCTGAAAACAAGGAAATGGCTACCTTGCTAAACGAATTTTTTACGTCAGTTTTTACTATAGAAGATGTAACGAATATCCCTACGGTCATAGACAATACCTTTGGATAATGGTAATATTTTGGATAATATAGGTTAGTGAAGGGGAAGTAATGCGCTATATTGATAAAATGAAAACGCGTAAATCACCGGGGCCGGATTCCATATATCCCATACAAGTAAAAGAATTAAAAGATAGCATTGTTGTGCCGCTAACAAATATTTTCAATGCGTCTATTTCTAAGGGGTGCGTACCAGATAATTTCAAGTTAGCAAACGTAACACCTATCTTTAAGAAAGGCGATAAAGGTGCGGCGGGAAATTATAGGCCAATCAGTTTAACGTCTGTTGTAGGTAAGCTACTGGAATCAATAATTAGGGATCGTATAGTCGAACACTTAGAATTCCATAAACTAGTTAGAAATACGCAGCACGGATTTAGGCGAAACAAATCTTGCTTAACTAATCTTTTAGAATTTTTCCAAAGCGTGGTTGACGTTTACGATAGACATCGGGCGGTTGATGTAGTGTATTTAGATTTTCAAAAAGCGTTTGACAGTGTGCCGCACAAAAGACTCATTGAAAAAAACTAAGGCTCTTGGAATCAGGGATGTAGTAATAAATTGGCTAGAAGAGTGGTTGCGTGGTAGGAAACAGGGCGGTCGTTGATGGAGCGGAGTCGTGTTGGGCTAATGTAGCGAGTGGCGTTCCTCAGGGTTCTGTATTGGGCCCCTTGCTTTTTCTTATATATATTAACAATTTAGATGTCGGCCTAGTCAGCACAGTTTCAAAGTTTGCGGATGTCACGAAACTAGGGGGTAGGGCGATTAATGACGAAGATAGAGGTAAAATCCAGGAAGATCTGAATAAAATCGTTGATTGGTCAGTCACATGGCAAATGAGATTTAACGTTGATAAGTGCAAAATTTTGCATATAGGTTCGCGTAAGTAACGGTAATTTTGCGTATAGTATGTCAGGTAAAGATTTAACAAGCGTAGAGCAGGAAAAAGATTTAGGAGTTATAGTCACTGTTTCGCTACTTTTAAATCACCAAAGTACAGCAGCGGTAAATAATGCGAACAAAGTGTTAGGTTTTATAGCTCGAAATTTTGAGTACAAATCGCGCAATATTATAGTTCCTCTTTATAAATCATTAGTTAGACCCCATTTAGAGTACGCGGTCCAATTTTGGAATCCGCATATGCGCAAAGATATAGACAAAATCGAAAGTGTTCAAAGACGAGCAACTAAGATGATTCCATCCCTTAGGTCAAAGTCGTACGAGGATAGGATTAAGGAGTTAAAATTGACAACACTCGAGACTAGGAGGCTAAGGGATGATCTAATCCAGGTTTTCAAAATTATGAATGGGTTCGATAACGTCGATAGAGACAGCTTTTTCGAAATATCTCAATATAATAGGACTAGAAATAACGGGTGTAAGTTGAGAAGTAGATGGTTCGAGACAGCAGTTGCGAAAAACTTTTTTACGCATAGAATAGTAAATAGCTGGAATAGTTTGCCGGTAGAAGTAATTAGTAGCACGTCTATAAACATGTTTAAAAATCGATTTGACAAATATGTTGATAGATTGGGTATAGTTTAAGGTAGTAAAATTAAGGCTTTGTGGTCATAGATCCCACAGCTCAACACAAGTGTTGTGGGATATAGGGAAGCAGAATCCTGGGTAGGGGATACTCTGTCCTTACACACCCCATTTAAAGAGATTCCTCTGCCGAGCCGTGCCCCCCATACTACTGTGAGGTATGGAAATACTCATGATCTTCACTTGCCCAACAAACACCTTTAAATGAGACACCCAAAATGGGTGCACACATTTCTACATTACTGTACAATCTTTACAGCCACACCTACGCCTTCCCTCCTAAGTATATATATTGTAATGTATATGGTTGTAAATTTTGACTTGTTCCGCAATCGATATGGACCGTGACTTATTTTTCGTTGGCAAGGTACTAGTATTGATGGATACCGTAATGAAATTGACTGGATTCTTTATATCTATTTATAACGGACATGCAAATACATCAGATACAGAGTGTAACATATTTGTTGATAATAGTCTATTATGAGTTGATCCTCTGGATCCAGAGATTCTATCTTTAGTTTTAAAAAATTGGTCGTTTCGAATGTACAAGCACTTGGTACATAAATTTCTTATGTTCTTGTGGTTCGGAACCCACGTAAAATTGTAGGTCCCCTCCGCCACCACGGAGGACACACACACACAGTGTATATACACACACTCAGTGTGTATATACATACACAGACACAGTGTGTATATATACACACACACACACAAACAGTGTGTATATATACACACACACACAAACAGTGTGTATACACACACACACACGCACACAGTGTGTATATACACACACACAGTGTGTATATACACACACGCACACAGTGTGTATATACACACACACACTGTGTATACAGACACACGCACACACAGTATGTATATATACACCACACACAGTGTGTATATACACACACAAACACACACACACAGTGTACACACACACACACACTGTGTATATACACACACACACACACAATGTGTAAACACACAGTGTGTATATACACACACACACCGTGTGTGTATATACACAGTGTGTATACACACACACACAGTGTGTGTATACACACACACACAGTGTGTGTATATATACAAACACACACGGTGTGTATACACACACACACAGTGTGTATATACACACACAGTGTGTATATATACACACACAGTGTGTATATATACACACACACAGTGTGTATATATACACAAACACAGTGTGTATATATACACACACAGTGTGTATATACACAAACACAGTGTGTATATATACACACACACAGTGTGTATATACACACACAGTGTGTATATACACAAACACACAGTGTGTATATACACAAACACACAGTGTGTATATCACAAACACACAGTGTATATACACAAACACACAGTGTATATATACACCCACAGTGTATATACACACAGTGTGTATATAATTATACACACACACAGTGTGTATATACACACACACACAGTGTGTATATATACACACACACACACTGTGTATATATATACATAGTGTGTATATATATACAGAGAGTGTTTATATATCACACACAGTGTGTATATATATACACACACAGTGTGTGTATATATACACACACAGTGTGTATATATATACACACACAGTGTGTATATATATATACACACACTCTTTATATATATATACACACACAGTGTGTATATACACACACAAGAGTGTGTATATATATACACACACTGTGTGTATATATACACACACACAGTGTGTGTATATATACACACACAGTGTGTGTATATATATATACACACACTCTTTATATATATATACACACACAGTGTGTATATATACACACACGAGTGTATATATATATACACACACACTGTGTGTATACACACACACATTGTGTATATACACACACACTGTGTATACACACACACTGTATATGCACACACACACACACATTGTGTATACACACACACACTGTGTATATACACACACACACATTGTGTATACACACACACACTGTGTATACACACACACACACACTGTGTATACACACACACACACACACTGTGTATACACACACACACACGGTGTGTATATACACACACACACACAGTGTGTATATACACACACACACACGGTTTGTATATACGCACACACACACACGGTGTGTATATACGCACCACACACACACACGGTGTGTATATACGCACACACACACACACACGGTGTGTATATACACACACACACACACGGTGTGTATATACACACACACACGGTGTGTATACACACACACACAATGTGTATACACACACACACAAACACAGTGTGTATATACACACACACACAGAGAGTGTATATACACCCACACAGAGTGTATACACACACACAGAGTGTATACACACAGTGTATACACACACACAGTGTATACACACACACACTGTGTATTCATACACATATACATACACACACACATATATATATATATATATATATAATATATATATATATGTTAACCCCTCCGTCTATGGCCCTGGGGTGGTTCGGATCGACGGGGTTCTAGTTAGGAGGCAAGCAACGGATATTTCTTCTTGAACATTCTAATTCTTTTCTCTCCGCCTCTTGTTAAACTCTTGGCTACAGACTCGCCAGTCTGTTATGCCGATATCTTCTATGGTACTTGGGTTGTCTCTTAATTTGGGCAAAGGGTCGCCAATTTTTAATTCTTCTCTTTCTATAATACTCTGATACTTTCTCTGATACTTTCTCTGATACTAAAATTATCGACTTTACTGACTAAGTTCTTCTGAAGAGAGCACGGCTCGAAGGGGAAAATAAAAAGTTTCTCTTACATTTAGTTTACTTCTCAAAATGTACAGGTAGTGCTCTGAATTTACAGGGGTAGAGGTTCGACCTCTTTCGACCATGGCTCAGGCCGGAATCTAAAAAGTTAAGGAGGCAAGGGGCCTCTGCCCCCTCCTCGCAGCGAGGCTGCTAACAAGGGAGGCTCGTAATGAAGTGCTATAAAGAAGTGCTCTAAATGAAGTGACTTGATGAAGTGCCGTAATTTTACAAATACATGTATAATATAATCCTAAATGTTTGGGGGAAGACAGTCGAAGGTTAAGTTTCCCCCTTTTAAACACATGATCAGATGTTTGAAAGATTGCAAATAAAAGTTTAAAAAAATAAAATAAAAACTAATTTGTATTTTTCGCCGAGTCTACATTTATGAAGGCGATATCATTTCGTAATAGTAAACATAAGTACAAATTAAGTACACGACTGAGTACGTATTAATTTTGGTTCATACAACTACGATTACAATTATGGATTACTTCCACATTCGCTTATGATTGTCCATTACAGTTCTATTAAAGTACATTCTTACATTATAAATTAAATCATTACATTTAATTACAGTTTCATTGAAGTACATTACAAGTTATTATTAATTACAGTTTCATTAAAGTACATTACGTTATATTAAATTAAAGTATTACAGTTAATTACAATTAAACAGTTACTATAACTTTGTTTTGTTTTTACAGTGTTTCATATTAATAGACAATTAAGATGTAGAAATATAATAAAAGTACATGGGGCACATATGTTTGGATTTATATACAACATAATGTTATAATATGTTATAAATTTGAAAATCAGAGCGAACGGAGGTATTTATCTTAGAAGCGTTCGATTCTGTCGTAGTGAGGGAATTTGATAACTTAACTCAGCATTTTGAGTTCAATGCGGGAGGTGATATACTTAAAAATGAAAAAAATAATACGAGAACGTATTTTTGCGTTTTCGAACGAAGGCAAAAGTTTTGCATTTCACAGATTGACACGATAAATGAATATTTAATAAAATTTATATGGATAATGATCAAGGAAATTAATACGGGAAAATGTGACGTATGGATGAATATGGTTGAATAATAATACTTATACTACATAACACCCAACATTATTACTAAAGAATTACCATACATTGAATACGGAAGATGTCCAAATACTAAGAACGTGATTCAGTGTACAAAGTATGGAAAACGTAAAGAGAATAAAGTTATTTTATGACGTCCTAGTGTATAAGTCATTATTAGAAAAGATGAATTAGAAAAATACAGTAATGAATAAAGACGTACAAATCGAAATTCTATCCAAAACTCGCTTAGGCGATTTTGGCTTCTTATGTAAAAATGAACATTCAAACATAAAAACTATACGAACATAAGTACTGCATGAAGACAATGAATCCATATAACGATGGTATACGAATTGTTCATTGTTCACTTTTTACATATATATATATATATACATATATATATATACATATATATATATACATATATATACCTTTGGTAAGCTTCCCCCCGAATTGTTCATTCTGACGAAGGTCAAACTTTTCACTCCACCTTAGACCTACAGTTTGACGTGGAATCCGAACCAAGCCCCATCAGCAGCCCAGTGTCTTAACCACTAGGTTACCTAGGGTACCCATTTATCTACCAACCACTTTCTTTATTGTGTGGAAGGATGAACAGCTGGGTTTTGCTGCGCGCCGGCTGCCTTCGGGTCTCGAACCCGGTGCCGATGGATTCTTAGTCAGCGACGCTAACCACTACACCACCGAGGATATACATACACCACACACACACACACACATACACACATACACAGACACACATACACACACGCACATACACACACACACACACATATACATGTTAGAATTAAAATGGTTTTAACCCAACACAGTATTTGAATACTAAACTATTATTTTTTAACACTTAATTTATGATTCGGTAAGTAATTCATAAGCTTAATTTAATCCTGAATAATATTATTGATTCCCGCTGATAGAAATTTTATGCTATCAGAGGGTTAAACTTAATTACTACGAACTAAAGAGGGTGTTAAACTGTAATCGTCTTATTTTATGAAAACAAAATAGACCATTACCTTAGTAGTTTTAATTGTAAACACTTTAACTTGATAATACTTGAATATAAATAATATTGATTGCCTGTTTTCTGAAAAGGAAATGTTATACCTAACAGCCTTATAACAGCCTAATTTGAAATAGATGATTGAACTTAAACATAAATACAATTTAATGCACTTTACTATGATACACCGATCAAACCTGAAGAAAAAACCGCAACACAGTTAGCTGAACAAATTTGAAACAAAATTCTTCTATAACCTCACTATTCAGTGCTTTGAAACCAATTAAACCATCCAACAACTTCACTATGAAGTCTCTTTCTTTTAAAACAAAAAACCAGCAGATTTATTTATGGTTGTAGAGGTTTGAAAATACAGAAGATATATCCGTACAGAAGTCGAACCAACCTTTGTTAAATTAATGATATGATTGAATATAATGAGAAATAAGAAAATAAATCTAATAATATATATACATATATATATACATACACATATATATATATATATATATACATACATATATACATACCCATATATATATATATATATATATATATATAATATATATATATATATATACATACACAAGGGCCGGATCTAGAAATTGCGAGGCCCTAGGCAGATCTAGAAATTGCGAGGCCCTAGGCCTATATATATGAAAATATGGACTTAATTATCGGTACAATACCAACAATATTAGAATCCCGCATTGACAGAACTATGCCAGCAATTAAAAATTAAACCAAACGAAAATAATCACGCATGGAAATTGCATAAGAAATATAAATAAACCATACAAATAAGTATAAATTATAATATGAATCAAGATTTGTATCGAAAATATAAGACAATGATTTCTAAGATTTATATAATATTATAGGTAATGACTTTCCATAGTATACAAACGTTTTTCATATGAGATGTATAAGAGATGTTGACTTTCATTTTTTATAATAGTGAGCGATCGACTTATCAGGCTAAATAGTAATGCTTTAATCTTTGGTTCAGATGCTCCTTGAATATTACAGCAATGCTTTTCTACTTTTCTTCGAGCTAAACTCTTCAATTAATTGAGAATAATCTAATGAATTTGTTATATCGTTTTCTATTGATAACATAGCTAATGATTGCAATCTCGCTTGAGATATGGTGGAACGCAAATATGTCTTAATAAGTTTGAGACCCGAGAAACTTCTTTCAGCCGAAGCAACAGTAACGGGGATGGTTAATACTATACGAAGTGCAACATAAACATTAGGATAAATCTCACTTACTTGTTTTTGCACTACATAAACAAGGGCATTTCCGAGATCTGTTTTCTCAGGTATAAACCTGCAAAGTACTTTAAGTTCTTCATAGAATTCTAAATCATTAATATCACTTAAACAGAACGCGCAAAACGCCTTGAGCGAGGCCCCCTTTGGCGCGAGGCCCTAGGCGATCGCCTAGTTCGCCTATAGCTAAATCCGGGCCTGCATACACACACATATATTATATATATACATACATACATATATACATACACTATATATATATATATACATATATACATACACATATATATACATACAAATATATATATATACATACACATATATATACATACAAATATATATATATATGCATACATATATACATACACATATATATATACATACATATATACATACAAATATATATAATATATATATATATAATATACATATGCATACACATACATATACATACATAACACATACACATTATATATACATACATATATACATACACATTATATATATGTGTATATATATATACATACACATATATATATATACATACATATATACATACACATATATACATATATATATATATATATATATATATATACATATATATATACATACACACACATATATATATACATATATACATACATATATATATAATATATATATATATATATATATATATATATACATTTATACATACACATATAAATATATATATATACATATATATATATATATACACATATATACCTACACACACATATATATATTATATATATATACATACATATATACCTACACATATATATATATATATACATACATATATACATACACATATAATGTATGTATATTTATATATACTGTATATATATATGCATGTATATGTATATATACTGTATATATATGTATGTGTATATTATATATTATAATATATGTATATGTATATATATGTATATATATGTGTATATATATATATATGTATGTATATTTATGTATATTTATGTGTATATATATATATGTATGTATATTTATGTATATGTATATGTATATATATATATATGTATATGTATATATATATATGTATATGTATATATGTATATGTATATATATATGTATGTATATGTATGTATATATATATATGTATGTATATATATGTATGTATAAGTATATTATATATGTATGTATATGTATATATATATGTATGTATATGTATGTATCTATATATATATATGTATGTATATGTATGTATATATGTATGTTATGTTATATATATGTATGTATATGTATATATATATGTATGTATATGTATATATATATATGTATATGTATATATATATGTATGTATATGTATATATATATATGATATATATGTATATATATATATATATGTATGTATATGTATATATATATAATATATATATATGTATGTATATATATATATATGTATGTATATATATATATATATATAATAATGTTATAATGTTATAATGTTATAATGTTTCAGACCAACAAAGACCCTAGGATCCACTCATGGCTGGTCTACCTAGCTGTGTTCGTAATCGTGTATTGTGTATACACATACGAGGAAAAGTGTAGGTGTGGCTGTAAAGACTGTACAGTAATGTAGAAATGTGTGTGCACCCATTATGGGTCTCCATTTAAAGGTGTTTGTGGGGCAAGTGAAGATCATGAGTTTTTCAATACCTCACAGTACTATGGGGGGCACCGCTCGGCAGAGGAATCTCTTTAAATGGGGTGTGTAAGGACAGAGAGTATCCCCTAACCCAAGACGCTGCCTCCCTATATCCCACAACACTTGTGTTGAGCTGTGGGATCTATCCCCACAAAGCCTTAATTTTACTACCTTAAACTATACCCTTTCTATCAACATGCGCGTCCAATCGATTCTTAAACATGTTTATAGACGTGCTACTAATTACTTCTACCGGCAAACTATTCCAGCTATTTACTATTCTATGCGTAAAAAGTTTTTCGCAACTGCTGTCTCGAACCTTCTACTTGTCAACTTACACCCGTTATTTCTAGTCCTATTACATTGAGATATTCGAAAAAGCTATCTCTATCTACGTATCAAACCCATTCATAATTTTGAAAACCTGGATTAGATCACCCCTAACCTCCTAGTCTCGAGTGTAGTCAATTTTAACTCTTTAAGCCTATCCTCGTACGACTTTGACCTAAGAGACGGAATCATCTTAGTTGCTCGTCTTTGAACTCTTTCGATTTTGTCTATATCTTTGCGCATATGCGGATTCCAAAATTGGACCGCGTACTCCAAATGGGGTCTAACTAATGATTTATAAAGAGGAACTATAATATCGCGCGATTTGTACTCAAAATTTCGAGCTATAAAACCTAACACTTTGTTCGCCTTATTGACCGCCGCTGTACTTTGTTTCGCTACTTTTAAATCACCAGTGACTATAACTCCTAAATCTTTTTCCTGCTCTACGCTTGTTAAATCTTTCCCTGACATACTATACGCAAAATTACCGTTACGCGAACCTATATGCATAATTTTGCACTTATCCACGTAAATCTCATTTGCCATGTGACTGACCAATCAACGATTTTATTCAGATCTTCCTGAATTTTACCTCTATCTTCGTCATTAATCGCCCTACCACCCAGCTTCGTGTCATCCGCAAACTTTGAAACTGTACTGACTAGGCCGACATCTAAATCGTTAATATATAAGAAAAAGCAAGGGGCCCAATACAGAACCCTGAGGAACGCCACTCGCTACATTAGCCCAACACGACTCCGCTCCATCAACGACCACCCTCTGTTTCCTGCCTCGCAACCATTCTTCTAGCCAATTTATTACTACACCCCTGATTCCATGAGCCTTAGTTTTTTCAATCAGTCTTTTGTGCGGCACGGTGTCAAACGCTTTTTGAAAATCTAAATACCTACATCAACCGCCCGATGTCTATCGTAAACGTTAACCACGCTTTGGAAAAATTCTAAAGATTAGTTAAGCAAGATTTGTTTCGCCTAAAACCGTGCTGCGTATTTCTGACCAGATTATGCACTTCTAAGTGTTCGACTATACGATGTATGTATATGTATATATATATATATGTATGTATGTATGTATATATATATATATATATATATATATATATATATATATGTATGTATATGTATATATATGTGTTAACCCCTCCGTCTATGGCCCTGGGTTGGTTCGAAGTCGACGGGGGTTCTGGTTAGGAGGCAGCAACGGATCTGTTACTTGCAGTAGTTTCTTCTATACTACTCTCCGAGTTCTTCTTTAGTGGCTCGGAGGATTCTGAGAGGCTTATTAAATTCTTTGAGGATTCTCT
>JAJOZX010003320.1:0-12500 GCA_023014485.1 Bathynomus jamesi | reverse complement strand
AGTTTAGTACCAAGAGAAAGTATCAGAGTATTATAGCAAGAGAAGAATTAATAATCGTCGACCCATAAAGCGAGAGAAAGAGACAACCCAAGCACCATAGAAGATATTGGCATAACAGTCTGGCGAGTCTGTAGCCAAGAGTTTAACAGAGTGGCGACCGAAAAGAATTAGAATATTAGAGAAGAAATATCCGTTGCTGCCTCCTAACTAGAACCCCCGTCGATCCGAACCACCCCAGGGCCATAGAGGGAGGGGTTAACAAACTGGCGACCCTTTACCAGGATCTTAACAGATTTTAAGAAGATTATTTTAGGAAGAAGATTATTTTAGGAAGAAGATTATTTTAGGAAGAAGATTATTTTAGGAAGAAGATTATTTTAGGAAGAAGATTATTTTAGGAAGAAGATTATTTTAGGAAGAAGATTATTTTAGGAAGAAGATTATTTTAGGAAGAAGATTATTTTAGGAAGAAGATTATTTTAAGAAGAAGATTATTTTAAGAAGAAGATTATTTTAAGAAGAAGATTATTTAAGAAGAAGATTATTTTAAGAAGAAGATTATTTTAAGAAGAAGATTATTTTAAGAAGAAGAAGATTTTAACAAGTGGTCACTCTTTGGCCAAGATAGAAATTACCCTGCATCAGGATAAAACCAGTTGACCGGCGTGTCACGACTTCTAGTTCGTAACATCCACCCTTGAACCGGTGTGTCACGACTCCAAGTTCTCCACGCCTAGTTTTCATCTAAGAAGAAGTAGCCAGCAAGACGTCTTCAGGACACGTCTCTGAGGATTTCGCCCGTAGAATTTTTGTTAAGTACAGTTTGTTTTTTAAGTAATTTATAAACACTTGAAAAGTCAGCATTATTAACAGTTAATATTTAGTATGGAGCCAGAATTAACACAAAACACAGTGAACACTTCAGACACCAGTGATACATTTTTTTTTTAGTGAAACTGTAATTTTCAAAGAAGTTTATTGTAACGAGAGTTTATTGTAACAGAGAGTTTATTGTAACAGAGAGTTTATTGTAACAGAGAGTTTATTGTAACAGAGAGTTTATTGTAACAGAGAGTTTATTGTAACAGAGAGTTTATTGTAACAGAGAGTTTATTGTAACAGAGAGTTTATTGTAACAGAGAGTTTATTGTAACAGAGAGTTTATTGTAACAGAGAGTTTATTGTAACAGAGAGTTTATTGTAACAGAGAGTTTATTGTAACAGAGTTTATTGTAACAGAGAGTTTATTGTAACAGAGAGTTTATTGTAACAGAGAGTTTATTGTAACAGAGAGTTTATTGTAACAGAGAGTTTATTGTAACAGAGAGTTTATTGTAACAGAGAGTTTATTTCAAGAGTTATTTTCACTGTTATATTCAGTATAGAATAATTTTATTTTATGTACCTTCCCGTACATTCGAGTGAAATGTTGTTTACATTTTATATTTTGTTTGCAAATTTTTTTTTCAAATTATTGAATTGAATTGACTTGCAAATTAAGAAAGAGAGAGTTTATAGAGAGTTTATTAGATTTAGAGAGATACTTGAAGTCATTTTTTAAGTCAGTTTTGAAGTCAGTTTTGAAGTCAGTTTTGAAGTCAGAAGGTTGCACCAAGAGGGTCAACCAAAACAGAGGTTAATCGTCTCCACTTGATAGAGATCAAGGCAGTCATTTTCCATTTCAGTTAATTTCAAGTTACAGTTTCAGAATACTTGATAGTTCAAGTTACAGTTTCAGAATACTTGATAGAGTTCAAGTTACAGTTTTCAGAATACTGATAGAGTTCAAGTTACAGTTCAGAATACTGATAGAGTTCAAGTTACAGTTTCAGAATACTTGATAGAGTTCAAGTTACAGTTTCAGAATACTTGATAGAGTTCAAGTTACAGTGTCAGAATACTTGATAGAGTTCAAGTTACAGTTTCAGAATACTTGATAGAGTTCAAGTTACAGTTTCAGAATACTTGATAGAGTTCAAGTTACAGTTCAGAATACTTGATGTTTCAGTCAGAGAGTTTATTCCAAGTCAGAGATTTTATTCCAAGTCAGAGAGTTTTATTCCAAGTCAGAGTTTTATTCCAAGTCAGAGAGTTTTATTCCAAGTCAGAGAGTTTTATTCCAAGTCAGAGAGTTTTTATTCCAAGTCAGAGAGTTTTATTCCAAGTCAGAGAGTTTTATTCCAAGTCAGAGAGTTTTATTCCAAGTCAGAGAGTTTTATTCCAAGTCAGAGAGTTTTATTCCAAGTCAGAGAGTTTTATTCCAAGTCAGAGAGTTTTATTCCAAGTCAGAGAGTTTTATTCCAAGTCAGAGAGTTTTATTCCAAGTCAGAGAGTTTTATTCCAAGTCAGAGAGTTTTATTCCAAGTCAGAGAGTTTTATTCCAAGTCAGAGAGCTTTATTCCAAGTCAGAGAGCTTTATTCCAAGTCAGAGAGCTTTATTCCAAGTCAGAGAGCTTTATTCCAAGTCAGAGAGCTTTATTCCAAGTCAGAGAGCTTTATTCCAAGTCAGAGAGCTTTATTCCAAGTCAGAGAGCTTTATTCCAAGTCAGAGAGTTTATTCCAAGTCAGAGAGTCTTATTCCAAGTCAGAGAGTCTTATTCCAAGTCAGAGAGTCTTATTCCAAGTCGAGTTTTCAAGTCCCAAGTCATTTCAATGCAGTCAATTAAATTCAACTTTTTCTTTGTAAGTTAAGAGAATTTAATTTAAGAAAATGTAATCTAAGAATTTAATTCAACCTTTTTTTGTGTTGTAAAAGAGAATTTAATTCAACCTGAATTGACCGGTTTGCGTCTTTAGTTTAACCTTTTTTCTTGTTTGTAAGAAGGAAATGGACCGATTTGTCTTTTCTTTTTCATGCCATTGTTGCGTATATAAATATATAGGTAAAATGACATTTTATTGTTTGTAACCAAAATAGTTTTTACAATTGTTTGTAACGATTTTGGTAATTATTGTAATGTATATGAGGAACATTCCGTCCCTCCGTTTGTTGAACTCTCTTAATTTTTGTTCTAAGTAGTGTGACAAGCAATCTTTTTTTTAAAGAGCAAAGTGCTCACGAAAGACGTATTGTCAATTTCAAACTTATACCCCGTGCTTAGTCACTCAATTCCCCCGTATGATCGCACATGCCCTAAATTTCAGTTTTGTTCTTTTTTGTCATTTAATTTAAATAAAACTTCTACACAATAAAACATATGTATTTATCATATGCAAACAAGTTTTCAGACTAAAATATCAAATAATTCAAAATTCTATCAACATTTAACGAAAGAGTATAATTTTTCTACTTAACATGCAAAAATTATTAAACCTTTTTAATTTTTTTATTATCTAAAAAAATTTTTAATGTAAAATTTACCTGAAATTATTAAGAAAAGATTGTTCGAAATGCTTCCTTCCATTTCAATAACTTTTTTATTCTTGGCCGAAACTCATCTAAGGTTCGACTTACTTTTATTTTTAAGAATATTATAAAATTATATTTAGCTCATTAAAATGCATAATTGATTTATATTTTTAATTTGTATTCTTAATTTTTTTTTAATTCAATTATCGTACCGATACTTCTGGTTAATGTTAATGGTTATATAGTTCATATATAGCTAGGAATGTTACTAGTCGAATTTAATTCCATCTTCAAAATTTAATTTTTAATACCGCTAGATTTACTTTCATTAATTGTAAGGTCCTCTAAGTTCTTATTTTCTTTTTTTAATTACCTTATAAGTGTAACTGATTATGTAAAATCTATAATCCTAATAGAATTTTATTACTTTTGACACATATTCCCTCCAGTCACTTTTGCATTAAAACTCGTATGCAAACATCATTGTAATACATCATAATTATTGCTTACTATATATAAATTCTCGCTCATGCATTTATTCAGTTAATTTAACAATCTTCTCAGCTAATCTGTCTCTCGAAATTATAAGATACACACTTTGTACCCAATAAACATAAATACACATTTGACCACAGGTCTATACAGCATCCACTACGTAATTCGATTTGTACCTACAACAATCAATAAAAACGCATGTATGCACACTATATATACTATATATACAAACCTTATGCTAAAATCATTGGATATCACAATAAAACTATTTCATTACGTGTAAGTGCAAACTATGCTATTTAGGCTTAATCATTTTTGCTTTCTAATATATCTTGCTCATGCATTTATTCAGTTAATTGAACAATCCTCTCAACTAATCTGTCCCTCGAAATTGTAAGATACACAATTTGTACCTAGTACACAAAAATACACACTAGACCACAGGTCTATACATCATCCATTACGTAATTCTATTTTTACATACAATAGTCAATAAAAATTAGTTTACAGATTGTACGATTTACAGTTTTCCCTTTTATCTGCTATTCATTTTGTATGTAATTCTTCCCACAAAAAAAAAAAAAAAAAAAAAAATTTAAAAATTTAACAATATCATTCTTTGTCTAACTTCATTGTTTGACTAAATTAACGTATTAATCCTTTTATTCTTTTTACACAAAATTAAAGCTTTAATCTTTGAATTTTTATATTTTATAATAGCCTCTGAGCGAGTGTCATGTTAAAAATTTGATTACTCTGCATTGTACTCAACTACCTGAAATCGTTCTGTATAAAATTTGTAATGTAAAGAAAAATTCGTCATCTAACTCGAAGTAGTTAGGATGTTATTTTCTCATTTGTATTGTATTAATGGTACCCTATTAGATTATTGTATAAATATCATTTTTAAAGGGGAGAGTAATGTAAAAAATGAACAATGAATAATCCATATTCATTTTTACATAAGAACCAAAATCGCGTAACGCGATTTTGGATAATAATTTTACTTGTAGCTTCCTATTTTTGTTCGTGTCACAACCCTACGATCTACCATATCTATGGTTTAGTCGTATCCATTTTCCATTTGTTATAGAAGTTATTATAATTAATTATGAATTGTCTTCCATCTCACCCTCGACCCTAGATTATGCATACACATTGCACGTAACAGGATTGGAACCCGCAGTTGTACTTCTTAGTCATTGATACCCACTCTTTGTCTCTAATTCGTTCATGTAAATCTTCCCAATAATGATTTGTACTATACGTACAAATTCAATAACTATGACGTCACATTTTCCCGTCATTAATTTCCCTTCATTATATCTCTAGTATGCATTGTATGAAAATTCTTTATCATCATAATAAAAACTGTACACTCTATAGAAGTCATTATTTATATGGTATGTAGTATAAATAACTATTATTCGACCATATCCCCCGCCCCCATACGTCCATATCTTATCTTGACCATTATCGTATGTCAATTTTATTAAATATTCATTTTGCTCGTGAAATGCAAACTTTAGGCATTCGTTCGAAAACGCTCAAATACGTTCTCGTATTGTTTTTTTTATTATTTTTTTTCAAGTGCGTTCACCCCTCGCAAGATATTCATAAATGCTTAGTAAGTTATCAAATTCCGCTCACTACGACAGAATCGAACGCTTCTAAGATAAACACCTCCGTTCGCTCTGATTTCAAATTTATAACATATTATAACATATTATTTCGTAAATAAATTATCTCGTATGTGCTCATGTACTTGTGCTGTACTAATAACCAAATATAATAACCATATAGTATAACCATCTAGTATAACCATCTAGTATAACCATCTAGTATAACCATATAGTATAATCATATAGTATAACCATATAGTATAACCATATATAAATATATAAAAACACTAAGAATGGTAAACGACGTAATGTACTTTAATGAAACTGTAATTAATAATAACTTGTAATGTACTTCAATGAAACTGTAATTAAATGTAATGATTTAATTTATAATGTAAGAATGTACTTTAATAGAACTGTAATGGACAATCATAAGCGAATGTGAAGTAATCCATAATTGTAATCGTAATTGTACTGAACCAAAATTAATAC
This sequence comes from Bathynomus jamesi, assembly GCA_023014485.1. Taxonomy (NCBI): domain Eukaryota; kingdom Metazoa; phylum Arthropoda; class Malacostraca; order Isopoda; family Cirolanidae; genus Bathynomus; species Bathynomus jamesi. The sequence goes on along the minus strand of JAJOZX010003320.1, from coordinate 6,542 downwards.
GTACTCAGTCGTGTACTTAATTTGTACTTATGTGTACTATTACGAAATGATATCGCCTTCAGAAATGAAGATTCGGCAAAAATATACGATTAGTTTTTATTTTTATTTTTTTAATTTTTATTTGGAATCTTTCAAACATCTGATCATGTGTTTAAAAGGGGGGAACTTAACCTTCAACTTCCGTCCCCCAACATTTAGGTTTATATTATACATGTATTTGTAAAATTAGAGCACTTGATTAAGTCACTTCATATTAGTACTTCATTACGGCACTTCATTACGAGCCTCCCTTGTTAGCAGCCTTGCTGCGAGGAGGGGGCAGAGGCCCCTTGCCTCCTTAACTTTTTTAGATTCCGGCCTGAGCCATGGTCGAAAGAGGTCGAACCTCTACCCCTGTAAATTCAGAGCACTACCTGTATATTTTGAGAAGTAAACCACAGTAAAAGAAGTTTTTATCTTTTCCTTCGAGCCTTGTTCTCTTCAGGAATTTAGTCAGTTAAGTCGATAAGTTATAAAAGAAAAATCGATAAGTTTAGTACCAAGAGAAAGTATCAGAGTATTATAGCAAGAGAAGAATTAATAATCGTCGACCCATAAAGCGAGAGAAAGAGACAACCCAAGCACCATAGAAGATATTGGCATAACAGTCTGGCGAGTCTGTAGCCAAGAGTTTAACAGAGTGGCGACCGAAAAGAATTAGAATTTTATAGAAGAAATATCCGTTGCTGCCTCCTAACTAGAACCCCCGTCGATCCGAACCACCCCAGGGCCATAGACGGAGGGGTTAACATATATATATATGTGTGTGTGTGATATATATATATATATATATGTGTGTGTATATATATATAGATTATATATATATATATATGTGTGTGTGTATATATATATATATATATATATATGTAAAAATGAACAATGAGTAATCAATATTCATTTTTACATAAGAACCAAAATCGCTTAACGCGAGTTTGGATAAAAAATTTATTTGTAGCTTTCTATTTTCGCCTGTGTCACAACTCTACGATCTACCATTTCTATGGTTTAGTCGTATTCATTTTCCATTTTTCATTTGTTATAGAACTTATTATAATTAATTATGGTTGTCTTGCATCTCACCCTCGTCCCTAGATTGTGCATACACATTGCATATAAAAGGATTGGAACCCGTAGTTTTACTTCTTAGTCATTAATACCAACTCTTTGTCTCTAATTCTTTCTTGTAAATCTTCCTAATAATGATTTGTACTATACGTACAAATTCAATAACTATGACGTCACATTTTCCCGTCATTAATTTCCATTCATCATATCTCGAGTATTCAATGTATGAAAATTCTTTAACATCATAATAAAAACTGTACACTAGAAGTCATTATTTATGTTATGTAGTATAAATATAATTATTATTCGACCATATCCCCTGCCCCCATACGTCCATATCTTATCTTGACCATTATCCTATGTCAATTTTATTAAATATTCATTTGGATCGTGAAATGCAAAACTTTATGCATTCGTTCGAAAATTCACAAATACGTTCTCGTATTATTTTTTTTACTTTTATTTTTAATTATATCACCTCCCGCAATGAACTCGAAAATGCTGAGGTAAGTGATCAATTCAGCTAACTATGGCAGAAGCGAACGCTTCTAAGATAAAAATCTCCTTTCGCTCTGATTCAAATTTATAACATATTATAACATAATATAACATATTATGTTGTATATAAATACATACCGTATGTGCCCATGTACTTTGTATTATATTTCTAACATCTTAATTGTCTATTAATATGAAACACTGTAAAAAAAAAAGTTACAGTAACTGTTTAATTATAATTAACTGTAATACTTTAATTTAATATAATGTAATGTACTTTAATGAAACTGTACTTAATGATGTAATGTACTAAATGACGTAGTCAATGTACTTTAATGGAATTGTAGTTAACGATAATAAATGAATTAATTGGTAATTATAATCATAGTTATAGTAGACCAAAATTACAATGTACTCAATGTCCGAACCGACATTGTCGCCATAAGGAATGTAGACTCGGCGTTACTGTTACTATTTTATTTTATTATTATTTTTCCGTTGGGATAAATTTTGATGTGCTTTCTACTTTGCCAAATAATTGATGACTTGTTCTTTTTAAAATTTCTTAATCATTTTTAGATTTAGTTTAATAATGAATCCTGAGTAACTTTTGCCATGTCATATTTTGTATACATTCTCTCTCCGTTATAAAAGATGAAGTCGTGTCTTGCCTAAGCATTTAGTTGTAAATCTTAAACCTTTAATTTTTACCCATATGCATATTTTAGTGTAAAGATGCATAGTTCAATTTCCACTTTTAGTTAACTTGGCAGATCATGATAACATCAGATCTGAAAATACGCAATTTAAGATAAAAATATGGCTTCATCTTCAAATATCTTGTTTATTCGTTTAAACCTTACCACATCTAAAAGATTTACTTTATTTTCAAATATTGTGCAAAAATAATGCAGCCTCTTCAACATTTAATAATGATGATGTTAGTAGAATCGGGGTGTATAAACTCCACAAATTTCATCCATGTTTATTCTGATTCCAACTACGAGGCTGAGCATTACCTGTAACGGTTTAGGAGTAAAACACAGTAAGAAAAAGTCTTTATCTTCTCCTTCGAGCCGTGCTCTCTTCAGAAAACTTAGTCATTAGAATCTCCCGATAAGTTACAAGAATCGGGGAGAAACCTCAAAGAATTTAATAAGCCTCTCAGACACCTCCGAGCCACTAAAGAAGAACTCGGAGAGAAGTATAGAAGAAACTACTGCAAGTATCAGGACCGTTGCTGCCTCCTAACCAGAACCCCCGTCGAATTCGAACCAACCCAGGGCCATAGATGGAGGGGTTAACATATATATATATATATATATATATGTGTGTATATATATGTATGTGTAATATATATGTATGTGTATATATATGTATATATATATGTATGTGTATAAATATATATATAATATATGTATGTATATATATATATGTATGTATATATATATATATATATGTATATATATGTATGTATATATATATAGTATATATATGTATTAGGGTGTTTCATAAATTAAAAGTTTGGAAAAATTTAATCCACATGGATCCCCTTGTTCTATTTGCTGAGGAGACTGATAAACCGAAGTATTAATTCAATAGTTTAAAGTTTACGGGTCCCCAGTTTGATGCTCTGGCAGATCATAAACGGAAAAAATTAAACAAAAATCTGTCAATGAATTTTTATTCAACAAACGAGTACCATTTCACTGCACATTTTCACAAAGATACAAAAAACATAACCACTTCTTGCGAATCATTTGTCCATGAAATCCTTCTTGGTTTTATTCGGGTATTTCGCCCTATGCTGCATCACAGTTTTGAGCAAATACTGCTTCTGCTCTTCGTTCTTCGTCAGAGAACAGTTTGAACTCTTTGGTGAGCGCGATGGCTCTTTCGGCCCGATCGTTGACGACAGAGATTTTGTTAACAGTTGCCGCTGCTTGCTTGAAGCCCTCTACTTCAGTCCACTCGGCAACTGGCTTTTTCAAGAATTCTGTGTCCAAGTCGAATGCATGGAAGAAAGCCATCGTCTTTCCTGTCACGAACTCCGCCAGGTGTTTCGAGGCAAGATTCCTGACGTTCTTCCCTTGGGGTCGCTTGAGTTCCTTTTTCGATGCGGGCTTACCCAAACTGACGACCATCTGAGCCTTTTCTTCATCTGCCACATCTGCGTCGAAGAACGCCATGGCAATAAGAGTCTCAGAGATGTACCATAGGTGTCGAGACATGGCTTCTTGCGCAGCGTTAACACACGAATATCCCGACATGGCAAAGGCTTACGCGTCACGCAGAAATTCCAGATCAACTGCGGCAGCCTTGCTTGAGGTTGCAGCACGAGTCCAACCTCGGATGTAGACGAGGGACACGAAGAGACCTACGGCTGTCAGAGCTTCCAACTCGTGACTCGACATCTTGAACTGCTTCTTCAGTAGAATTACTTTCAAGGAGTAGATGGCTATCGCCATCCATCGAGCGTGATGGTAAGCGCCAGGGGCTCTGAGAGGGAAATCCACCACTTTTGCTTCTCCCAGGAAGATGAGAACCAACTGTAGCAGTTCCTTGTAGTCATCGCGCTGATGCGACGTGCTCACCATCCCTCTCACCAGCAGGACTGACTTCTCCCTCAGTTCCCTCATAGAGTCATTGACTTGAGCAAAATCGTACGGCCGCACGTCCAACCGGTCGATGAACTTCCATTGTGCCTGAAACCTCTTGAAAACGGGTATATCGGGGCCACTTGAAGGGCCGTATGCACGCTTCAAGACGGAGCTGAGGATGACTTCATAGATGTGATGCCGACAGGGGAAGTACATGAGTTCTCTGCCAAGACCTTTCTCAATCAGGACGCAGGCCCCGATATGAATCCCGGTGTTCGACGCTGTCGTGTCGAAAGACAGTCCCCGCACGCGCTCTTCCATCCTGCAGGCAGGCGAGAAATGAACTGACAAAACGTCGTCAAAGTTGGGGACCTCTAAATGCAGCGCGATCTGGTTCAAACTTGCACAAACGTGTTTTCTTGTTCTTTAGAATACGGAGAAACGTGTGGATTAAAAACTCCAAGCTCATTTTATTTACCCTATAGGTATGAAACACCCTAATATGTATGTATATATATATATGTATATATGTATGTATATATATATATATATATGTATGTATGTATGTATATATATATATGTATGTATGTATGTATGTATGTATATATATATGTATGTATGTATATATATATATATGTATGTATGTATATATATATGTATGTATGTATATATGTATGTATGTATATATATATATGTATATAAATATATACATATTATACATATATGTTATAATAATGTTATAATGTTTCAGACCAACAAAGACCCTAGGATCCACTCATGGCTGGTCTACCTAACTGTGTTCGTAATTGTGTATGTCCTCCGTGGGGGCGGAGGGGACCTACAATTTTACGTGGATTCCGAACCACAAGAACATAAGAAATTTATGTAACAACTTCCTGTACAATTTGTACATTGGCAACGACCAATTTAGCAAAACTAATTAATTATCGATTTAAAACTAAATATAGAATCTCTGGATCCAGAGGATCAAGTCATAATAGACTACTATACACAAATATGTTACACTCTATATCTATTTATAACCGACATGCAAATATATCAGATCCAAAGAATCCAGTCAATTTCATTACGGTATCCATCAATACTAGTACCTTGTCACGAAAAATAAGTCACGGTCCATATCGATTGTGGACCAAGTCAAATTTACAACCATATACATTACAATATATACACTTATGAGAAAAAGTGTAGGTGTGCTGTAAAGACTGTACAGTAATGTAGAAATGTGTGTGCACCCATTTTGGGTCTCCTATTTAAAGGTGTTTGTGGGGCAAGTGAAGATCATGAGTTTTTCAATACTTGACAGTACTATGGGGGGCACCGCTCGGCAGAGGAATCTCTTTAAATGGGGTGTGTAAGGACAGAGAGTATCCCCTAACCCAAGACGCTGCCTCCCTATATCCCACAACACTTGTGTTGAGCTGTGGGATCTATCCCCACAAAGCCTTCATTTTACTACCTTAAACTATACCCAATCGATCAACATATGCGTCTAATCGATTCTTAAACATGTTGATAGACGTGCTACTAATTACTTCTACCAGCAAACTATTCCAGCTATTTACTATTCTATGCGTAAAAAAGTTTTTGGCAACTGCTGTCTCGAACCTTCTACTTGTCAACTTACACCCGTTATTTCTAGTCCTATTATATTGAGATATTTCGAAAAAGCTATCTCTATCTACGTTATCGAACCCATTCATAATTTTGAAAACCTGGATTAGATCACCCCTTAACCTCCTGGTCTCGAGTGTTGTCAATTTTAACTCCTTAAGCCTATCCTCGTATGACTTTGACCAAAGCGACGGAATCATCTTAGTTGCTCGTCTTTGAACTCTTTCGATGTTGTCTATATCTTTGCGCAAATGCGGATTCCAAAATTGGACCGCGTACTCCAAATGGGGTCTAACTAATGATTTATAAAGTGGAACTATAATATCACCGATTTGTACTCAAAATTTCAAGCTATAAAACCTAACACTTTGTTCGCCTTATTGACCGCTGCTGTACTTTGTTTCGCTACTTTTAAATCACCAGTGACTATAACTCCTAAATCTTTTTCCTGCTCTACGCTTGTTAAATCTTTCCCTGACATACTATACGCAAAATTACCGTTACGCGAACCTATATGCAAAATTTTGCACTTATCCACGTTAAATCTCATTTGCCATGTGACTGACCAATCAACGATTTTATTCAGATCTTCCTGAATTTTACCTCTATCTTCGTCATTAATCGCCCTACCACCCAGCTCTTGTCATCCGCAAACTTGAAACTGTACTGACTAGGCCGACATCTAAATCGTTAATAATATAAGAA
>JAJOZX010003319.1:382500-526368 GCA_023014485.1 Bathynomus jamesi | reverse complement strand
AAGTGAGTGGTCTATTGTTAATGATGTTCTCAATCTCATCCACGAGAGTGAGTAACCCAAATAAGTGTATATGTTTTTGCCAATTGCTTTCTTCAAGCAATTCTTTACTGTTTGTATATTCCTCTCCCAGATAGAACCATACCAAGGAGAGGCAACCGGAATATACTTCCACTTATGTTTGAATTTTGTATATATAATTGTGTGATTTATCGCTTAACAAGTCGTGGATGACTTGTTCACCAGCCTGAAATATGTAGCATTGTCAGTCCAAACTGTCTTGGGTACTGAATGTCGTGCACAGAATCTCTTAAGACAGCAACAAAGATTCTGCTGTAAGGTCCTCCACAACATCCAAATAAACAGCTCGTGAGGCAGCACATGTAAACAGTACAATGTACATTTTTTGTTCAGTGTCACCCACCCCAGTCAATGCTCCTGTATAGTCAATGCCTACAGTCTCAAAGGGTCTGTTGAGAGTAACTCTCTCCTCTGGCAAAGCAGGAGGATTTGGTTTCCTATAGGGCCTAGCATGAATACGCCTACATGTGACACACTCACTCAGGACTGTTTTAACAGTGATCCTTCCCTTGGGTATCCAATAAGTTTTTCTTAATGTAGTTAGTGTCTGTGGTACCCCCATATGATATACATCATTATGTGTTTTTCTGATGATTAATGTTGTCAAATAGCTAAATCTAGGTAAAAGGATGGGATGTTTGCTTTTGTATGACAGTTTTGATTTGTCTAATCTCCCTTTACACCTTAGAAGGCCTTCCTCATCTCTGACCAAGTTTAGATCCACAACTACTGATGGTACAGGTTCTTTTGTTTGTTCCCATTAGTTAAGAATTCTAACTCTTTATTGTACTCTTTTTGTTGTGCATGGCCTATCCAGTATTTGGTTGCAACTTCTGTATAATTATGATTGTTTTTATTTAGCTGTTTGTTAATTGTGGTTAAACAGTTGTGAGCAAACCTCAAACAGTAGGCTGTGACCCTGACAAGTTTACTGAAATCAGAATACTGTTCATAATTAGTGATTGGTTCAACCTTTTCATTTGAAAAGATTAAATTTAATGTCAAGTTAACTTGTTCCACAGGCCATTGGTCTGTATTACAGAGCCACTTAGGTCCCATAAACCAAGTTTTGTTTGACTTCAACAACTTGTAGGATAAACCTCTGGTCAGAAAGTCTGCTGGATTTTGTTTAGTTGGAACATAGTGAAAGTTTACTTGTAGGCTTTCATTAGCTTCAGCTATTTCTTTTAGCCTATTTCTTACAAAGATATTCTTACTATTAATGCTATCATTCCGTATCCAGGCAAGACAAATCTGACTGTCAAGCCAGATGTGGATATGAGTTAAGTACACATCATGGTAAGCATCCTTAAGCAATGAAATGGTTTTAATGGCTAATGTAGCAGCCAATAGTTCCAATTGAGGTATGGTTCGGGTAGGTTTGAGAGGTGCAACTTTCCCTTTTGCATAAATTAGATGACTTTCTGTAGGGCTCACAAGATACGCACAGCACCCATAAGCTTGTGTGCTTGCATCAGCAAACACATGAAGTCTCTGGGGCTTATCCCTAAACCCACAGCACCTTTGAATTTTAATGTTCTGCACTTTTGTTAAATCAGCAGCTAACTTCTTCCAAGATTTTTGATTTTCATTTGTTATTGGATCATCCCACCCAACATTTGTCCTCCAAATTTCTTGGAGGAGAATCTTTGATTTTATTGTTGAAGGCAAGAATAGACCCATGGGATCAAAAATTTTGGAAGCCTCTGATAATATTTGTCTTTTAGTATTTGCTTCCTCATCAAGTTTAAAACCTTTAGTACAGATTGAATCATGACTGTTAGAAGTTGCATCCAAATACCAGTTCATACCTAAAGTTTTAACTCTGTCTGATGGCTCAGTAAGACCATTATTATCCTTTAAAATCTTTTTGTTTAAATCCTCATCATTTGAAATCCACTCTCTAAGTTCAAAGTTACCTTGTTGCATAATGTTTTGAGAGTGTTCATAGACTTCAGATAATTCAGATTTTGTTGTTGTTGAGCCTATTAGATCGTCTACGTAAAAATGTTCCTTAAGGAAGTTCAATGTTAAAGAGTTATTAAACTGGTTCAAATGATGTCCAATTGTCAATGCTAATAGGCTAGGTGAGCAATTGGCTCCAAACAACACAACATTAAATCTATAGGTTATGAACCCTTTATTCAAATCAAATGGATCCTTGAACCATAAGAACCTAAGTTGGTTCTTATCATATTCATTTTTAAGATTTATTCTCAAAAATGCCTTTGAAATGTCACTTTGTACGGCATATTTGTCTAACCTGAACCTCAGTAAGATCTTCACAAGGTCAGAAATGAGATTAGGACCCTCAATCAGGCAATCATTCAAACTGTGTTTATCACTGTCTTTGAGGCTACAGTTATATACTACTCTGAGTTTTGTTGTTGGGGCATCTTGTCGATAAACCCCCCTGTGGGTTAAATAATGACAACCATCTTTTTTAAAAGGTTATTTGTTACTTCTTCAATGAAGCCTTTCTGCAGCTGTTCTTTGAAGACATCATTATATGATGGAATATTATTATCTTGTTTGAGTTTTTTCATTACTTTATATAAATGTCCTTTAGCTACTTTGAGATTGTCTCTTAAAGTTGGACAATTTATTTTCCAAGGTAACTCAACAAAATAACTATTGTCTTTGCACTGAATGGTGTCTTCAAATCTTTCTACCATTAACTGATCTTCTGAAGTTTGATTTGTGTCATGTATACCCACAGATTCTAGTAACCATAAAGTTTGAATTGCCTCATCCAAAGTTTCATTTGATAATGATGAATTAATGTTCTCAGTTGAGATAATATTATTCAAAGTGTTGCTATTCTTACAGGTGTTATGTAGGACTGAGTTGAGGCACATAGTATTTGTTGGTCATGATCTGTTTTGGTTTAGGTCTAGGTTGTATTTTGATAGGTCACCCAAAGGGGCTATCCCTGATGGAGTCTGAATAGCTATACCATTACCTATCTCTACTATGCCCTTATGAATAAGATTAATATAATCTGCCCCTATTAGCATTTCAATGTTAGCTACTGTGTTGTTAGTGATATGTCTATCAGCTATTTTGTAGTGTTTTCCCAAATGATTTATGGTTTGTTCTAGTTTGGGTATAACCAGTTTGTTTTGTCCCTTTAGAAATAATAACTGCTTCAATTTTCTTGAATTTACTTTCTAAATGTAGTTCCAGGTCAATTGTCTTATAGCTATTTTTGTCCGAGTTATCCTTAACAAAGGATGCAATATTGAGGTTTTGTTCATTCGGGCTTGGTGTCAAACCAAATTTATTAACTACATTTTGTGAAACAAATGTTTGTTGAGAACAACAGTCTATAAGACATCTCACTGGAGTGGTGCTACCCTCACTATTCACTAAGTCCAAAGTAATAGTTGGTAAAAGAATCTCAGTGTTTCTTGTTACATTGTTTGAACAAACAGAATGTCCCATGAAAGGCATTTTCTTGATTACCTTTGTTTGGGGGAGGTATCTTTTGAGTTTGAGTACTATTGTTTGGACACTTTGGTGAATCGCACATTGATGAGACATGTCGTAAACTTTTACAAAACTTACACTTGAATCTTAACCTAGATTTAGTCTTTCTTATAATGTCCCTGGCCAGTACACTTTTTACACAGGTTCAACTGTTCGCATCTTTTAGCTCTTTGGTTAAAGTCTGAATATTTGTCACACCCAGTACTACTGTGTTCATTACTTGCACAAAATTTGCAATGTGGTGTGTAAGTTGAGGCAGCAGTTACATTAAAGTTCTGTAATGTAGGTGTTCGTGTATTATAGTTGGTCACATTTGATTCTACAGTATCAAGTTTTGTCTGTTTGGCTGTAGCTAGTTGGTCTCTGGGAACAGTCTTTGGTTTATCCATAGTCTGGGTCTTATGTGTTGGAAAATCTCTCAATTTGTAATTAGTTAGGATATTGGGGAAGTGTTTTCTTATACTTTCTAAATTAGGATAATTTTCTCCCGTCTTTAGAATTAAAATATCTTTAACCCTCGAAGGAAGGCACCTAAGTACTATGCCTTGTATAATCCAAGATGAAGCTTTAATATCTATCTCATTGCTAACCAGTTGTCCTATAATAGCTTCTAATTTTGTATAAAAATTTTCCATATCACTATGGTTATCTTTTATGGGTGCAAATTCAAAAATTTGTTGAGATAATTCATATACAATCTCATCTTTATTAATGTAATTACGTTTTAAAAGATCAATAGCTACTTCATATGAATTCCCTACGGCTGGTAAATAGGCTATCAGGTTATAGGCTGGGCCTTTAAGGGAACTAGTTAAGTAACTAAACTTTTCAACAGTTGAATTAGGTTTTTTTGGTGTTAAGTCAGTCAAACGAGACCGTAGTCTCGTTATTTGCTGTTCAATTGAGATTACCTGGTCATCATCATCAGCGTAAAGGTCTATCAATTGTTCTTCAGCCATTTCGGATTCAACTAACTCTGAAATACTCTCATTAATGGCTATTATTTCCTTCTTTTTAGTTTCCAATTTAAGAATTACACACTCTAAATTTTCCTTACCTGGTTGTGTAATATTGTTAAAAGTGTTCACAGCCTTTGTAACAGCTCCCAACTTTGCCCCCCTTTTCTTTTTTAACTTTTTCAATTCCGCACTGTCCATGTCTAAGTCAAAATTGTTTAACTGGGGATCGTAATGAAATAGAGGACAAGAAGAAATTACCAGAGAAGAGAGAGCACAGACAAAACAGTCAAGTTTAAATTTGGTTTAATCCCCCCCAAGTACTTGTGTGTCACTCAGGTCTAAGCTTATAAGAAAATGAGACTCCTTAAATGTAAATGTTTCCTAGTTAGGCCCTAGGTTGTAGACCTAATTAGGCTTGATTAGGTTAGGCTTAGGCTTAGGCTAGACCATTTAGCCTAATTCTGCAATTTTTTTTTAAGTAAGGTTAGGGTTTGTAAATTCCCCACACACGGACCACCAATGCGAAAAATGCTCTGTATGAATCGGTCTACAATTAACCCACCCCTTTTATCTCCAGTCTAACTATAGAGTAGATCAAGTCTAGCCTAGAGGGGTCAGCCTAGAGATTCCGGAAATGGTCCAGAGCGGGCAGATAAATTGAGGTCCACAGTAGGATTCCTCACCAATTTAGGTTAGGGCAATCTACCTTCACCTTTGTTAAGCTATGAGTTGATGCTGGGTCTTAGGCCACAATGTAGGCCTAACTTGTCTGACCCAGCTTAATTTAATGTGATTAAATTGATGGGTTAAAAACTCAATTAGTCACTTACTGTTAGTTATTGGAGTCTCTCCCTTCTCCGGTTGTGTAATTGTCGAGAGCGCACTTGCTGGTGCGTCCTCTCGCCCCGTTGTTCGTTTTCGTCCTCCTTTGTTCTCCTCTTCGCGGGGCTTTTTCCACCAGCGTTGTCTTGGTTTTTTCCTCGGTTGGTTGAGCGGTAATGTATCTATTACCGAGCACGCTCTTCTCACACAGTATATAAATACTAGTGTGGAGAATAACTCTGGTGAGCAACCAATTGGTTTCATCCACCCAGTTATTGACATAAAAGGAATTTAATAATTGTTAGATTAACTACCTACCTACTCAGTGAACCATTTTCGTTACCTCCCAACTACCCACTCATCAGTTTTCCATAATGACGTCACGCTCACACCTGGGGAAATCACAGATACCCAAGATTTTAATATGTTGTACATGACCTTTAGATTTAATGCACAGATTTGCGTATTCCACAGATAAAATTTTAACAGCAAAACAGCTGTTAACAGGTCTCAAAAATCATCAATTTTGATAAGCGCCCTTCATGGATCACCCAAAATAGGCATATTGCATTGCACAAAAACCTGATGTGATGGACAAAATCTAAGGTGATTTTTGAAATCAGCACATCAATATTATCCAGAAACAGGTCTTAGAATTAAATCCGCAGCAAAAAATTTTTTTTTTGTTGGGCAGTGTAATCATCAGTTTAAATAGTCTGTGGACGTTTCTACAAAATTCCATCTACGTTTGTGAAATCGAGAAAAGTCATTCGGTCAATAAAACTATAGAAAAGAAGGCTGCCATGAAAAACTTAAGCTTCACATCCGAACCCATTGTGTGATGATATGTGAAGCTGCTTTTAAAATCTAATTCCCTCGTGAACTGAAAATAAATATCGAGCTTTCGCTGCCTTAATATTAAATTTCTTTTCAAAATCTTCGGTATGAAATTATTCACCGACTTTTTCGGTATGAAATTATTTTCTGTGATTTTTTCCACAGATAGAATCAGTTCTATTATAGTAAAGAAAGATTGTGTAAAACTTTGCGCACTTTTGACATAATTCGGTTCTTCCAAAATCTGTTAGATTAACATTGACAATGAACAGAAATCCAACATTTGTAGACGCATGAAATTATAGTTTCCCTAATAAATTGTTAACAGAAAATGGTTAAGAGGGGTAACTTTTACGCGGTAATTTTCACATTACTACGAAAGAAAACTTGTAAAGTATATGTTGATTGTAAATTATTTAGTACTAGTACAGTTCCCGCCGCTTCGCTGACGGTTAGACAGGCTAAACTACAAAAAAAAGAACCCAGCCGTGAAAATTTTGAGCTTCACATTGTGTCAACATTTCTGAATCTGGTATCTCCCAAAACCTCCTCACCCCCATTCATACAACTTGGGGGCTAACCCCTCCCCCATTACCCCACCCTCCCCCATTAACCCTATCCCCCACTACCCCCACCCCCCCCATTACCCCACCCATCCCCCATTAACCCTACCCCACCTTCCCCCATTGCTAAACTACAGAAAGAACACAGTCATGAAAATCTTGAGCTTCACATTGCCGCCCGTAATACAATTTCTGAATTTTTTTCTCACAATTTCTGAAAGTGTGACGGACAGACGGACAGCTCTCTTATATAATATATATTACGATACCTGTAATAAGTAAATAAGTTAAAAATAAACGAGTAAATAATTCTGAATTCATTTCATTCAATCGGCAGTCTTTATTTCCAAATGAGCCCAGTAAAGCCTACTGTAAAGCTTAGGGTCCAAATTAAACAGGAAAAATAAATATCAATACTGTAGTGCAACTAGCAATTGTATGTTAAGTTATTGTAATATTTATAATTACTTTTCCCGATCAAGAATCATTCATTCATTTAAATTATTTATACAAATATTTCAAAATTTGTTGCAAAGTGAAGCTCAATTTTCGTCAACAGTAAAACTTCTGAATTATCAAATCTGAATAAACTATGCAATTTTTATTAGATTTAAACTCAAATTAAAGTATAGTATATAAACATTTGGCAATTATGCACAGCTAAGTGGCATCGCCGATTCGATGATAATTTTTTGTTTCTTTCTACGTGTTTTTTCGTGCTTTGTGTCGTACATATTGTCAATAGTTGTAGAATTATGAAAAAACATCAGTTTTAAGGTGTTTTGGATAGACAAGTACCATTGCACAAAGCACGAAAAAGTAGCAGAGAAAAACAAGAAATATCACCAAATAACGCAGAAAAAAAATAATCACCACCATTAAAGCAACCTAACTTAACTGTTTTAGTGTTTGCACTGAAATAATGCCTTATCTCTGAATAGCGCATTTTTTACCGCACTGAGAACAATTACAGGATTCCGGAATAACGCTGCGGTCTCTGTAAAGGTCTAAGGCTAAATCGTCATTAAAAAATACGATGAACTTCGATATAATTAAGATTGAAAGTTTCGCACACCATGTTGGAATCTAGACTGAGAAATGGCGCGATTTTAAACCTGGGATAGAGCCATGTTTATAAAGCCGCGCGCCCCTTAGCTGCAGGACCGGCCCTAGCTTCTGAGGGACCCTGTGCAAGATGGATGGGCTATTCCTTTTTGTAGAAACTTTGGTGCTGTGCCTGCCTTTGTCCCCTTGTTTAACATCCCACTGTGCAAACTCAATTCCCTCTCGTCTTGCTAATTCTGTGCCTAAAAGACTTAACATCTGCTGAAGGGGGATGTACACATGTTCTGTAGAGTGTCCTCTACTTAATTCAAGCAAAATTGAGCTAGCCAATTTAACTCCAGTGTAGTGACCAACATTATACCATACCTTTCCATTCCTACACCCAAGTTGTCCAGAGACCTAGTTCTAACTTCAAATTCATCATATAACTGCGCAACTCCTTGACACTATTGGATTATTAACAGAGGTATAGCTAAAAGTTCGCGGAGGTGGCTTTAATTAAGATCTCTGGCTTACCAACCGTTTCTTTAATATATCCCAAGCCACATTATAATTAGCCTCTGTTAATGATAATCCTGCTATTGTCTTTGCTGCCTCCCCTTCCACGAGGGACTGCAAATAATTAAACTTCTCCACCGCACTTAACACTTCATTAGAATGAACTGCTGATTGAAAACTGTCTGCCCATCCTTGCCATTCCTAAATACTCCCAGAAAATGTTTTGAGTACAAGCCTCGGTAAATGAACTGCAGATCTGTTAACCTTAACTTCACAAACACCATATGTTGAGGGTTGTCTCATTATTAGACCTGTGTTAGAAAATCTAGAAGAGGAAGAACCATTGTTGTCCCAAGGCGATACGATGACTAAGCTGATTGATGCAGCATTGCTTGTATATATATTAAGTTAAGGTGTATATAATCCATCTCATAATTGTAAGGTTAGTGAAAAATTAAATTAATTTAGAACTAGCATTTTTGAGCTCTTGTGGCATCGTTGTTTGGTCACATTGTTGGCATCATTTTGGATGCTGCGCGTCCTTTCTACTCGTTTGTGGAAGGTCGTACGTAAAGGTGTGGTTTGATAGAGAGCTCTCTTGCAATTCAGTTTGGTTGTTTAGATACATGATTGTTGCATCGTGCAATAGTCCAGGTTGCGTTGTTGTTGCAAGGTTCATAAAGAAGACCACAAATAGTACCCTTTTGTTTACCTTTTAAGTTCATGTAATTTAAGGTCTAAGGTAGGCCCGCATCGAGTCAGCAACCCTGAGGTTACCCTGAGGTAGGACCTAATAGGATCTCAAATCCGTAAAGTTTAATTTAGCTTAACTTGGCTTTAGGTAGAACTTGCCCTTTAGAATTTGGCCGTTCACGGCTCAGCTGGGATTTCGAACCCGACAAATAAATAAAATAACATGGTCCTTCAGAACCGGATTTCTACCCCAAGACTGAGTCAGTGACCATTTTTCGGCAAAGTTCTGATTGTGCAAATTGTATCCCAAGTTAGGCCTAGACGGGTTGAGTATTATTGAGTTAAGGTCCCGGGTAAAAGTTTGGTCGCCCAATTGCGAAACTTGGCCAGTCGTCTGTCGTTTTTTGGCCTACTTTTTTTCCGGTTTGGTTAATTTTGGGTTATTATTGAATTAAGGTCCCAGGGTAAAGTTGGTCGCCCAATTGCGAAACTTGGCCAGTCGTCTGTCGTTTTTTGGCCTACTTTTTTTCCGGTTTGGTTAATTTTGGGTTATTATTGAATTAAGGTCCCAGGGTAAAGTTGGTCGCCCAATTGCGAAACTTGGCCAGTCGTCTGTCGTTTTTTGGCCTACTTTTTTTCCGGTTTGGTTAATTTGGGTTATTATTGAATTAAGGTCCCAGGTAAAGTTTGGTCGCCCAATTGCGAAACTTGGCCAGTCGTCGGTCGTTTTTTTGGCCTATATTTTTCTGGTTTGGTTAATTTTGGTCATTATTGAATTAAGGTCCTGGGGTGGAAAATTTGGTATTCCATACTGGTGTTTGGTTAGTACCCCACTCAGCAATTCAGTTTATTTGAAAGTAAAATTTGCGTTTGATCAGTTTGGTTAAGTATTTCTGCCAATTCAGCTCATTTGGTATTGAGCCCAAGGGTTGTTTACATTGAAGATGAGTGCATCTGAATTGAACAAATTTATAAAAGGAGAAGTGCCTACAAAGGTCTAATTACAAAGGTCATTGCCACTATAGATTCTGCCATAGAGCAAGAGGATTTACGCTTAGTGACTGCGAAGCTTGCCATATTAGAAACTAAAAGGTTGCTCTAAGTGAGGTAAATGTTAAAATTGAGGCTCTTATAGAAGAGGATGAAATAGAAAATAACATAATTTACTTTGAAGAGATTATTGATGATATGACTAACGTAGGCCTCCGAGCAAAAGAGTTTAGCAGCTCAGTACAGTTAGAGACCAGGTCTAATAATGAAACACAACACTCAACAAATGATGCTTGTGAAGTTAAGGTTAACAGATCTGTAGTTCAATTACCGAGGCTTGTACTCAAAACATTTTCTGGGAGTATTCAGGAATGGCAAGGATGGGCAGACAGTTTTCAATCAGCAGTTCATTCTAGTCAAGTGTTAAGTGCCGTGGAGAAGTTTAATTATTTGCGGTCCCTCTTGGAAGGGGAGGCAGCAAGACTATAGCAGGATTAGCATTAACAGAGGCTAATTATAATGTGGCTTGGGATATATTAAAGAAACGGTTTGGTAAGCCAGAGATCTTAATTAAAAGCCACCTCCGTGCACTTTTAACTATACCTCCTGTTAATAATCCTAATAGTGTCAAGGAGTTACGGCAGTTATATGATGAATTTGAAATTAGAACTAGGTCTCTGGACAACTTGGGTGTAGGAATGGAAAAGTATGGTATAATGTTGGTTCCTACACTGGAGTCTAATTGTCTAGCTCAATTTTGCTTGAATTAAGTAGGGGACACTCTGCAGAACATGTGTACATCCCCCTTCAGCAGATGTTAAGTCTTTTAGGCACAGAATTAGCAAGACGAGAGGGAGTTGAGTTTGCACAGTGGGATGGTAAACAAGAGGACAAAGGCAGGCACAGCACCAAAGTTTCCACAAAAGGAATAGCCCAGGTACAGTGTCAGCTCTACATGCCTCCTCTGAGAATAAATTAAAGGAATCAAGGAATGTATATTTTGCGAAGGCAACCACAAGTCATATAAATGTGAGGTGGCTGAGGCCTTACCCTTTGAGGAGAGAAAGGACAGGGTAACTAAGTCCACAGCATGTTTTAAATGTTTTTTGAAAGGTCATAGAGCAAGGTTTTGTAAGTTTAAAATTTGTGCAAAAAATGTCATGGTAGGCATCAGCCATTATTGTGTGAAAACACTCTTAGTAGGCCTACCCCAGAAGTAGAGACATCAGTGGCACATGCCACTGCTATGCAAGGGAGTAAAAGTAAAGGGGGATTATTGCAAACAACTGCAGCCTTATTAATTGGGAATGAGGGAGAAGCTACTGTAAGAGTGTTGTTTGATAGTGGTAGCCAGTGTAGTTTTATTAAGACCAGAATTTCCAGAAAATTGAAGTTTAAAGAACTTAAGAGGGAAAATTTAAGAATTTCTGGGTGTGGGGTTCCGTTCAAAACCGAACCAAATTTAAGAAGGTAGAAGTTCTGGTTAAAGGGTTGTTACCGCAAAGTCCCACTATCAAGGTCCAAGCTGTAGAGATTGAGGAACTTTGTGCTCCAGTCACTACTTGTTTAGATATGGCATGTGTCCAAGAATTGCAAGTTAAAGGAATTAATTTGGGCAATAATAAGTTTGAGGGAACAGAAGATATTAGTCTTTTGATTGGAGCTGACTATTATTGGGACTTCATCACTGGTAATATTGTCCGTACATCTCAGGCCCAGTAGCTATTGAAAGTAAGCTAGGCTGGATGCTACATGGTAGTTATTGCAATGAAATGGAAGTTAAGGCTCTCTTTGTTAAGATTGAGGAGAACAGCCATGGTCTGGAAAGGCATTTGAAAGCATTTTGGGAACTTGAATCTATTGGTATAAAGGACAACCAGGCAAGTACAGTGAACAATGATGTTTTAGAGCACTTTGAAAAAGGGATTGGGTTTAGAGATGGTTGCTATGAAGTTGGCCTACCATGGAAGGATTCTTGCAAACCCGGTTCAAACCTTCAGCTAGCTAATCGGAGGTTGGAGACTTCATTGTACAGGCTAAGAAAAATGAGGAGTTGTTAATTGAATACGATGAGGCCATCCTAAGTTATGTAAGGGAGGGCTATGCTGAAAGGGTGCAAGGTGAGCTGGTGAGCCAGGAGGCACATTATCTGCCACACCATGCAGTGGTACGGCGAGACAAAACTACCACCAAACTGAGGGTAGTTTTTGATGGCTCAGCCAAGGACAAAGGTGGTGTGTCCTTGAATGACTGTTTGGATGCTGGCCAAATTTAAATGCAGATTTATTTTCCTTGTTACTGAGATTCAGGTTTGGTAGAGTAGCATTGACTGCAGATGTGAAGCAAGCTTTTTTGCGGATAAAGTTAAAACCAGAGGACAGAGATGCAGTAAGGTATCTGTGGGTGGATACGAAAGACTTGTTGGAAAATGAACCTAAGGTTCAAGCATATAGAATGAAGTCAGTGTTGTTTGGCCTCAGCTCTAGTCCATTTCTGTTGGCAGCTACTATGCAGTACCATTTTAAGAAATATTCTGAAGTCTATCCTAACACTATTGAACACATAAGGAAAAATTTTTATGTTGATGATTTGCTATGTTCCGTGGATAATACAGAAATGGCTAAAGAGATATTCATGGAGGCTAGAGCTATAATGAGGGAGGCTGGCATGGAGCTCAGAAAATGGCAGACCAATCATTCGCAATTACAAGAGTTTATGAGTCATTCCTCTGTAGTACCTGATGCAGCAGAAAGTATTGAGGATTCTGGTATTAAGGAGTTGTGGGCAATAGACGCAAAGGTGCTAGGCATCGTTTGGCAGCAAGATGATGATTTGTTTACCTTCAATGGGAAATCTTTAGTAGAGCTGGCTGAGAATGAGACAAGGTGGACAAAACGTACAGCTCTTAGTTTGGCTTCGAAGGTCTTTGTATCTCTTGGATTCCTGGCTCCATTTGTGATAAAGTCAAAAATTTGGTTTCAGAGCCTCTGGAAATTGGACTTGGTTGGGACCAAGAGTTACCTGATCATATGGTGGTAAGGTGGAAATATTGGTTCAAAGAATTGGCACATCTTGGAGACATTGAAATCCCAAGATGGTACTTTGGAGAGTTGAACAATAGTCCAGACAATTTGGAGCTGCACATCTTTTGTGATGCAAGTGAGGAAGCCTATGCAACTTGTATTTATATAAGAGGCGCATTGCAAGAAGAAGTAAGTTGCAGGTTGGTTGCTGCAAAGAGTAGAGTAGCACCTTTGAAAAGGCTTTCTGTTCCAAGGTTGGAATTGATGGTGCCGTTATTGCTAGTCGGCTTGCAATTACAGTGCGAAAGTCTTTGGCCCTCTATGAAATTCCAAGCTATTATTGGACAGACTCCACTATAGTTTGGCACTGGTTAAGAAGTCAGGCAAGGAAATGGAAACCATTTGTTGCCAATAGGGTGGAGGAAATTCAAGCGCACACAGATCCCAAGCAATGGAAGCATTGTCCAGGCATCCAAAACCCCGCTGATTTACCAACACGAGGAATTTCGGTGAAAGATCTTTCACAATCAAGTTTGTGGTGGAATGGGCCAGAGTGGCTAAAACTTGGAAGTGAAAACTGGCCTTCTAATCAGCCTATTGTAGGAGAATGCCAGGCTGAAGAAGCATGGGTGAGTGAGGTGAGAAAATGCGCTGTGAACAGTTGTCAAGTTATGCAGCAGGACCCCATATTGAGGCTTGAGGACATTAGCAGTCTGAAAAGATTGTTAAGAGTGACAGCATGGATATATAGATTTACCAACAACATTAAGGAGAAACAAGAAGGGAAGGAATTCTGAACAGTAATGAGATTCGGCAAGCCAGGAAATACTGGGTGGTATATGCGCAGAAGGAAAAATTTGGTGAAGAGCGGGAATTGCTCACCAGCCATCCATTACAGGTTCTACCAACACATTCTGCGCTCAAGGGTTTGGATGTGTTTTTGGATCAGGATTTATTGAGAGTAGGAGGTAGACTACAGTTTTCTGGGCTTCCAGAGGAGAAAAGACATCCAATTTTGCTACCTTCTGGGGGGCACTTTGTGGACCTTTTGATCCTGGATACTCATCATAAGCTGTTACATGCTGGAGTTAGAGAAGTGATAATAGAGATTAGACAACAATTTTGGATTCTCAAAATTAGACAAGTAGTGAAAAAGGTCTTGCATAAATGTGTGGTTTGCAAGCGTTGGAGTGCAAAGCCTTATTATGAAAAGGTGGCTCCACTTCCAAGAGAACGGTGTGTCTATACTGCCCATTTGATGTAGTGGGAGTAGACTTTGCAGGGCCAGTCTATGTGTATGAGCGAGGGGAGTCTAACAAAGGTTATATATGTCTTTTCACCTGTGCTACCACCAGAGCAATCCATTTGGAGTTGGTAAGCAACTTAAGTATGATGTATTTCTTTTGGCCTTTAAAAGGTTTGTGAACAGAAGGGGTTTCCCAAATAAAATCATATCGGATAATGCAAAAACCTTCAAAAAGGCTGCAAAGGAACTCCAAGAAATTTGGTCCTTGCTAAAAGAGGAAGGATTCCAATCCTACTTTTCACACCAAGGGTACAGTGGGAGTTTATTGTTGAGAGAGCACCATGGTGGGGAGGATTTTGGGAAAGGCTAGTGAGAAGTGTAAAGTGTCCATTAAAGAAACTTTTAGCTAATGCTCATTTGAGCAAAGAGAATTCTCTACTGTTTTATGTGAAGTAGAAGCAATGGTGAACAGTAGGCCTATCACTTTTGTTTACAACAGTAGGCAGGATGCAGAGCCATTGACACCAAATCATTTTCTTTGTGGTAAACGATTAACATCAAACCCCAGTGTGCCAGAAGTCTTGCAGCCCATCCAGAGCACTCAAGGAGAGTTAACCAGACGGTTCAGGTACCTTGAAGAGCTACAAGATCAGTTATGGAAAGGTGGCAGATGGAATACTTGCCAGAACTCAATTATTACCCATCAGGCAAGGTAAAGGGCTCCAATGCAAATTGTATCAAGGTGGGAGAAGTGGTAATGATTGGGATGAAAGACCAAGGCAATGCTGGAAGCTTGGCATAATTGAAGAGTTGTTTGTTGGCAAAGACAATTGAGTTAGGTCTGCACTGGTAAAGACTTCAGGAGGAAAGTTAAAGAGACCTATACAAAAACTCTATGCTTTAGAAATCAGCAAAAACACAAATAGTCAAGATGAAACATTTGAGTTACAGCCTCATGAAGAAGGCTTGGCTAACCTTGCAGAAGGTAATGACAACAATGCCTCTTCGGTGGGGAGTGTTAGAAAATCTAGAAGAGGAAGAACCATTGTTGTCCCAAGGCGATACGATGACTAAGCTGATTGATGCAGCATTGCTTGTATATATATTAAGTTAAGGTGTATATATATCCATCTCATAATTGTAAGGTTAGTGAAAAATTAAATTAATTTAGAACTAGCATTTTTGAGCTCTTGTGGCATCGTTGTTTGGTCACATTGTTGGCATCATTTTGGGATGCTGCGCGTCCTTTCTACTCGTTTGTGGAAGGTCGTACGTAAAGGTGTGGTTTGATAGAGAGCTCTCTTGCAATTCAGTTTGGTTGTTTAGATACATGATTGTTGCATCGTGCAATAGTCCAGGTTGCGTTGTTGTTGCAAGGTTCATAAAGAAGACCACAAATAGTACCCTTTTGTTTACCTTTTAAGTTCATGTAATTTAAGGTCTAAGGTAGGCCCGCATCGAGTCAGCAACCCTGAGGTTACCCTGAGGTAGGACCTAATAGGATCTCAAATCCGTAAAGTTTAATTTAGCTTAACTTGCCCTTTAGAATTTGGCCGTTCACGGCTCAGCTGGGATTTCGAACCCGACAAATAAATAAAATAACAACCTGGTCTCTGACTGTACTGAGCCACTAAACTCTTTTGCTCTGTGGCATACATTAATTATATCATCAATAATCTCTTCAAAGTAAATTATGTTATTTTTTATTTCATCCTCTTCTATAAGAGCCTCAATTTTAACATTTACTTCGCTTAGAGCAACCTTTTTAGTTTCTAATATGGAAAGCTGCGCAGTCACTGAGCTTAAATCCTCTTGCTCTATGGCAGAATCTATAGTGGCAATGACCTTTGTAATTAGACCTTTGTAGGCGCTTCTCCTTGTTTTTAAACTTGTTCAATTCAGCTGCACTCATCTTCAATGCAAACAACAATTGGGCTCAATGCCAAATAAGCTGAATTTGGCAAAAATACTTAACCAAAATGATCAAACTCAAATTTTGCTTTTTTTCAAATAAACTGAATTGTTTGGTTGGGGTACTGACCAACCACCAGTATGGAATACCAAATTTTCCACCCAAGTAACTGGCGCACTGAAGTCTGCAACCTTCGCCTACGAATAATAAACCAAAATTAACCAAACCGGTAAAAATGTAGGCCCAAAACAACGACGAGTGGCCAAGTTTCGCAATTGGGCGACCAAACTTTCTACCCTGGGACCTTAACTTAATTATGCTTAACCCGTCTAGGCCTAACTTGGGCGACAATTTTCACAATCAGAGCTTTGCCGGAAAATAGTCACTGATTCAGTCTTGGGCTAGAATCCGGTTTCGAAAGACCATGTTATTATTTTTTTTTTATCGGGTTCAGAATCCCAGCTGAGCCGTGAACGGCCAAGCTCTGAAGGGCCAGTTTAACCTAGAGCCCAAGTTAAGCTAGACTAAAAACTTACGGACTTGGAGGTCCTATTAGGTCCTACCTCGGAGTTGCTGACTTGATGTGGGCCTACCTTAGGGCTCAGTTGCATAAAATTAAGATAAAAAACAAAAGGGGCACTATTTATGGTCTTCCTTCTAAACCTTGCAACAACACAACCTGCACCATTGCACGATGCAACAATCTTTTATCTAAACAACCAAACTGAATTGCAAGAGAGCTCTCTATAAGACCACGCCCTGTAAGTGCCTCATTCAACAAACGAGTAGCAAGGACGCGCAGCGCCCCAAAAAAATGATGCCACAAGAATACCCAAACAATGATGCCACAAGAGCCCAAAAATGCTAGCTCTAAATTAAGTGAATTTTTCACTAACCTTACAATTATGAGACGGATACACAGTCTAGGGTGGTCCATAAAATTGAAGTTTTGATTTTTTGTTATTGCCGGGCGGTAACTTGTGAGGATGAATGAGAAAACACCTCTGGCCAATTTTTTCCCAAATCAATCACTTTTTAGGGGTAGCACACAGTACTTCATTTTTGCACTTTTGCACTACCTAGTAGATTTACTTGTATATTATGTTCCAGTTCCAGTAATACATCTTTTCCTTGACAGATTATTGGTGTAGTGTTCATTGGTTGTGTTTAGTGGTTGGATATATGATGACTCAAGTTCGAAGCTCTTGCTTTTATCTCCTTGAAGGAGATAAAGTGAAGGACAAGCTTCTTGGAAGCAAATTACCATCACGTGGAGAAGTATTGTCATGCTTCCTTCATCACCACACTAATCTCAAGGAGGAGTTGAAGGAAAGTGCTCAAGTAGTGTGGGGTCAACTTGAAATATTTTGGAACAAAGCTCGAATCCCGACAAGGGAAAAATACAAAGGAATCCAAAAGATCTTGGACCTTCACCAAGATTGGATCAAAATAAAAAAAGGACGAATGAGGAGGAGCCAGAAGCAGGTGAGTTGGATGATCAATGATAAATAAAATAGTTTCTCGAGAGTATGACATATTATACTGTACAACAGTCAATACATTTATCATATATATATTATATATTTAGTATTTATATTTAGGTGTACAACGAAGAGGGATTCAAGGAGACACTTCGGAACCTATTTGATATGGCACATGCTGATGCCTTGTCTCTAATCAAAAACCCAGAAGACAAGGCCTTCTTGCTGGCCCAGCGAGAGCCTGGAAGACGGGAATGCATGGTGGGAGTAGACAGAAAAACAGCAGAAAAAGAAAAACAAGCTGCCCACAGGAAGATGGAGGAGGAGATGCGAAAGAGAAAGGTGAGATTGTTCTTCAAATTCCTACTTTCATTTGATTGCAATGATTAGGTTGTTCGTTAACACTAATTGTCCATTTTCTTCGATTGTAATGCAGGCAGTCAATGAAGGTGCATCAACGTCGGGTACAGCAGTATTGGTGTCCTCAACAGAATCCTCAGTCACTGACGAGTCATCCTCCACCGAAGATGAATGGGCAAAAGGTGGAAAGCGACCTCCAAAACAGGTGAAAAGAGTCAAGAATGTGATAACATCAAATCTAGCTGCTGCCCTAGATCGGACACACACTACGGACAGGATGGCAACCTACATAATAGCAGAGACTGCATTGAGCCTTGGCCACAGCCCAATGAATTTTAACATCACCCGGACCTCTATCAAACGGCAGAGAGAACGACATCGGATCATGATCTGCAGTAGCCTAAAAGCTTCCTTTCAGTCCGGTCCTGCAATCATCCACTGGGATGGAAAACTTATTCCATATCTCCTCAACACCAGAGACCATGCGCATGTGGATCGGCTGCCTGTGCTCATTTCCTCCTTTTCGGGTCAATCTCAGCTCCTTGGAGTCCCCAAAATACCAACTGGATCAGAACACCAAGCCAGCGCAGTTTTTGAATTATTGACTGATTGGGGCCTCGAAGAATCTGTCGTGGGGATGTGTTTCGACACCACTGCCTCCAATGCTGGTCGTTTGAATGGAGCGTGTGTGTTGTTGGAGCAGAAGTTGAAGAAAGACCTTCTCCATTTTGCCTGCCGTCATCACATCATGGAAGTGATGATCGGTGGAGTTTTCACTGCTTGCTATGGCCCAACGAGTGGACCTGATGTTCCATTGTTCAGCAGGTTTCAGAGCAAATGGACCTTCATCGACACAGGAACATACGGCACCGGATGGGATGATGAAGAGGTGCATCGACTCTTGGCCCCCATTAGAGATTGGATTCTCCGCTTTGCTGAGGAAAAACACTCCTCAAAATCCTTTCGAGATGACTATCAGGAATTCCTCGATCTGTCCATCATTTTCTTGGGAGGGAGCATTGACAACTACACCTTCAAGCGACCTGGCCCCATGCACCAAGCCAGATGGTTATCTAAGGTGATCTATTCATTGAAGATGTGGCTGTTCAGGGGACAAATCCCAGCCCTCACTCCACGAGAGCAAAAGTGTCTTAAGGATGTCAGTGTCTTCGCTGTTTCCATCTACCTGCAGGCATGGATGACAGCGCCAATAGCTGCTGCTGCGCCTCGCAGCGACCTCAGTCTTCTGCAGAGTCTTCGGGAATACCATGACCCCAAAATTTCGGAAGTGGCATTAAAAAAACTCAGCGGTCATCTTTGGTATCTTTCGGAGGAGATGGTGGGCCTCGCGATTTTCGATCCTGAGGTGTCTGAAGAGACTAAAACAGCAATGGTGAAGGCGATGGAGGAAGTTGAAGGAAAGCCTGATTGCCAGAAGAGAAGGAAAGGTGTTGCTGAGGGGGCTTCAATCGAGTCACTAGCAACAGCAAACTCAAAAAGACTGCTGTTGTCTCTGGGGTCAGGTGTGGGATACCTGAGGAAGGTGCGGGATTGGGACAGTGATCCTGATTACCAAATAGCGAAGAAATCAGTGGCAAACCTCTCTGTCGTGAACGATCATGCAGAGAGGGGGGTTGCTCTCATTAATGAATACAACGGCTGCCACACCAGGAATGAGGAATAACTGCAGTATCTCCTGCAAGTTGTTGCTAACTACAGGAAGCAGTTTCCTCAACCACTGAAGTCAGCCTGGCAACTGGGCGAGAAAACAAAGATCAAATGAGGTGCAGAGGGAATTGTTAGTCAATTCATTTCGGAATTGTTAGTTACCCTAAGAGTCATGTACTGTCACCAAGATTAACTTTGCTGTGATTTTCAGATTATACCAAAACTTCAAGTGTCATGTGCTACCCCTACAAATTAACTGATTCAAATAAAACTTTCCCAGAGGTGTTTTCTCATCCATCCTCATAAGTTACAACCCAGCAATAAAAACAAATCACAAAAAAAAATTCCACCCCTATAAGAGTGGACCACCCTAATACACACCTTAACTTAATATATACAAGCAATGCTGCATCAATCAGCTTAGTCATCATATCGCATTGGGACAACAATGGCTCTTCCTCTTCTAGATTTTCTAACACCCTTTAATAAAAATGCCCTTCCAGTGTCGGGAGAACAGGATCTAACCTACTGTAGGTGCGAATTTCTTAATGGTCCCTGGACTGTTTTCCCTCTCATTTTTGGTTCATTCGTTTTTCTGTATCCACCCGAAGAGGATGCTAGCGGGCATCGAAACTGTTGTGGAAATAAACTCTGTCTATTAGAGTGGGTTTTTATCATCATATTGCAAAAGATAGTCTGACCGGGAAAGCTGCATTTGTAACACTGGCAATCGTCTCATTGCCATTTAGTGTTTTAAAATAGCTGTAAAACCAGCAAATATTTTGGTTAAGAGTTTATCAAATGGAAGGTTACCATAACGGCCCATCAGATAAAAATAAAACCAAGTAGATAATGAGTATATGAAAATGTTAATTGATCATGTAGTTATTTTTGAATTGTATAAAACCAACGATATTACCTCATAGGTACTCGTTTGGTTAGGTTGAGTCTGGTTAGGACCCTATCTTACTTGCAATATTGCACTTATTCAATATAATACGTGGCCGGTTTCCACCTACTGTGGGCCGTTATCGACCTGCCTTGGGACGTTTTTACAATGGACAGTTTTTTTTCCACGAGACATTATGGCCGTCAACTAATCAAATTTAGCCCCAATGTGCTCAACACAAATGTACAAGTTCAAAATAAATGAATGTCAAAAGCTAAGTCTTCACAATAAAAGAATTTTTGTCATACAATATGAAATATTTACACAATATAAAAACGGGTCAACGACCATATTACAATGTGATGGTGAATGGTGACACACTAGAGGTGGTAGAGCACTAGAGCATATATATGGGATGTATACAGATGCATACGGGATGTGCATTGAACATACAAATGCCGAAGTTAATAAATACAAACAAACAAACAAACAAACAAACACTTCATTCTACTAATAGTAGAATGAATCAAGGAAGAAAGGTAGTAGGTGCGTTGAAAAGTTTGTGAGAAAGCAGAAAGACACTGGATAAAGATGCTGCGGAACGTTTACGTGAAGGTATGTTAGTACAGATACTTTTGTATGAATGTAAAACATTGACGACATAAAAGGGAGAAGTTGCTAGTAAGAGACTGAGATAGATAACCTGAGAAGTGTGGCATGTGGCAGGCTGATATCGTGAGAAATCGTGTGGCATGTGGCAGGCTGATACCGTGAGAAATCGTGTGGTGCTGGACGGATGTGATGTTCAGAAGTCGGTGGAAGTGAAAATTGAGGAACGAGTGCTAAGGTTGTTTGGGCATGTTAAAAGAATGGAACATGACAATCGTGGAAAGAATGCATAAGTGTTTTTGCGAAAGTAGGAGGAGGAGAGGAAGGCAGATGATTATGGTTGGACATGGCGAACGATTGTGCGAGGAAGCGTGGACTTGAGCTGGGTGATGCACGAGAAGTGGATGCAAGTAGGTTAGAACAGAGGTGGTTTATTAGAGGTATGCAAGTTTGGAACTCTTCCTCTCTTATTTTTGACGAGGCTTGGAAGCGCCGCCACGAATGGTATATGAAATGCTGCAGGAGTGGAATTTGGCCATGTAGGTCGGGGGTGCTAGGCCACTCGGAGGGTTATGTGGATGGATGTGTACGCTTTAGTTTCTATCTTTTCCCATCTTCATTAACTTATGTACTTTATATCCAGGTTGTTTCTGCATTCTCACCCAAATTTGTAGGGAAATTAGATTTTGGTAATGTATGTATGTTCTGAATCCAGTTCATTATTGGATTGTCACTCTGTCTCTATTATTACTGCTTTCTAAGCTTGGTCTAGCTATATTATCTAATTCAATGCCCCTTCTTTATGAGAGAGAAAAATCCTTGGTGTACATCGATTTTCGTACACGACTTTGTGCGTATGCAGTAGTCTTCTTGTATTGGTATTTAACTTATTTCTCTCTCCTTGACACCAATCTGTTATGCCACAACTACAAGAGATTACTGGGATTGCCAATGTGTTTATCGGTTCTTTTATTCCTGTTTAATTGAAACCAATATTAACTTCTTATAAATTATTTACTTAGTTTCTAAGCGCTCGGTAGCTCAGTGGTTACACCTTCGGGCTCTGGGCGGTAAAGCTTCTAGTTCGCTCCCACTAGCTGGCTTTTGGGTTGGGTGAGTTGGCTGCTTACCCTATTAATGCCGGGGACTAAAGGTGACCCATGCGGCACACTCACTCCGACATGGTGGGGAAATGAGCTTCCTGGCTGTTAGCATTTTTACTTAGTTTCTTTGATTCCTCTATTCCTAAATATTTGCGCGCGCTTTTCTGTTCAAGCTCTTTTATTTTTAGAGTCATTTACTATTATGTTTTCATCTTCGACTCGTCTGCCTCTTTTCACGGTTATTGTAAATTATTCATCCTTAATTCTATGCAGACGTCATCCCCAAATATTTTCATCACTTTCACTCGCCTAATCGATTCTTCTTTATTTGGGGCATACAATTTTAGGCCACCCATACAGATAAAATGAGGCACGTTCAGGGTTTCCGGTTGCCTTGGATTTGTTCTGTATCTATTTCCTAAATTATCAATTAGATCCCTTAACAGATTCATCGCCATCATGAATAGGAGGAATGATACCAAGTCACCAGTGAATTCTTAAATGTTTTTTAAGGCGAGGACTATTTGCTGAACTGAAAGAACAAGACATACATTTAAAAGGTTTTTCACCACTGTGAACTCTAGAGTTTTTTTTAGTTATTTTATTATTAATCTATTTTTTTTATGGTATGAACAAACAGGATACTCAAGGCCAACGGGAAGAGTTGGAGGGCCCAGGGTATATAAGATGGTATGGTGGTCCCTAATAAGGAAGGCATAGCAGTTTCCCCGGCACTTCCACTGCCAGGGTAATTTTGCGCCGACAACACAAGGATAAGGGAAGAAGGCAAAATTAGGGAAGAAAATTAGAGAAGGGGTACTTAAAGAAGAGACGGAAGGAAAGGGAAAAAGGTTACAGGAAACGGCGAGGAGAGAGAGAGAGAGAGAGATCCAAACTGCTGGACACAATTAAATGGCGGGAAGAATAGTCCGACAGAGAAAGAAGAAGAGGGAGGCCTTCGGTACAAACGTAGTCACCCACAGAAGAGGAAGAGTAAGAGCGGAGCTGAGAAGGCAAAAGGAGTCGGGAACGTGCGACGGAGGTGGTGGTCCTTTAGTAACGCCTAATGAATACTTTTTAGAGGGAAAGCAGGGGAGTCCAGGGGAGCATGCCCCTTTTGCACCCACCCTTTTTCACTGAGGAAGACCCAGAAATGACCCTTAATAGCAGAAATCTTAAATCCGAGCCCAACTCTAACCCACTTCAAGTTAACATGGCGTTCTAACCTTAAATTACCCTGGCTCGTATAGAGAAACTATACACAAATATACAGCGGTATCCCTCGCTATTCGAATGTTCGATAATCGAATTTCCGCTTATCCGAATATCCTATATTGACACCCAATGTTTAGTAACCGAACGCAACCCTCGCTTATCCGAATCTTCTGACTCGCGAAGTACACCCTCCGTGCCAAGAGATCGCGCAAGGCTGTCACCCTGGAAGTGAAATTAGAAATTATTAAGCGGCATGAACGTGGTGAAGGACCTACAAAAATCGGACATGCCGTTGGATTACCAGCTTCACCAGTGGAAACAATAAGGAAAAAAATGCATCAACGATTAAGGAAAGCGCCGTGTGTGTGAGGGCCAGGGGTGCCAGCAGACTAACAAGCTCGAGAGACCAGGTTATGGAAAATATGGAGCGTTTGTTGATGCTGTGGATTGAGGGCTAAAGTCAGCGTGGCATGCCACTGTCTAGTGTCCAGTCTGATACTGGAAGTCCCCAATTGACGCAAACCCCCTTAATACATGGGTTCTCCCGTTCGCTATCCGAAAAATCACAATCCTAAGGAAAGTAACCGAACGTAAACCATTCGGATAGCGATATATACCCGCATTTGTCTCTTGATTATATGATGAGTGCAAAGGCCGGAAATTGGTACACTGCTCAAGTCAAACTAATGTGGCCCTTTGCGCTAACTCCCCTACTATTAAGACCAGCATCATCGAGAGTCGAACCCCCGACCTCAGTGTCTTCACTTCGCTTATATTCATAAGGAAGCGGTCTTAACCATTGAGCTACGGACGCTGGCTTTTTTTTATATGATGTCACAGAACTGAAGCTCGAGTTCAGAAAAGTCGACAATTTTAAACATTACCTGCAATGTTAGTAAAAAGAAAAACAATCTCCGATTATTATTATTATTATTTACGACTGGAAACAAATAGACAAAGTAAATTAAATTAAATTTATATATAAAAAATTACTAGAAATATACTACACACATCATGATATCTCTCATCATTTAATGTACCGTAACTAAACATTAACTGCTCAATAATTTAAAAATATTTATATACAATAATGACGCGCGCACACACACACACACACACACACACACACACACACACACACACACACACACACACACACACACACACACACACACACACACACACACACCACACACACACACACACACACACCGCAAAAAAAATCCGGCGGTTCCCTTGATTTCAGTGCTTATGCGCGTCGATTTTTATTTGCGTTGAAAACCATTATTTTCACCAGTCAAACTTCCGTACGTCTGGCAACTGGGCATGAGTCTGGTATGACATGTGAGTGAACTAGAGCCTCAGTTACCCATTAGTGAGTGGAGTGGGAGGACGTTATTTTTGGGCTTCTGTGTGGATTTTATTTTTGTGTCCTGAAAGAAAGTACTTATAATTTTTATATCAACAATTCATTATGGGCCCTCTGATGCTTACCGTGGAGGAGAAAGCACGTACTTTTGCGTGGAAACGAGAAAATGTGCATACATGTGAAATATCTAAACGAACAGGTGGTGCACCTTCCACCATCCGTTCACTTGTTGCTGCAGCCCGAGGCCTCCCTCCTAATATTGTTCCTCCTAGAAAAGCTGGCTCTGGCTGACCAAGGGAGACATCTAGGGCTACTGACTATTAAAGTGTAAAGTATTAATAAAACCATCTATTTCTGCTGCACAAATTAAGAAAAATCACCCCCAAATC
The DNA here is from genome assembly GCA_023014485.1 of Bathynomus jamesi. Lineage (NCBI taxonomy): Eukaryota > Metazoa > Arthropoda > Malacostraca > Isopoda > Cirolanidae > Bathynomus > Bathynomus jamesi. Next base: position 501,110 of record JAJOZX010003319.1, on the reverse strand, counting down.
CTCGCAAATGTCTCTGAACAAACTGTGCAGCACAGGCTGCAGAAAGAACTGGACCTTCCCTCACGAGCAGCTCCACGGAAACCTCTGCTACGAAGCAAATGCGTGCAAAAGTGCAAAACGGTTAGCATTTGCAAAGAAATAAAAGAACTGGACATGAGAGCAAAGGAGGAAGGTAATGTTTAGTAACGAAAGTTCATTTAAATGCATTACAACACGTAATGGAAGGGTACGACGACCAAGTAACATCAGCAGGTACACCCCAAAGTTCACTGTAGAAACGGTGAAACATTCAGAGTCAGTAATGGTGTGGGGATGTTTTAGTGGAAAGGTGGATCGTGGGATTTGTATTTCCTTCATAAGAATAATACAGTGAATGCTGATCGGTATAAAGTTTTAGTAGGCCATTTATTGGGTTTCTATGAGATCCATGGATGCAACATTTTTATGTAGGACAATGCACCGTGTCACACTGCAAAAAATTCAAAAAATGGTTTGGTGACAACAACATTGAACTTCTTGAATGGCCTTGTAACTCACCTAACTTAAATCCAATAGAGAACTGTTGGAATTATATTAAGAATAAGCTTGCCAAATGTGATACAATATCTATTCCGAAACTCAGGAATGAAATACTGAAAATGTGGCTATCAGACACGGACTACTTAGAATACTTCCAGAAACTTGCCGATTCTATGTCCTAAAGGTTGCATATGGTCATCAAGGCTCGAGGCAACATGACAAAATATTAATATGCAAGTATCAAAGCCATATTTTTTTTTTTATTTATGATAATGATAATGTTAAGGCAATGTATCATGTAAATAATGTTGTGAATAGGGTGGCGCCGGATTTTTTTGTGAATAATATATATATATATATATATATATATATATATATATATATATAATATATATATATATACACACACCGGGTTGCCCAGAAAAAAGTAAACTATTGCTTTTATCGACTATTATATTTACTATTGTCAAGATTTGCTTGCTTTTATAGCTTTTATAACGATTTAAATAAATAATTTGCTTTTTATGTAGCACTTCTATATGTCTTTATAACATTTCTTTTTAATATACTCTATCTTTGTTGCACATTTTTCAAAAATAAAACTGAAATAAAATCTTAAAAGCAATAGCTTACTTTTTTCTGGGCAACCGGTGTGTATATATATATATATATATATATATATATATATATATACAGGGTGTCCCGTAAGTCTGGAACCATAGGGCAAAATGATAAAAACGGCAATAAAAAAGCCGAAGAGACTTTTGGGGACTGTTTGTGAAATGAGCGAGGATGGTAGCGGCTGTGTCATCGTCGGTGGATGTCCTTGGAGGTCCACTACGTGGTTTATCTCCTATGGATCCTGTTTCCCTGAACTTTGCTACATGTTTGCCGACACAGCTGTGTGTTATCGGCACGCGGTCCGGATGCAATCTGTTAAATTCCTCAGCGACCTCCCTCTGACTCCGATTTCCTACGAGCAGAATTACCTGGATGCGTTCTTCCTTACTCAAAGACATCATGGGCAATTGCATAAACGGAAAAACATGAATTACTTATTTTACCCTATGGTTCCAGACTTATGGGACACCCTGTATATGTGTATATATATATATATATATAGGCGGGGTTTGGAATTTCATACCCTGATGGAAATACCAAGCAACGGTTTCCCTAAATAAAACCAAGAACAGGCAGTGATGAAATAATGTGGAATTAAAATCAGCCTCCCGAACCAAAGATTTTTGAAAACAGGTTGTCAAGAAGACCAATTCAACAATGAGTATTGTAGATAAATTTTGAGTTTAATAAACACAAATCTTATAAATATTTTGAAGATGAAGAATTTAAAGCTTTAGCACTGTGCCACTTCTCTCTGTTCCATACTTTTAAGTAATTTATAAATTACAATAAAATCACAGAAGAATTTATGTTTTGAAAAAAATAAAGATGAACTTTTTATTTGTTGAAACAATTTGAACTTTCAATTATGTTCATTCATTTTAGTTCAACTTGCAAATAATAAAAAGAAATACAAGTAGAGAAAATGTAATACTTATTATCTTAATACCGTATATTGGGACGTATAAGTCTACGGTCCAGATTAGTCAATCCCCTAACTTTCAATTTCAGATTTAGATTTTAGCCTATTCTGGGTGTTTAAGTCGACCACCAACTTGCCAACATAAAAAGTAAAACTTTGTAAAAACCTTGTAAAAATTAGTTATCGAATCCTTCATAATCATCATCTGACATAAGTTCATTATATACATCCTGAGATACATTTGCGAGTGCTTCGTCATATGGATCCAATTCAGATGTTGACCAAAAGCGAGCTAATGCGGAACTGAGGACCTATGACAGGTAGACCTGTCTTTAAATACAAGTTAAAATGAAAAGTGGAAGGTTAATTTTTTAGACGAGGCCTATAATTCGACTCCCTACTTTAGGGGCATAATTTTAAGCTTAAAATACCGACTTATACGCCCCAATATACGGTACTTATCAACACTTTCGCATTATATTTGACACAAAACTTGAGAAATTGTAAGTATACAGTTGTTCAATCGAAAAGAAACTACTTTCCCAGCGAGGAATGGTTCGTTCCTTTGTCTGATGGGGTTGTTTAGAAACATTTAAGGTCATATGAATGAACGGAGGGCAGTGCCGTAGCTTGACGTTTCTGCGCCCGTGCGAAGCTCACCAAGCGCGCCCACCCGACCCAACAAAAAAAAAAAAATGAAAAGTGTGTGCACATACACGCTACTTAGATGAAAACTTCTTACTACTTACTTCAAAACTGCGTCAGATGTGTACTTTTCTAGCTTTGGTAACTGCAAATTCATCAACAATGTCATGTTTTTAGAAATTATTCAGAAACAAAACATTTATTATTGGTTATATTGTATTCCATTTTGGCGCTGAATTTTTTTTTTTTATCATTATTTACACCTTTCAGAAAATTAAGAAACGTTAGGAGAGTTTCAGCAAACAAACCATTTCTGGCTGTGCCCTTCCTCGCATTTGAAAGAAAATAAAATGACAATAGTGGTCACATTAGACCTAATACGACAAGAATGACTAGAAAAGACGATACAAACTTTGTACATGGTCCAGATAAGCAATACTAAACTAATTATAAGCTATTATTATTAAAGTTGTAACACAGACATTGCACAAGTACTTCAAAAGCTTTGACATCGAAGTACCAAAGTCGGAAAGTGAACTTTTTATTCAACTCTCTCTATTTAACTACAATAATAGTATAATAAAAACATTAATGAATTCTTCATATCCAATCTGATAGTTAATATAAAATTGCTCTGTGTATCCAACACAAAAAAACCTTATTCTGTACTTTACACGACTGTTTTTCCAAACCATTTTCACTGGTATAAATTAGTCCTGGAAAATATTGGTGGGGGAGGGGGTCTTAGTTATCCGTGGTTTTAAGCCATCATTTAATCTCATGACAACATCCATTGAAGTTACATTATAAATACCGATTAAAAAATATATATACGCATAAAGTGCAAAAATAATTTTCTGAATATCTTCATTATTGAAAGAATGAACAAAGTTTTTTTTTTTATATACTTATTATAATAAACTGAATTGAAACTGATTAATTATATTTTGTACAGAATTTCACAAACCAAACTTAAAATACAATTGTTTAACTTCTATACTTACCCACAGTTCTAAACAAACAATTACATAGGATTTGCGAGGCGTTTACATTTAGCTCTTCGATTTTTGAACCATAACTGAATATTTCGGGGCTTTAATTTGGGGTATTGCCTATAAGGCCGGTTTAGCTCATCTGTGTATTGTAGAATTAAAGCGTAATTGGGGTGAGTATTTTGGGCGAACCACTGCTCCAATCGCGGGACTTCCGTTACCGGGTCTATGAAGATCCGGTTTCGCTTCCGGCGTTCTTCCAGTATACCGGTAGAACGAGGGCAGCTTGAAAACGGGAAAACCTATTCGTTTAGAGAAGAGAGAGCGCCATGTTAAAAAGAGTGAAAAGCGATCGTCATTTCAGCGGAAAATTATGTACTTAAAAGGAAACTCAAATAATTATTAATTAACCAAATGAAAGCGGAAGAACTCAGATTCTGAAATGCAAAAGGACAAATTTAACTGCATAGCAAGATCACATTCTTTTCTTCTCGCTTCTTCATATGAGAACGCTAAAATACTACATCTCCAACCCTTTAATACGAGGGTTAATCGATATTCTCAATATATTATCAACTCAACCAGTCAATTCTGGAACAATCTTCCACAATGCATCTTTCCCCCTATCTATGACTTCCAATCTTTCAAACGCAATGTGTCCAGGCATGTTGAAAACCTTGAATCTTGATTTTGGCTCTCTTCTTCTTTTAAGGGGTGATGGAGGGGGTGGGTGGGTGGGGGGGGGGGGGGGGGGGGCAATTGCACTTGGCCCCTCCTTCCTGCATAAAAAAAAGATTTTGTGCCGTTTACTTCGATGCTGCACGAAAGAATGATCATTTCTTTCAGATTTTGTTTAGACACAAACACTTTCTTTTCTATTGATATTTTTTCATTATTCTTACGATCAACAAACCTTTTGAAATTTTTCCCCATGAGTGGAAAAATATCTGAATTGCTTCTGACGAACACCGAAACTTACTGTTTTGCAAATGTTAGACTCGGGATTTCTTTCTGAATTGTGCGCGTGCGTGCGTATTCACACCTGGACATTTTTTTTACTGCTTTACATAAACTAGATAAGTTCCAAACTCTGGACCTCTTCATTATTTATTTTCAACATTGGATTTTCCTTCCATCCGTAAATGTTTGAAAGTAATGTAAAAAAAATCGAAAGTAAACAAACTGAAAATCCTATCTTATACCGATTTATCTGCCTGACCCTCACGAAAGACCAGTAAATAAACTACACTAACAAAAAATGATCAAAGACAAACACCTTAAAAACAAAAACTAAAACATGATCGGTGACGACCGACAATGAAATACTAAATGAAAAGAAACCAAGAAAATCTAAAATTTACGAGTGAAAAGAAAGAATTTAGCGCCTATTTGAAAATAATAACGAATAACAACTTTCTGTACACCCGTAATAATAATTGCGTGTTGCTGCCACATGACTAATTTAATTTTACATTTTTCGATTCGTTCACCTGCCAGACGAAAGATAATTACTGCTACATGATAAATTCATACGAAGTCAAAAGGTTATGGTGAAATGCTAAATTAATTTTTCTTCCCTAATTCTGCTTGGTTACGCAACCTATTATTAAATACAGGAGGATCTCGTATAACGACACTTCAAATACACGAAGGCACTCTCCCATGATGCGAGCGTTGGCTTCTATTACATCAGCGTTCTCGCATCACTGTCACTAGCGAACCTAGTGGCTCACCCTAATATTGAGAGAAGCTCTAATGTCAACAGAGCAATTGCTAAATCCTATGCCTGTTACCAGGAAGTCTACAGGCATAAAAAGCAAGCAGCAGTACAGACTCATCTTGATAAATTTTTCAAGAGACCTCCAGAGTCAACATCTCAGTCATTGGAGCCCCCAACAAAAATTTTTAAGAACATCCCCTTCTCTTGATAACGCATCCAGGACACTTTTTCTGGCCCTTCCAATGCGGATGATCCATCTTTAATGTTCTCATCACCCTCTTCATCCTTGCAACAATCTACTGTAGTTTCTATTAACCCCCTCGTACTCTTTCGACGCAGGTTGCGTCGTTAAGCCTGCCCGAGTCGAGGTTACCCCTCCCACTCGGGCTGAGCCCACGGAGCGCACCCCTCCCGTCACCGCTCAAGCGCGCGCCCAAAAATGTTCAATAACACCTCGTTTTCTTTTCCCCACAATATTTTTAAGACTTTTTTGCATTTATTTATTGAGTATATAGTTTATCTAAGTCCCACAAAAAAAAAACAACATGAAATAAGTTTTCCTCGCGGTAATTGTGACACAAAGAATAAAAAACGATATCATGTCTTACCAGTATACTAAAAAATATATAATAAATATTATATTATAGACAACCCCTTATCAGTATATATAAACAGGTAAGTAACAGTAAATATTTTCCTATTTCACGGCAAAAGGAAGACACAAGACATGGTATGACCCACCCTGCTTGCCTGCCTATCAAAAATTTAAAGCAAACACAATAATTATATACCTTTCACTAAAAACAAAGCAACATAGTGTTTGTCAGTTTGTCTGTCAGTCCATCTTTGTACATCTCAAAGAATTTACTAGCCAAATATATTATAAAGCAAACAATAAAATTTTATACCTTACACTAAACACATAAAGCAACATATTGTCTGACTGTCTGTCAGTCTGTCTTCGTACATCTCAAAGAATTTACTTGACAATATAGACTTGTCTGTTTGTTTGGGGTCATTCAAAAACCATGTGGTCCTTTTTCGGGTGGTTTTCAAACCCGTTCCCCCCCCCTTGTGGTCATTTGTGGCCAATGAATTGAACCCCACCTCCAAAACCACGTGATCTTCTGATGTCACCCCCACCACTTCTTAATCTTATGCAAATTAAAATGCAAATTAAAAAAGAGCAAATTAAAAGTATGGCGAATTTGCGTTTCATGAACGTTAAAGATTTTAATCTTCCAGAATTTTCTGAAATAAAGGTATGGCGAATTTGTTTATAAAGATTTGAGTCCTCTGGAATTTTCTGGAGTTATATAAATAAATAAATAAATAAATAAATAAAATATATATATATATATATAATTATATATATATATATATATATATATATATATATATATATATATATATGATCAGGCAGTAGATGTGTATTTAGATTTTCAAAAAGCGTTTGACACCGTACCACACAAAAGACTCATTGAAAAAACTAAGGCTCATGGGATCAGGGGTGTAGTAATAAATTGGATAGAACAGTGGTTGCGAGGGAGGAAACAGAGGGTGGTCGTTGGTGGAACAGAGTCGTCTTGGGCTAACATTGTGAGCGGCGTTCCTCAGGGTTCTGTATTGGGCCACTTGCTTTTTCTTATATACAGTGTGTCCGTAAAGTCATGGTGGGATTTTAAATAGCTATATTATCGCAACGAAACATGATGAAAAAAAGGCAAATTGAACCACAACTCTAAAAGAATAACTTTATTTAACGTAGTTCGATATGGGCTCCTCTGGTAGCCCTGCAGACATCTAGGCGGTGATTCAATTCCAGCCACACACGCCCAAGAACATCAGGAGTGACGGATGCGATAGCTTCCGTGATTCGCTCGTGCAAGTGATGAATATCCCTAATGGGTACACTGTACACGCTTTGCTTGACGTAACCCCACAAATAAAAGTCCAAAGGTGTCAGGTCCGGAGAGCGTGGAGGCCATGGCTTCCATCCTCCTCTTCCTATCCATCTCTGTGGAAATTTTTCATTAAGGAATTCTCGAACAACGTGGCATAGTGCGGAGGAGCACCATCTTGCTGAAAGATGACATTATTGTCAATAAATTGGGGTACTGCAAAATGTTCCAACATAGCGAGGTAGTTGTGTGACGTCACAGTGGGTTCCGCGAAGAAAAATGGGCCAATCACTCGATCTCGTGCTAGAGCACACCACACATTAACTTTCGGGCTATTACGCTCATGTTCAACATAGGCATGTGGACAGCCTAGACTAACTACGAGATAAAGGTTAAGCTTAGCCTAGACTAACTACAAGATACAACTTTGAGAGTTGTTCTTAAATTTGGCATTGTTTCATCTCATTATCATGTTTCGTTGCAATAATATAGCTATTTAAAATCCCACCATGACTTTACGGACACACTGTATATTAACGATTTAGCTGTCAGCCTAGTCAGTACAGCTTCAAAGTTTGCGGATGACACGAAGTTGGGTGGTAAGGCAATTAATGAGGAAGATAGAGGTAAAATCCAGGAAGATCTGAACAAAATCGGTGATTAGTCAGTCAATGGCAAATGAGATTTAACGTCGATAAGTGCAAAATTTTACACGTAGGTTCGCGTAATGGTAATTTTGCGTATAGTATGTCAGGGAAGGAGTTGGCAAGCGTAGAACAGGAAAAAGATTTAGGAGTTATCGTCACTGGTGATTTAAAAGTGGCGAAACAAAGTACAGCAGCGGTCAATAAGGCAAACAAGGGGCTAGGTTTTATAGCTAGAAATTTTGAGTACAAATCGCGCGATATTATTGTTCCTCTTTATAAATCATTAGTTAGACCCCATTTGGAGTACGCAATCCAATTTTGGAATCCGCATATGCAGAGGTGGGGAGTCGGAGTCGGGAGTTAGGAGTCGGGAGTTGGCCCTTTTTTTGAGTTTTTTAGAGGAGTCGGGAGTAGGAGTCGGTAAAAATAAACGACTCCCAACTCTTAAATGATTTGTATATTTTTGCATTTATTGGAAAGAAATTATTTTAGTTGCTATAAAGATTTATTTATTTTTATATCTACATATCAAGCAAAATAAAATTTAATTAAGACAGATTTATTATTTATTCTGCTAAATCCTTTAGTACCTTAGGGTGTATCTTTAAAGCTAAGTGTAATGCCTCTGTCATAGGGTTGAGGCTTGTGATAGTCTGCTCATCTCACCCGACTCTGTTTGAGGGCCTTCTTAGGTCTTACATATACAGATTTGGACCCCTAACCCTCTCCAATGGGAAAAGAGGATTAGGTTAATGCTACAGCTATAATACTGTAGTGTATAGAATTATTGCAGGGAGTCAGGAGTCAGGAGTTAGTTTCAAAAAACTGACTCAAGAGTCGGGAGTCAGGAGTCAGAATTTTTTTGGCCGACTCCCCACCTCTGCGCATATGCGCAAAGATATAGATAAAATTGAAAAAGTTCAAAGACAAGCATCTAAAATGATTCCATCGCTTAGGTCGAAGTTGTACGAGGATAGGCTTAAGGAGTTAAAATTGACTACACTCGAGACTTGGAGGCTAAGGGGTGATCTAATCCAGGTCTTTAAAATTATGAATGGGTTCGATAACGTAAATAGAGATAGCTTTTTCGAAATATCACAATATAATAGAACTGGAAATAACGGGTGTAAGTTGACAAGTAGAAGGTTCGAGACAGCAGTTGCCAAAAACTTTTTTACGCATAGAATAGTAAATACCTGGAATAGTTTGCCGGTAGAAGTAATTAGTAGCACGTCTATAAACATGCTTAAAAATTTATTAGACGCATATGTTGATAGATTGGTTATAGTTTAAGGTAATAAAATTAAGGTTTTTGTGGTTCGGAACCCACGTAAAATTGTAGGTCCCCTCCACTACCACGGAAGACATGCGCAATACGCAACTACAACCACAGTTAGGTAGACCATCCATGAGTGGATCCTAGGGTCTTCGTTGGTATGAAACATTATAACAATATTATAAACAGGATATTTTAATGCTCAGTATTGGCCACGTGGTTAAACGTCAAGACCCCCTCCCCCATGTGGTCCTTGGTGGTCAAATAAGGACCACGTGGTTTTTGAATGGGCCCCTTTGTCACTGTTGTCTGTTTTAGTATACCATGTTTTTTTTTATATAACTCTCACTTACCATTTCTGGTTGACTGTAGCTCCAAGTTGTTGTTGTTGATAATAATGATGATGACGATGAAAAAGGCGCCTCCACAAGAGATGAGATGAAGGTGATGGTTGTGGAGGGGGCATTGTCATGTGTTTAGCTCCTCCAATACTTGTATTTCCGATGATAGTCATCGGAACAAGTGGCACACAGAGGAATCTTACACGATTGACACTGATATTTGGTGTCCTTCCGTGTCCCGCTCACAACACACACACGGCAGCGCTTCCTTTTACTCATCACCTCCAGTGAGTGGTTGATGTCTCGTCTCAGGCGATCTGGTGGGTCAGTCACTCGCGGCTTCCTCTTTGTCGGTGGACGTGCAGGATCCTCTTCAGCAGATTCCTCATCTGCGGGGAACCGCCTCCTGGATGTCGAACAGCGGCCAGAAGAGGGACCATGCTGAGGTTGTACAGGTTCTTCTGAAAGTGCTGGCTGATCTGGGGAACCTTCTGACAGACTTAGGGAGGCTGCTGCTAGCTCTGGAAAACCTGTAGCATCGATGGCTTCCTCCGGCTGCAGGTCATGGGTGTGGGGAATATCATCATCATTGGGTTGCCACTCGTCAATGTCAAAGATAGATCTTGGTGTTCATTCAGTGCAAGCCCAACATTTTGGGTGATTAGCCTAGGCCCCCATTAGCCATTCCATCCGGGAATAGCCTAACTTAGACCTTAAAGCTTTTAACTGAGTTAAAGAATAGTATTTAAGATGACTTTAGATTGTGACTGTAAGGTTTGTAAGAAGGAAGTTAGGGAAGGAGTTAAGGTTGTAGCATATGAGAGTTGTGATGATTGGTGTCACTCAGCCTATATCAAAATTACAGAACAAATGTACAGGGGTATGAAGTCGCCAAATATTTTGTGGTTTTGCTATTAGTGTTTAGCTGAGGTTAGGGACATGCTCAAGGCAAGGTTTAAGAAAGCTGCTAGTTCAGTCTAGTAGGCCTTAGTTAGTTGGCCCTATGATTGATAGTGTAGCTAGTGAGATTAATGTAACAGTTAGACCAGAAACCGAGTGTAATACAGGAAACACTAATGTAAGATGTAGTGAGGTTCAGCCTAAGCCTGGCCCTAGTGTTAGAGACAGGGATGCAGGCCCAAGTAAAGTTAAGCCAAGTGTTAGTGATAAGTAGAGTTGCCAGATGTCCCGTATTTGATCCAAAAATCCCTTTGTATTCAGTGTCCCACAAAAAATATTTTTTAAGCAAATTTTTTCAGGATGAATTGATTTAGAATTTTCTAGAATTATGTAGGATCCTGTAGAATTCTTTAGAGTAATGTTGAATGTTCTAGAACATCCTAGAAATTTCATAACATTTATAAAATGTTGTGTTTGGCCATGAGTTGGCAGTTTTTCAGTTGTAGTTATATTGTAAGCTTTGAATTAGTGTGAATCCTGCAATTGCTTGACCATACAACTTGAGATTGTATAATTCAAATAAAATCTAAGCATGTCTACTTTTTATAAGAAATCATTCAGGTGTAAATTGCTGCATTTGCACGAGGAACACACACACACACAATTTTATTTATAAGATTTAGAATATTTTTTTGAATTAATTTACAATCATGACTTGCAAGGAATTTCAGTTATACTTGAAGTCAGAAGATGGAGCTAAAGTTTTGAAGAAGATTAAAAGTTCAGAAAAATATTGCCATATGTCATAATATAATAAGTAAAGTGATGTATACCTACTACAATATTTAATATGCTATGATAAATTTCAATATTATTTACAATATTTCAATATTATGTATACAGTAATAATTTCAATATTGTTCATGATGTTTAATTGTTAAACATTATTTTAATAAAATTTTTGTAATTTTATTTCTTGTAACTGTTGAAGAAATTGGCATTTGAAAAATCTGCCAACCCAAGTGATAAGAATGCAGGTCTAAGTAAAGTTAGGCCTGATGAATGGCACAAAGTCAAAGGTCATTCAAGGAATAGGATTGAGGGAATAGTAATTATGTTGTATCAACTACCTAGCCAAAGGGGAGGGAATCAGTTAAAACTGAGGGGTTGAAGTGTTTTTATACAAATGCACCTAGTCTTAGGAATAATAAAAATTAATTAGTATTTAGTTATATGATTAATGAAAATTTGGATATAGTCTGCATTAGTGATGCAGCATTCAATGACACTGGAGCAGAGTACAAGTTAAATAGTTATACAATGTACAGTATATTTATCAGAGAATGGATAGGCAGAGGGGTGGTTTGGCCTTATACTGTACATTAAGAATGATTTAACTTCAGTTCAGAATGATAGTATTAAATTAGACAATAAGGTAGAATCAATTTGGGTTGATATCCGTGTTTCAGGCAGAGAGTATATTTGGATAGGTGCATTTTACAGACCTCCAAACCAAAGACAGGAAGTTGATGACAGTATGGTTCAAAAATAAATAAAGGTTGTAGTGCTAGAACATTAATTATGGGAGATTTCAACCTGCCTCATATAGACTGGAGCCTTTTAGACGGAAATAATAGGGAAGGCAACTTCTTCATTGACTGCTACAATGATTGTTTTCTAACACAATTTGTAGACAAACCAACTAGGGATCAAGCAATCTTAGATCTGGTTCTTTCCAATGATCATGAACTTATTAGGGAACTTGCAGTAAGAGAGTCATTAAGCAACAGTGATCATATGTTTTAAGATAGAATTAAATAGGGATCTAGTCAACAATGACCATTTAGTCCCTTGCTTCTCAAAGGGTGACTATAGCAAATTTAGGGAGTTGTTAGGCTCAGTAAAGTGGGAAAATGAATTTACCAATAAAAATGCTATTGAGATGTGGTCTAGATTCAAAGAAATTTTAGAGGACGTACAATGTAGGTATATTCCTTTCAGAACTGTTAGGAATAACAAGATTAGGAAACCTTTGTAGTGGAATAGGGAAATAGCTAAAATGATTAAAAATAAAAAAAGGGCATTCAGGGAATTTAAAGGCAGTGATAGTATTTTTGTCTTGGATAATTATAGGCAGTTAAGAAATAAACTAAATAGTTTGATTAGGAAGAGCAAAAGGGATAGTGAAATAAATCTAGCTAGAAATAGCAATAAAGATCCAAAGAAATTTTTTAGTTTTTATAAATAAATATAATAAAAAGCATGATAGGACTGACCCAATAGAACATGATGATAGGATGTTTGAAAAAGATCAGGATGTTGTTGGTTTTTTTAATGATTATTTTAGCTCTGTTTTTACTGAGGAAAATTTAAATAACTTTGATTTTAATTCTTCAGATCCTGTAAAATTCAGGTATTCTTGATCATATTCATATAAGGAAGGATGATGTTAGGCAAGTGATTCATAACATTGAGGTCAAATAAAGCTGCTGGACCTGATCATATATTTACTAGGATTCTCAGAGAAGGGGAAGAAAGCTTATCTGAAGCACTAACTATTTTGTTTGCTAGGTGGTTTGCCTCAGTAGTGTAGTGGTTAGCATCGCTGGCTACAAATCCATCAGCCCTGGGATTGAGACCCAGTGACAGCAGGCAGCACACAGCAAAACCCAGCTGTTCATCCTTCCACACAATAAAGAAAGTGCAGTGCTGCCACTGTGTGACAAAAGAGAATTTGCTAAAATAATGTGTCAAAATGTGACAAAAAGGAAATATGTGACAAATTGGTGTAATCAAAAAGAAAAATGAGTAACAAATTTGATTGTTTGATTTGAATTATATAGAAACTTATTATTTATTTATTATTATTTGGTGAGCTAAATATTTTTGTATTTTTCAGATAATTGAATTTGGTATATGGAATGAACAGAAATCAGTCATTTAAGGAATCTATGCTCCATGGTAGTGATTCTAATAATGATGAACTAACACTATGGTGTATCAGATCTCAGGTCAATGTGCATTCTGGCCAGTGTCTTATTTGTTTAGAAGATATTGATGTTAAGGACTGTGGATGTGATGCACTCATTCGCCATTAAAAGAAAATAGCCCACATTAGAAAGGCAGGAAAGTATCAAAGTGAAGATGGGTTATTGAAGATAAAATCAACACAATCTTCTCTTCTAGATTGTTTCAGTCATCCTCAAGCATCTTCAAGCATTCCTTTTCATGACCAAGTAACTGCAGCAGAAGCAATCTGGTGTACAGCATTGGCAGTGGTACATACACCAGCTCATGTTAGTGACAAAATTACTCCGGCTTTTCCAGTAATGTTTCCAGATTCTAAAATAGCATCTACAATGGCTTGCAAGAGAACAAAATGTACATATGTTCTTTCAGATGGATTAGGACCATTTTTTAAGGAAAAAATTGAAAATGAGATAAGAAATTCAGCTCTGGCATATATGCTGAAAATTGATGAAACCACAACAGCAAAACACTGGTATCAGCTTGAGGTATTAGTAAGATACTATTCTGAAGAACATAATGGAGTAATTGTATGCCATTTGTCATCAATCAGCATTGGGAGAGCACAGGCATCAAGGAATGGGATTTCTACAAATCAGCAGTTTCCGCTCTTGCGAAGACACTTCCTCTGGGTAACTCTCTACTTTGAGACCTTCAAGTACTCCATCCAATCTGCCATTCTGCTGAATGGTCAACTGAAGCCATTCGCAGGTTAGCTGTCTCCATCAAACATTTCCCTCAGGAGAAAGTTGACAGTGTAGTTGATGAATGGAAGATGTTTTGTACTGAGTGGTTACCTGAAGAATATAGTCTACTTCCCATTCAGGGAACAGATTCCAATTCTGATAGTGGTGAGATGTCAATGAAGAAGATGTAACAGTAAGTGAGCATGAGTGTTCTGGAATCTCTTAAATAGATGAATTCTGGGTCAAGGTTTTCACCATCAAAAGTCTTAATGGAGAGAAGTATCCTGTTCTGGAGATATTAATAAAAATTTGTTTGACACTTTCACATGGCAATGTGGATGTCAAACGTTCTTTTAGTGAAAACAAACTTGTGCTAACAACTAGAAGAACAAGAATGTCAGATGCTACTCTGAATGAATATTGCACATCACCATCTTTCATGAAGAAATATCAAAGTAAACCTGAACAATTACCTGTTACTCCTAGACTTTGTAAAATTGTCAGAGACATGCGACAAAATTATCAGGAAAGAACTCAAAGGATGAAAAAGAATGCAGAAGCTGCTAAAATGATTGCCAATCAACAAGGAAAGGAGTCTCAAGAGAAAGAGAAATGTCTTAGTAATGCTAATAGAAAGATAAATGAAGCAAGAAGGTCTCTCTCTCAATGCTACAGACAGCTTGCAAGAAAAAAGGTTTGAATAAAGCTAATGCTGCAAATGCTTTATTAGAATGAAGTGAGTAGTTAAGAACTGAAGGGGAAGCAATGAAGTGTGCTGCTGAAGAAGGAAATAAAGGAAAAGCATACATGAAAATAAAGAAAGAGAGAAAAAGCATACATGAATAGTGATCTGAATACGAAATAACCTGTATGCTTATTTTTAAAGGTCTCTGTTAATATTTATTTAGAAGTATTTCGAGGTTTCTTGTGTGTGATCCTGCCTACAGACAGTATAACACCCAATCTATAGTGTATATATAACACTGTATTGAATTTTTCATTTTGTATTTTATTAAATACAGATAAATCCTTACTATGAAAAGTGATTATATACTTGGAGGAAAGGGATGGCTAATCATCATGGGGAGGAGGTTATTCATTTTTTTTTTTTAAAGTGACAAAATGGCATTTTACCCATGTGACAAAATGTAACAAACTACTTCTGAGAGTGTGGCAACACTCAAGTGGTTGGTAAATAAATAGGTATGGTACCCTGGGTAGCCTAGTGGTTAAAATGCTGGCCTGCTGGTGGGGCATAGTTTGGATTCCACATTAAACTGTAGGTCTAAGGTGGAGTGAAAAGCTTGACCTTCATCAGAATGAGCAATTTGGGTGGAAGCAAACCGAAGGTCAATTATGCAGAAGTACCAGATGAATGGAAAAAAGCAAATGTAGTACCCATTTACAAAAAAGTAGTAAGGAGGAGGTTGGAAATTATAGGCCTGTTAGTTTAACATCACTGGTAGGAAAGATACTAGAAAGAATTATAAAGAATAATATTCAAGATTATTTGGAGAAGTTTAATCTTATTTCAAGTTCACAACATGGATTTAGATCAGGAAGGTCTTTTTTTGTCTAATCTCTTAGACTTTTTAGAGTTTGTAATTTATGAGGTACATAATGGAAATGATGTAAATGTTATTTATTTGGATTTTAGTAAAACATATGACAAGGTTCCACATAGGAGACTTCTATATAAATTAAAAGTGCATGGGATATTAGGGTCAATTATAAATTGGGTAGAAAAATGGTTAGAAGACAGAGAACAGAGTAATTCTAAATGGTCATGAATCTGGGTGGCAGAAAGTGAAAAGTGGGGTACCACAGGGATCAGTTTTAGGTCCACTACTCTTTATTTCATATCTAAATGATTTAGAGAAAGAAGTAGGTTGTAAAATTTCTAGATTTGCTGATGATACAAAAGTAGTTGCTCCAGTTACAAATATAGAAAATTCTTATGAACTGCAAAAGGATCTTGATAGATTAGTTGCTTGGGCTAGTAAATGGCAGATGGAATTCAATGTTCAAAAATGCAAAGTCATCCATTTTGGTAGAAATAATGAAAACTTTAGTTATGAGATGGAAGGGAACTGGTTGGAGGATGTTAGCCAGGAAAGGGATCTTGGCATTATAGTGGGTACAACTAGTAATCTGAAATTTTTTAAGCAGTGCTTAGAGGCTAGAAATAAGGCAAATAAAATGTTAGGTATTATTAAGGGGAATATTAGTTACAAGAGTAAGGAAGTCATCTGTAAATTATATAATTCTTATGTTAGGCCTCACTTAGAATACTGCATTCAAGCTTGGTCCCCTCACTTTAGACATGATATTGATATGCTTGAAGGTATGCAACATATGGCAACCAAGCTTATCCCTAACCTAAGAAGATTGGAATACAGGGATAGATTGGAGGAACTAGGTATGTTTAGCTTTGAGACACATTGTATGAGGGGAGATATGATACAGATGTTTAAAATGTTTTCAGGTTTGGACAATTTAGATATACATAACTTTTTCTCACTAGAGATGGATGGGATAACTTGTGGCCATAAGAAAATTAGAAAACAGCCTTGTAGATTTTTGGAATGACTTGCCATATGATGTGGTAAACAGTAGTAGCTCATTAGTTAATTTTAAGAAAAATTTAGACTCGTTCATGAATGAGAGTGAATTTGTAGGTTGTAAATACTGTATATGTTTAGCGTAAGTTTGCAGGGTACTTTGATAGTTGTAAATAGTTGTACATTAGTTAGCTGACTTGAGATTGATGTTTTGCAGGATTCTGTTATTATTAGCTCATGACTTGGATAACCTAAATAGACCCCAGTGGCTTTTCCAAATGAAATGTAATGTAATGAGGGCAGTGTACAGCACTTTGGTGAAGTAGAGTAGGTCAAGTTTCTTTGCATCTGTGCTGTACTTTTTGTAGAGTACAAAAGCATTGTGGATGGCCATCTGCAACAGATACATCATCAAACTCCTCCCACTAGCCTCACACGCTGCCATATGTGTTGCTAAGAGTCTGCATTGTTAAAATTACTCTAACCAATGCTAACCAAAATAAACAATATCGTCCTGTTAATGATGCAACCTGCATCAAAAGAGTACCAACAGGTGAGATTTTTAATAACACAATTTGTGTCAAAAGAGCACGAGAGGGTGAAATTTGTGCAATTGGCCAGAATCCAAGAGGGTTAACATCTCTGGCTAATTAAGCTCAGAAACTAGATTGCTGTTGTAAATATGAATTTTTGTTTCATTAAGTTGTCAAGTCAATCTGCATGTGGAGCTAGGAAGCCCAATAAAACTGATATAACAGGGTGTCATTTTTACTAGAATAGAGATGCATCATGCAAATTTTTGAGGATTTGTAAGGCAATCTAATTTCATGAGTCTTATGAATATTAGTATCTTGTGTGGTAATTTTTGGGTAAGATTCTTTGGATTTTATATGTTTGTGTGAAGTTTCTGTGTGTGTCAGTCAAGTCTGGGAATGGAAACCCCCTTTCCCCACTGAATCAGTGTCTCCTATAATTATGATTCCTATAACAACACATTTTCAGGAACACAACCTGTCATACATGCAAGACCCTCCTGTACTGTACTGGAACAGTTCTACACAAGATGGTACCAAAAAGTCACTTGCTAGCTTGAACTTTTAAGTTATAACACGAGCTTAAAGGAAAGCATGTAATGCAAAAATAGCAGCTCCAGCTGCTTACAGGTGTTACCCAAGTTATGGTTGCAAGTGTACATCAGCTGAAGTTATGCTTTTCATCATGGAAGATGTAGCTCAACGTAAAATTCTTTATGTAGTTTGTACAGCAGAAACCCTTAAAACTAAGTCTTACCATATTTTCAAAGAAATAAGGAGCTGATGATACTATTGTCTTTGCTCTTGATGCATCTCTGAGATTGTTTTCTGAAGTTAAAAGTGAATTCTGAAGTGGAGGCAAATATTCATTTGGATCATCCACAAATTCTTCAATATCCACCTTCATTGCACGTTCCTTTAAGAGAGCAAATTTATATCCAAATAAACACTTTTTATTCTGTGTGAAAATAATGATAAATTTTAGAACATCATCATCATAATAATAATAAGTTAAGTTGTTTGGTGTTTGATATAAAAAGGAAGGAGGAGAGCATAGATAGACAGAGAGAATAAAAGTTCAAATGAGGTGGCAAAAGAGTATAGAATAAGAGTTGAGCATGTTCTTGGAGAGAGATGATGAACAAATGGAGGTAACAGAATATGTATCTCAGTGGTACAGTGGATAGCATTGCTGACAATAAATCCATCGACCTGGATTCAATTCTTGGTGAAGGCAGCTGGTGCACACAGCTGTTCATCCTTCCACTGGTTGGTAGATAAATGGGTACCATACCATAAAACTCACCCAAAATGAGGCAGGATGTTGAAAAAAGGTTCAAACACAAGCCAATCCTGAACATTTGTTCAGAAAAAAAATAGATGAATGTTTAATGATGACAGCACACAACACATGCATAAAGTGGAATGCAGAGAAACATGACTTTAGTGGAGTGATAAAGTGAAAAAAGACAAGTCCAGGAAAGAATGTTTAACTCAGCCCGGCAGTAATGTAACGAGTTGTACAAAGACTGCAAGAAGAATGTTGAGTATGCAAAAAGAAACAAACACAAATGAGCAGTATGTGGGGAACAGAAAGCTGCTCTGGAAGCAAGTAGGGAAGTGAGAGGCTAATCTGATGGAATGATTGGTAATACGAAAGGATAATGGCAATATGTTAGAGGAAGATAAGGAAATGCATGAGAAATTCAAGAGTAGTTTAGTGAAATGGTAGGTGTAGTAAATTAACAGCAAACATATGAAATGTTTTCATGTATGTAAAATGCGTACAGGGACTGGAAGATGTAAAGTTAAAAAGGGGATGAAAAACCATAGTTTCATCAGAAACCAAATTAAGAAAAGTTCAACAGAGAAAATAAATGTTGGTAATAAGAAATTACTGATGATATCTCTATCATTTTACTTCAATAGCTTATAAGCTTCACTCACAGTTACTAAACAATGCTCAGTGTTACATGCTACCCAGCCCACTAAATTCATTTTCTTTTGTTCATCCTACCTCTTTTGAGGTCTGGAATATTACTGGGAAATTAAAAAATATTAAACAGTACAAATAATTCCATTCTCAATAGTAATACAAAATAAAGCCTCACATTGTAAGGACTTATTAATATTCACAGAGTGAAAAAACATTTTGGAAACCTGTTTCTGGGTAAACTCAAATGTTTTAGTAAATTATTATTTACAGGGGCAGTGTTAGGCTTTATTAGGCTTTGCAGGACTGGGTGCAAAATAACTGCAAGGCTGGCAGTCAGTATTCAGAATGGCCTTTTTTAATTGATGTTAAAACCCATTTAAATCACCATTCAATTTATAGTGATTAACATATGAAAATTCTAACAAGGATTATGGTACGATTTATATACAATGGGGAGAGGGTTTTAGTGTTCCCACAAAGCCACAATGCTGTCTATCATGTGACCTCTCAGTGTTGCCAGTGGGCCAGCCCAAGCATTGGGCTGGATGCAGTGCACCTCTGGTACCAACTTAAAACTGGCCCTGATTATTGAAATCTATTTTGTTAAAATATATTGCAATTATTGTAACCTCTCTTCCTCTCCTCTCCTTGTTCCCACCTTGATTTTAAGTTCTATTTACAGGGTTTTTTTCTTTGCACTGTTTTCTCGTGTGTCATTCTCAAGTGGCTTTACAGATCATGTCTTCAAATTAGAAGAGCCTATCACATTTAGTGCCAGTCTATTCAAAGGAATACTTGATTGGCTTGCATTCTTTATTTGTGAAGTGATTTAAGTTGACTTTTGCTAGTTTTTCAAATTGTGTGTTATAAAAACAGACCTCATTAGAAAAACAATAGCATATTAAATCTTCATTTTCATTAATAAAGGTATTTACTACTGTATGAGACAACTCCAAACTGAACTCAAATATTTAGCTTTGTATAAATTATTATTACAATATATAATTATGGATGCTGGAACACACTACAGTCATGGCCAAAAGTTTAAGGACATCCATCAAAATAATGCAAAATTGAAAAGTAATCACCAGTTGGGTACCATTCATTTGTGGAAGGTAGCATCCTATTTTTTAATACAATAGATTTTGGAGTTGAAGGTTGTATTCTTTTCAAGAATATACATCTGTCCCACTCAGTGGGTTTAAAGTATTCACCAGTTCGTTGATGTACTAGAGATTTGTCATTAAAAACATGAAAAGATGACTCATCTGAGAAAATTACTTTTCTCCAGTCTTCCAGGGTCCACTCTTTGAATTGATTGCATCATCTCAGGCAACACTCTCTTTGTTGTTTATTAATGAATGGGTTTTTTAGCTGGATGACAATTTAAAACCAGCTTGCAGTAGACGCCTTCTGACAGATCTGTCACTGGGATGACATCCTGTTGATTCATTCAAGTCATGAGCAAGACTTTTGATGATTATCTTCAAATTGTTGTTACACTCCCTTATGAGGATGCAGTCTTCACAAGCAGATGTCAATCTTGGTCATCCAGATCTCTCTTTTGGGATGACCAAGATCGACATCTGCTCATGAAGACCGCATCCTCATAAGGAAGTGTATCAACAATCAAAGATCATCAAAAGTCTTGTTCATGACTTGAATGAATCAACAGGATGTCATCTCAGTGACAGATCTGTTAGGAGTAGTCTACTGCAAGCTGGTTTTAAAATCATGTCATCCAGCTAAAAAAAAACATTCATTATTAAACAACAAAGAGAGCATCGCCTGACAACTTTCAACATAATAAATTTATACATTTATGACAGAATTATAGAAATTGTCACAAACCAAGTAGAAAAACAGTAATAACTCGGACAATGACAAATTTAAACTATTTTTTGCACTGTCTTTAAACTTTTGGCCACAACTGTAGTATTTCATTTTCCTTGGTTGATCCACTGGTCCTATGTCCGAGTGCCTGCTTCTTCAGGTTAATATCTGTACAGGGATACTACTTTTCAAAGCTCATCCTAACATAAAAGTGGTAACTGTGATGGGACAAAAGGTCTAAATGGTTTTGATTATGAAATCATATATATTCTTGGTAAAACTAATGTAGTAGCTGATGCTTTATCAAACTATCCTCAGTGTTGTAAAGAGTAAATTGAACATGCTGAACATGAAGTGGTGGAATTAATTACCGAGGGTTTTACTTCAAATGAAATTCCTGGGAGATTTTATTCATCATTTAGATGTATATCATACTAGGCTCCTGCCAAGCAAGAAAATAATTACAAGTTACAAGAAGTTATTGATGAATTAAACATTCTCAAAAGTATTAGGTACCTCCAAGTTGGGAATATGCTTAAAGAGCTCAGATTAATGAGGTTGCCAAGCAGATGCCTAGTTTGAAAGTAGTAACTGCTTTTTGTCATTCATATAATGCTCTCAAGCAGAAGTTTATTATAAAACTTTACAATTACCATCATATGAAGATAATCCTATTAATGTGTATTGTGAAAAACTACATAAGCCTATAGTGATTGCCTATTGCTTTAGCACTGTTCAAAATTTCTTAGCTCTTGTATATCTTAGGTCCAACGTGAGTGGCATTTGTTGTCCAAATTCTAAATACATATCTTGTTTATTATTATTTTTAGTAACTCAATATAGGCAGATGATGATACCAAATTGTTTTTTGGGATAGGCCTACCCATTATTGATTTTCAAATGAAATTTACACAGAACTTGATGGGAGTTTTAACACTTCCCTTTGTGCTTTTGAGCTTTTGCTCCCAACTAAAATGAGCTGTATTTTTTTCTTTGTTTTTGGTGAAGTCTACATGGAAAACCTTTAGGTATATAATTATGTATTTTCATTAATATTCTTCTCAAAATGGTTTTGATGAAGTCAGGGATGGAAAATTTGGTATGAAAAAATACTTTCTCTTACATCTTGTTTGTTGTCAATGTAGATGTCATGGCTTAGTTTCTGTAATAGTTGGCTCAATGCCTCCATAACCTTTTGTTCTTTGGCACCTCCCATAACAATTTCCCCCATCTCCAATGGGCTTAACCCCAAAATTGAGGCAATTTGTAGTTATACAATATAATAAATTATCATTTTGAATTGAAATAGGACTTATAAGTTACCATAGATCTAAGATATTGTATTGTAGGCATGTTTAGGCCTGGGTTTGAAGTAGGCCTTGCTGTAAACTAAAGTGAACAGTAATGTAAACTGTATAACAGACATGTATAGTTTAACCTAGGTGCCATTTGATGTGTTCAGCAGATATTCATTATAACTTGTTACAAGAAATAGCTAATGAAGATATAGAAAATACAGGCCTCTTACTAAAGATGATTCTGATGCCAAAGAAACAAGCCAATCAGAATTCAGAAGTTAAGTCTGCTCAGGGTCATAAACTAGTTCATATGACGCGTTTGGTGGAGAAGGGGCGAATGCAACATTTTCGAATTATGCCACAAAATGCAGTTAAAGTTTGTAAACTTTAAACCTTTGTATTTTTCCGGTTTATTGAAATGTTGTATGAATTTGAACACATATTTGAGTAAAATATTGTTGTGTAATATGTCGATATAATAAAACGCCGAGAAATTTTACAATATTATTTATTGATAGCTTCTGATGTTAACTGGTGTAATCCATTATTTGGTCCTCTTCGTCAAATGTTGTATTACCTGCTTCAACTGTTTCGGTTTCTTCCAGTTCCTTTAACAATCTTGTATAAATAGTTCACTGCAGTTGTAGGCATTTGGTCTGATAATTCTTTGAGATCTTTTATTTTTTCCTTAGTTATTGGCAGCAATTGGGAATACTTTGGTTGCAGTGTCTGCTGGGCTAGATTGAATAAACTGATGCTGTAGGATTTTTTCCCTTTCTGCAGTCTGACGGGATGGCTATTATCTGGGGTTGTGCGGTATGCAGTAGATACTACATAGCCTTCTTTGTGTTGAAAGTCAAATATTAACTTTCTTGCATCTGTAAATTTAGTAGCTGTTGATTTCCTAATGACAATGCACGTTTTTAGGATGTCAAAATCGAGAAAATCAGCCTGTTTCATTTCTGCAACTAGGAAGCGCTGCGAAACGGCTGTAGTTATGGCCGTAACAATCTTTTTTGGTGTAAATAATATTGCTGTAATTATTTTTTATATTTTGTTCAATTTGGCCAAATTGAGCATTACAGGGCATTGTCGAGTGACCAGAAAGTAGATAGATGTATTCAGTGTGAAGCAATGATGCGGAGTGAATTTCTCTGAGATACATTAAAACCTAAATTTTACCGTGAAAGAGTGCAGACTAACATCTAATTTTTTGCATAGGTAAAGCAAAGGTTTTAAAGGATAATTATATGACAAAAAACTCATTTTTCGAATTTTGTGGCATTCGCCCCTTCTCCACCGAACGCGTCATATTAACCGTTATCATGTAGAATCTTTAACCATGCCTACTTCTTTAAAGGACACATTGACTGATGAGCAAGGTGTCAAAAGCAAGATTGTATTCTTTCTAGATTTTGTAAAAGTATAAAAAGATCACATTCCTGTATATGAATGACCAAAGCCATAAAGAATACTTGTTCTTCATGAAGAGAAATTACAGTACTATCAAGGAATTTCATATTATATTTACCCTTTCCAATGTGGAAGATGTAGCTTGACACTAATCTATTTCTGTGTAAGTTTGTAGCTCTATTTAATAACAGAAAACCTCAAAACTGACAGTCTTACCATATTATCAGAGAAATATTGAGATGATGATGCTACTGTCTTTTCTTGTGATGCATCTCTGCCTTTGCCTTCTGAAGTTGAAACTGAACTCTGAAGAGGTAAATATTCATTTGGATCATCCACAAACTCTTCAATATTTACCTTCATTGCACATTCCTTTAAGAGAGCAAATTTATACCTCAATAAATAACTTTTCATTCTGTGTAAACGTACAAAAGACAATGAAGATAAATTTTAGGATTAAATAATAATAATATTATTCCATTGTACAAAATGAAAGGTGAAAGGAGTGAATGTAAGAACTATGAGGTATAAGTCCATTGAGTGTCGGGGAAGGTGTAAGGTAGGATGGTGACAGAATGAGTTTGTGGTATTACAGAATGCTTGGTGAGCAATGAGCAAGGAGAGTTCCCAAGTGGAAGAGGCTGTGTGGATCAAGTGTTTCTAATGAGACAAATGATTGAAAAAGCGTGTGAAAGGGATTGCAAAGTGCTTGGTATGAAAGGAGAAACAGTAGACAGACAATAAATGTTCAAAGGCCAAATTCAAATGAGGTTCAACACAGTCTAGAATATGAGTAGAGAGACATGACAAATAGATTTACAGAATATGCAGAATTACATACAAGGAAGGTTTAATGATGATAGCATACATGTGTGTGTGTGTGTGTGTGTGTGTGTGTGTGTGTGTGTGTACAAAATGGAATGCAGAGAAACACGACTGTTTGGTGGAGTGATGAGATGAAGAATGAAGTGAAAGAGATGAGAGTCTAGGAAAGAATGTTACTAACTTAGCCTGGCAGCAATGAAAGAAAATGTAATGAGTTGTCCAAAGAATGCAAGAAGAATGCTGAGCAAGTGGTAAAAACAAGCAAAAAAAGAAGAAAGATGAGAAGAGTATGTGGGGAACAGAAAGTTGCTCTGGAAGCAAGTAAGGAAGTGTAGTAATACAATAGATAATGGTAACATGTTAATAGAAGATAAGGAAATGCAGGAGATTTAAAGAGTATTTTAGCAAGATGCTAGGTCTGGTAGATAAACAAGAAACAAATATGAAATGTTTTGTTGTATGTAAAATGTATACAGGGAGTGGAAGACAAAGTTAGGAGTTGAACAAGAAGTATGCAAGCTGAAGAAAGTATAAATGTTAGCAGGAATTGATGGGGTATGTGAAATTATTAATTGCTGAAGTAAATAGTGCTTGAATGGCTGTGAAAGACATGTAAAAGGCATGAGAAAGTTGATAGATAGAGTAAGAAAAAATTATGCTCTAGTTGGAGATCAACCAGGTGGCTTATGAGATGATAATGGATGAGTTAATCAGATATTTGCAGTGAGGCAGCTGACTGAGGAACTTAGTAGTAAAAGAAAAAGGTGTACTAGCACTTATAGATTTAGAGAATATGTATGATAAAGCAAATAAATCTGGCTTGTGGAAAGTGCTGAGAATGTATAGATGGTGTCAGTGTAAGTAATTAAATGCAGGGAGAAATTAAATTTTCATACGTGTGTAGTAGTACTGGAGTAAGAGTTAAAGGAGAGTTGACTAACTGATTCAGTATTAATGTGAAAGTATGACAGGGCTGTGTGTCATAACCATGTGGCTCTTTAATATGTATATGGATCTCTACAGTGTCACATTTGATGTATGTAGTCCAGGCAATCTAGAGCAAAAATAGCTTCAACCTGGGCAAAATTGCTTCAGAAGCTTTCTAAACTGTTTCCAGCTCAGGAACCATTGCAGAATAACATATCCAAAATCCGACAAAATTGGACCCCGGGAACACCCCCAAAAATGAAATTCAAAATGGCGGACTGGCAGTTTCCTACGAAATACAATAAATTTTAATTTCGCTTTGTAGAGAGAGTTATGATGTTTTTCTTGATCAGTAAAATGTTTTAAAACACATTTTTGTTTCTAAATTAACCTATATGACACTAAAAATTGTATTAGGTGGATAGTATTAAACTATGACGTCACGTAATGTAAATAAAATATACTGTATGGAGTGTATGTGAGAATGGACATTGCTACATCTTTATAAACTTATATTATATACAACTCGTTTAATTCCTACTACCCACTATCAAATCTGCGTATTTGTGCTTGTCATTTTCTTTAAAACTGTTATTATGTACTCCTTTTAAATACTGCAACACAGTTTATTAATTTGTGTTTTCTGTTTCAGACTGACTCGGTGTGCGTCCGCCTTCAAGAATGCAGACCCCTGAAGAATTGTGCGTGATTTGTAAGGAGAAATTGGACAGCGGACAGGAAGTGGTTCACATCTCGCAAAAAGGAGCAGATGGTATAAATGCATCCAGCCACAGCCGTGGAAGTGATGTTGTTGCAACAGCTGGAATAAGTGTTCACGTTGTATGTAGGAAAAGGTTTACGGATAAAAAGACCATTGAAATAAAGAAGCGACAGACCGCAGCCGAGGCAATACCAAGGAAAAGTGCTCGTTTTCATGAATACGCATTTTCCAGTGCTACTCACTGTTTGTTTTGTGATACCTTTGTGGACTTTTTTTTCCAAACACAAACCAAAATCAGAGCATGTCAAAATAAGAACTACAGAGTTCTCCGAAACCATAAAAAGGTGCTGTGAAAGCCGCTGCGATGAATGGTCGTTTAATGTAAAAGGCCATCTGGAGTATTATCTTCGTGATCTTCCTGCTGCAGATTGTGTCTACCATCACACCTGCAGCGTAAATTTTTGAAGTGGAAAAAACATTCCTCGCGCATAGCTACTCCTCCGACGATCATGATTCGAAGAAAGGGAGACCAACTAATGAAGAGCAACACCAAGCATTCCTTCAGACCTGTGCTTACCTGGAAGAGAATGATGATGAACAACTGTTGATTGGAGACCTAATTTCCAAAATGGAGGAATATCTTCAAGGAAGTCAGAGCTCTGTCTACGAACGCAGGCACATGAAGAGAAAGCTTTTAGAACGTTACTATGGAGACAAGATCATAATATCAGGTGAAAGTGGGAAGGCAGATGTAGTAACACTACGAGAGACAGCTAATGAAATTCTTATAGATTATCACAAAAAGTCGAAAGAATGTGATATACATATAGAGCTACAGAAGATTTACCTAGTAGAAGCTGCTGCAAAAATAATCAGAAGTGATATCAAGTCTGTCGACTCGCTTAGAAAAGATGTGTATCCATCTCCAAATGACATCACTGCAGAAAGTGCTCTTGATTACATTCCCAACAGTCTGAAATTGCTATTATCAAAAGCATTTGCAGGACAGGATGCTTCAAGAAAAATAGGTGCAATTGGGCAGAGCATTATGCAAGCAACCCGTCCTAGAGGATTACTATGTCCACTACAGATCGGTTTGTCAGTTCAGCTACACCACAACTTTAGGT
This sequence comes from Bathynomus jamesi, assembly GCA_023014485.1. Classification (NCBI taxonomy): domain Eukaryota; kingdom Metazoa; phylum Arthropoda; class Malacostraca; order Isopoda; family Cirolanidae; genus Bathynomus; species Bathynomus jamesi. The sequence continues at coordinate 473,739 of JAJOZX010003319.1, read as the reverse complement.
CAAGGTACTTTATTGACATTCTCCATCAGCTGGGTTACTGTTCGTCGTATGCAGAAGTAACAAGATTCGAAAGAAACACGGCACTGGCAAGTGGGTCTGGCTCTTTTACTGTTGATGAAAACACTGCAGTCCTTCTAGCAGCAGATAACGTCGATCATGATGTCTGCACTTTGGATGGGAAGAATACCTTTCATGGAATGGGTATGATTGCCGCAATAACTCCGAAGATCAAGATCCACCCTTCTATTCACAGGCGTAATGTTGGTGACAATGACATTAAGAAGATTGCAACCATTGACATTAGGGAATATAGACACGCGAGAAGCATGTTGAGGGACATCTCATTCCGCGAACTTCCAGTACCCACTGCCACCATAAGTCGACTTAGTCTTCTCTGGCAGATATCTTCAGCAGAAAGATCAGGTCCAAGTTGGTCCGGAACAATGCAGGCAATTCACGGTGGATCAAGTGTCTCACATCCAGGTGTGGCGTCGATCACGTTCCTTCCCATCATAGATATGTCACCAGCTGACATGACCTGCATATTTTTGACATTACTATATTTGAGCAAGATAGCACGCGATCAAAAAGTCCCATGCATTATTACCTTTGATCAGCCTTTGTTCTGGAAAGCTTCCCAAATCATCAATGAACAGAGAGACCTGCAGGACATTGTTTTAATGCTGGGATCATTTCACACTCTGATGAATCTTTTGGGAGCAGTCGGTACTCTTATGAATGGTTCAGGATTGTCTGAAGTACTTCAAGAAATATACGGACCAAATGCCGTGCAACACATGATGTCTGGAAAAGCTGTTTCAAGAGCGATACGTGGTCATATGATAGTAGATGCAGCTCTTAGTACCTTACTAGTCGCAGACGTTTTCCCGTAATGAAGATGGAACTCCTCATGACCTCCATAAGGAAGCTTGTGACCTGCTCGACGATGTTATGACCGCCAAACAATCAGTTGAGGATGTGGAATCTTCGAATGCATTCTCTCAGATTGCTACCACTTTGGATGCGAAGAAAACTGACCTACAATCTACTTCGCAAACAAGTCAACTCTGGTTGGAATATCAGCGAATGATCAACATTGCACATTCCTTGATAACAGCAGACAGAACCGGCTCGTGGGATTTGCACTTGCAAGCTATGCTGGAGACCATCCCCATAATTGCAGCAGCCGGACATCACAATTACCTGAAATCGATATACCTGTACCTGCAGAAAATGTTAAGTTTGCCTTCTGAAAATCCAGCCGTTAACAAAATGTTCCAGGAAGGTAAGTTTGTGGTAAGAAGAAGCGACAGATTATGGGCCAGACTCGGCACAGACCTGGTGATAGAACAAGTACTAATGTGTTCCCTGAAAAGCAGAGGCGGACTGACACGCGGAAGTGGATTTACAGACATCCAAAGGACAACGTGGCTCTTTTCTATGCCTCTGTGTTCCACTTATAACTTAGCAATGCAGGAATACACCAGAGTTTTGTTGGAAAGTAGTGAACAGCACAAGGAAATGAGGGGAAGTAGACAAATCAGGGACAGTAATGACATGAAGAAAGTACTTGAATGTCTGGAATCTTTATCCCCATTCCATTCTACCTCGGGTCTCTGCAACATTGTAACAGGGCTAACTGCTGATCCTGGAGTTAACGTTCATCAATTGCATTCAATCGGTACGAACATTGTCGTAAAAATGATTGGGAAACAAGCCTTTACATATTCTGCCAAAAGATCTGACAAAGTGAAAACACTAGGATCTGCTTCTGCCATTGTGATCACTGATGCTTCAGATATAGAAGTAGATCCTGCACTACTGTTTCAGAGAATGATGACTGTTGCCACTGGCGGAGACATGAATCTTGAAGATGTCATGTGTTACGAACTGTGTGCATATCCTCCTGCATTGTTCGAATCACGAAGTATCTTGAGGAAACCCGATAAGTCTCAGCTAGCTCATGCAATAATCAAATACACTGACACTTTACGCATGGAAGAAGTTCAAGAAATTCAGTGCACAGACCAGTACGTATTGGATGGTGGATCTCTACTACATCGTGTTTCCTGGCGTCAAGATGAAACATATGACAGCATCGCCAACTCATATGCCGATTTCACTCTGAAAACATATGGAAAAGCAATCATTGTTTTTGATGGCTACAGCAGCTCTCCTACGATCAAGGACATGACCCACAGAAGACGCAGCACCAAGACAAGCAGAAATGTGAATCTCAGTCCAAGCATGAAGTTTGTTGGCCAGAAGGAACACTTCTTGGCTACTGAAAACAACAAGCAAGCATTTATTTCCCTCGTAGGTGAGATGTTGAAGAAGCACGGGTGTACTGTTCACAACGCAGATGGGGATGCTGATGTGGACATCGTTCGTGCAGCAGTTTCCTCATCAGAAAATGCAACTACAACAGTAATAGGGGAAGACACCGACTTGCTGATTCTCCTTCTGTACCATGCCAAGGACAGTGGTTTCAAGTTGTACTATCGCAGCGATATAAGACAGGGACCATCTCCTAATCCTGTGTATGATATTCTCAGCATTCAATCATTGTTAGGCAATGACATCTGCAAGTATCTCCTGTTTGTGCATGCTTTCATGGGCTGTGATAGCACTTCCAGAATTTTTTCGATCAGTAAAGCCAAAGCATTCGACACACTGATGAAGGTGGCTGAACTCCGTTCAGTTGCAAATACATTCTGTTCTGATTGTTGCCAACACTCTGACATTGAAGCCGCTGGAAGAAAGGTAATGCTTCTGTTGTATGGCTGCAAAACACTTGAATCCACTAACGCACTACGTCATCGAATGTTAGTTGAAAAGGTAGCTACAGCTAAATCTTTTGTTACACCTGAACGTTTGCCACCTACCGATGCATCCACAAAGTACCACAGCTTTCGCACATACTTTCAAATACTAATCTGGAAGTCTACAGAAGAGAAGATCGATGCAGAACAGTGGGGTTGGTATGTAAAGAATAATTCCTACTACCCTACAGCCTGCAACAAGCCACCAGCTCCAAATTATCTACTCAACATGATCCGCTGCTCCTGCAAGACGAAATGTGCTACTTCAAGATGTGGATGCAAGCGTAATGGAATGCCCTGTTCAGCCGCTTGTGGCGAGTGCCAAATCAGTGGTTGCGATAACAACCCAAGTACCGGTAATCTATCCGATGATGGTGATGAAGAGGATTAATTTCTGTATGTTTGTGACCAGGTTTCACTTCTTCTGTAATGAACATAACTTGAAACTGGGAAAAAAATAATTGTTGTATTATTGATTATAAAAATCTGTAAAAAGCTATATAACATTATATTTGCGTAATAACTGGTTGTGTTGTATATTGTTGAATTATTTAAAACATTACAACTGAAAGAAAAAGCATCAAATGTATCTCTATAAATAAAAGCGTAAATTATATATTTTTTTTTTCCGTAGGAAACATCCAGTCCGCCATTTTGAATTTCATTTTTGGGGGTGTTCCTGGGGTCCAATTTTGTCGGATTTTGGATATGTTATTCGGCAATGGTTCCTGAGCTGGAAACAGTTTAGAAGGCTTCTGAAGCAATTTTGCCCAGGTCTAACTACAAATTGCCTGGACTAATGCTGATGTGTTCCTTCGTGATGGGTAAATCAGATTATGTATTAGTGAAAGCAATGAGAAGTTTTTTGAAATTTATGAAAGGGGATTAATGAAAGTGAATTAAGTAAAAATAAGGTCATTGCCACTAAGACAGGAGTCAGCAAGTTATATTGTGGTGAATGGAGAAAATTTAGGACAGTGTTTGACTGTGAAAGTAGATAAAGTACAATGGAAATTGAAAGTACAGTAATGAAAGTGAAGTAAATCAAGGAGATTTAAAAGTGTTATGAACAAAGTGTTTGAGAGTAGATGCAGCAAGTTTACATGAGTGTATTAGTGCAAATACTGTATGGACAAAAAACACTTATTGATTTCATAGTTCAGTCAAAAGTGTGAGCAATTAAAACTTGTTTTACAATTTTTCTTGCTAATATTTAATTTGTTTTGACCACCATTCTGTTATTTAAATTTAATTTCCTCTTTATAACTACCGAATTATTTTGTATACTGAAAATAAACAATAATATTGGAACTTGAATAAGTAAATCTAGTCAAAAATTCCCAGTGAAATTTTGTGTACAGTAGGTCCAGTGTAGCCTTTGTAATGTGAAGTTCAGTTCTAGCCTTGGTATAGACCCTGAGTGAGTTTCAATTTGTTTTTAAGAAACAGTCCCAAACTTAAGATTTGTAACAATCACTTGCATTTTAGTCTGAATTATGAAAAATGAGTTAGGCTTTTGTATAAGTTAAATTCTATTTTGACCACTGCACTGTATTTTTTATTCTGGCTTTTGTACTGTGAACTTTACTTCAAGTATTTGCTTCATGAGTAATGATTTTTTGCTTTTGTACAGGGTTTTTACTTTTTATATATTTACAGTGAATTAGTTGTGCTTATTTTTTATAGTTTCTATTTGTTTGTTGGCATTGTAAGGTGAATAATTTTAGGTCTTAACCTTTATGTAAATAGGCCAAATTTTGTGAAATTACTTTTTTCTTTTTAACTTTGGTCGGCTGAAACAGCTTTTGTCAAATAAACTTAGTATTTCTGGGGGGAATGAGTTTAGTGGTCTTCAACTCAGATAATTACTTTTATTTTAGTTATGAGTAGGCCTAATTAGTGAATACAATAGTTGTTTCCTTTATTTTTATTGTTTACTTTGGAATTAATTATTTAAATTACCACTATACCACCCTATAATTTGGCCAATCTTCTTTGCTGTGACACTATGCTTTGCAGCAGCATTTCTCAAACCAAAGTATACATAAAAGGTCAAATAGGAAAAAATTCCAAAATAAAATCATTTTTTCGTATTTGCCTGAAAATACAGGAATATGTCACAACAAGAGATGGAGTTTAAATATTTCAACTGTATTAATAATATTAATACTGTATTTATAATATTGTTTAGATTTATAATATGAAGTTATATAAGTGTTGCACAAATTTATTGACATAAGGTGAAATATGATTTGATTATTATGCGAATAAATTAATAGGGTATCTGATGGGTATGTGACCAAAATCTTTGAGAAACATCGCATTGAAGAACTTGAAGCCATGAATAGTTATATTTTATTATCTATTTTATTATCTGACTTGCAGTTACATGTCTATTATGTGATTATTAAATTCATTTATACATCAATATATTGCAGCATAATATTACTAATATTCAGAGATGGGCAGTATCTTGTATCTTAAGATACAAGATACGTATCTTAGATACTTTATTTTTGGAGGATCTTGAGAAGTATCTAAGATACATTTTGTCATGTAGCTTGTATCCCAGGATACACTTTCAAAGATACTTTCATAGGTACTTTTTAAATAGAGATGCTAATAACTATTCATGAAATATGATCATATCTGACACACGTTGAAGCAGGCTGGCAATTGCTGTTACATGTTTGTACATGAATACTACTGTTGCGTAGGGTGACAATAAAAATCGAAAGTTGGAGTTTTTTATTGGCCATTTGTTCAATGCTGCTACTACATGAGAAAACAATGTACTGTAAATATTAGGTCATTCAGATAATATTTAAGGGTGTCTCAAGTGAGGTAAATAATTCTCCTTATAACACAAATTAATTGTTCATTACCTAGTAAAAATAAATTAATATTTTTTTTAATTAATGTAAATAAACGTTAGTTTTAGTTCATAAAGTTGAAGTGCAGGCGTACTCCAATCGTAATAAGTAATTAAAAAAAATATTAATGAATAAGGAGAATTATTTACCTCACTTGAGACACCCTTAAATATTATCTGAATGAACTAATATTTACAGTACATTGTTTTCTCATGTAGTAGCAGCATTGAACAAATGGCCAATAAAAAACTCCAACTTTCGATTTTTATTGTCACCCTACTGTTGCGCTGCGCGCACAGTCTCTGCACAGATGTACTCAGGTTTCATCTTGTATCCCACAGTTTTAACATGATTAAAAATCAGGAATTATACATATATTTGCTTATTCCTGCAAATATATTTATGAGGAAAACTTTATTTTTTCTTCGTGAGTAGGTAACTGAGCATACCTGTATTAACAATTTATTTGAAATACATAAATTGAAAAAGTGTGGTTTATTTTATTTTTCCATACCTAAAAATTTTCAGGATTATTTATACATATTTACTTTGTGCTTTCCTTTTAGTTATATCACTATATGAATACCGAGATATGAAGTACCATTGATTTGGCATTTATTTATATCCAGAAAATATAATAATAAACAATTGAATGAGACAACTCATGCGCTCATGGCTCACTGGGTGAAACTAAACTCAAATAATTATTCTTTCAAAAGTATCTTGTATCTTAAAAATGTATCTTGTATCTGTATCTTGAAGATACAGTTTTTTCGAGTATCTTTTATCTGTTTCTCAGATATATTTTTGTTGGGTATCTTGTATCTGTATCTCAGATACAATTTCCAAGTATCTTACCCATCTCTGCTAATATTTTAGATAAAAGTCTAATTTTTGGTGGGTCTTCAGAACCCAACTTTTCCCCATAATATCTTTGCTGATAAAAATTTAGGATTAAGTGTATATTACTGAATTACTCATTCATAACTTGTATACTGTATTTAACCCTCATCAGGAACCTTCAATTTATTTACATTGTTGGAACTAGGCCTAAAATCTTACAAATTGGCGCTATAAAAAAGTCTGTAATGAAACAATCGCATGAATGAAACATTGTATTTGATATTTAAGAACTTTTAATGAATAATAATATATCTTTTAATGTTTTGACTACTGATACAAAATACAAAGATACTGTAAAAAATCATCCTAATGATAGTGATTCTGGTAGTGCTTGTGATTCTAGCATTTTTATAATTTCATAATCATCAAGTATTGTCTCAACATTTTTGCCAAAACTTATGAAATTAATCTATGAATATGGGTGTCCATAAAATAAATCTCTAAAATAAAATAAAATTCATGAAAATAATTACATAAAAATAGAATATACATCAAATGACACGAGAGGAACCATGGGGTCAATTTGACCCCAAATGGATAAAATGACGCCTCTCCCGAAGGAATATAGTAAAAGCAATGAAATTTGTTATATCACAGAAAAAAGTGTCATGTGGGAGTGGAGGTTGCCACACTGCCTGGTCAATTAGTAGCAAATGTTTAAAAAAATACTGGGGTCAAATAGACCCCCACCCCAAATTTCTGATGATGGTTAATTGCCTCATTTCTTGTATCTAATTATCAATTTATTGTACTGCATTTGTATCTCATTTATAACAACAACTTGGAAGATTTAATATAAACTATTTTCAACTATTAGTTCATTTATGCATTCTAAATTACCTAACTTCTTAGTCAAGAATTTGTATATTATTTAATCTTTAAATAATTATGATTTACACATTATAAATTACATTTTATCTTTAATTAATCTGAAAGCCCTATAAAGCCTAAAGCCTAAGAGCCAACTAAATAAAATAAGAATCCAATTGGCAATTACTCATTGTATTATTGCAACAGAGCAGAAACTGCAATTGCGATATTTATTTTAAAAACTTTGATTTTAAACAATAGATAATGTGAGCTATGATATTGTGGGAATCTCTCAGAAAATAACCTCACACTATTAGCATATTCTACTCCATAAGAAATAAAAATATTCGAGAAAAATGTGGAGTGAAAACATAAGTTGAGATAAGAATAGAGTATAGTATGTTATGATGGTATGGTTATGTGGTGAGAAATCTAATCTAGTAGGTATAACTCAATTTAACACACACAGACTCACATTCAGTGTAATGAAGTACATCTGGAACAATCATGCAAGCAACTTAATCACACCTAAAACAATTTTTTTTTTAAATAAGAAATAAAAAGTAAATTCAAAAAGGGGTATAATGAGAGGATGTAACTGAACTTTTAGTAACATGACTTTTGACACAATTTGATTATTATTATATATTATTATCCGCATCAGTTTAATCTCTTCACATGCCATAACAATTTCATCATAATTTCCTAAATATATTTCCACAAATATACAATGCAATCAATGATACCCATTAGATATATTCACAGTCACACTACCATCCTCTTCTAATAACAATCATGAATTTAAGTTCCTTTACTTACATCATTATCATCATCACAATCATGTATGATTGGTTTGGATGTAGTTCTGAGTTCACACAATTTGTCTTTAAAACCTGATCTAGATTCAATGAATGTTTCTTCTTGTTCCTCAACAATACACTCATTTGCAAGGTCATTTTCAGTGTCTGTTTCATTTATTACTCTGAGATTTTTTTTCTCTAACTTTATAATCTTTATCTGTGGCAGAGTGGGTTCCAAAATACTTTTTCTCTTCTGTCCAATTGACAGCCGAGATATTTCACTTTCCAATAACCTTTTAAGATGAATTTTTATCTTTTTCTTCAATACAGTAGGATATGATTTACTACACACACTGTTCTCAAGTGATTCATTTGTGACACTTTCTTCTTTTTGGATAGGTGAATTTCCATCTGTTTGTGGACTCTTCAGTAACTGTTCTTTTACAGTTCTTCCATTTGCATCCGAGGCTGATACTCCAAATGGTGGTGATTCACTATTGTAATGCATTGCTGCATGCTGTGATGCTTCAAAATTGCTAGATGCTTTTGTGCATTGTAGGAATCTTTTATCAGAAACTGCTTCCAGTGAGTGCAAATTTTTCTTGCTCAGGCTTGAATCATCTTGAGGTAATTGTATATCTGCAAATCCTACTAAGAGTTCTCGTGATTCTTCAACAGTACATAGCTTATTACATATGGGTGAATCCATATCAGAGATATTTACAGATTGTGGCAATTTTACCTCACTATGAATTGTTTCAAGTTGAATTGGTTCTGAATTGGGAGAAAGTGTTACTACATGTTCTGATTCTACATCAACTAGTACTTTTGTATTCTCTGAGGGTCCTACATCAGAAATTAATGAAGATTGTTGAGATTCCTTATTAGTTGGAAGTAATGAAACAACTGCTGTTTCTGGGGCTGCAGATATTTTTTTATGTGATGATTCTATACCATTTATAGCTGCTGCAGGTGGTTGTGATGAAGATACCTCACCAGTAAATTTTTCTTTACTTTCTGATGAAATTGTATGAGATAAAGGCTGTTTATAATTCTGAAAGTCAAAAGGAGATTCTTCCTGCATAAATTCATCATTAGTTCCCAGGCCTTGGATTTTAAGGGTTTCTGCTGCCTTCATAAGGGATGACAAACTATCTTGGGAGACAATGACTTCTCCTTCATACATGAAATTCAGGAGACCTTCTAAGTCTCTATGATTCATATCATTCATAATAATGAAAGGATGGTGGCATGGTGTCTTTTCAAAAATTTCCTCAAAGTACTTGCTACAGCTGGACAACACAAGTCTATGCACAGGAAAATATTTCCCATTGCATACAATGGTGGCATCAATTAAGAGTTCCTGTATACAAAGAAGATAGTTATTATACCAACTAATCTAAAACTTGAAATCCTACTGCTAAAGTTGAAATCCTCCCACCTATATAAACTAATTTCTTTAAAGAGGTATGTATTCAGTTTCATTGTTATTTTATTAATCACAAATACTTATTTTAAATTTTTAACAGCCTATTTTAAAATCAAGTTATAACAAAAACTTCCACATGATGTACTCCATATTTTCATCATTTTATAGTTTCATGCGAATAAATATTTTTCCAGTGACATTTATAGCCATTAAGCTCTATCCATTTACATCCCATTTTTAACTTCAAGGGTATCCACTTGGACCCCTGTATGATAAGCTTAGATCAATGCATTCCCTGTAAAATATTGGCATACAGTGCCATCCAAATAAAACTTCCTCCACAAGTGCCAAGCCAATATAAACTTCATATGTTAAGTTCATTTTCCTCATGTACAATGACACAAATGTTCAATAAACTAACTTTTGATATGAAACTGAAGATTAACAAATTATATTTTACCATAATACAAAAATTTAATATAATTCATGACCATATTGCATTTATGGAATTAATAACCAAACTAAAAAAATTATAACATTCACAAACTTGTAATGTATAAGTGCTATATACAGCTACATTTTATGACATTACTCAATGCTAATTTCTTAAAGTTCATTACATTTTTTAATTACTATACAGTAAATCCCAGCAAGTACATGACCCATTAATACATAATTCACAGATTTGCAACAAAATACAGTTAATTCCCATTATCCATTTTTTGGCTTATTCATCATTAATCAATTAATATCATCCCCCGACATCCATTGCACATTCTCACTTACCCATTTTTTTTTCCATTAGCCCTGAGGTGAAGTGACACGCATTTCATCATTCATTCATTCATTCTTTGTCTGGGACAGTGTTTAGAACTTTTGAACTTCAAATCTGTCTTCAGTCTGTTCTCTGAATCCCATACTGGACAGTTGTCTTGCATTGCTCAGGTTATTATTTGGCAAAATAATTTATTAAATTTATTTACAATGGCCTCTAAGCAGTCTAATAGTGACTTTCGAGACTTACACTGTGTTATATCAAGGCTAAAAAAACGTTAGAAAGTAATTTTTCAACTATTAAAGGCATTATTATACTTAAGACCCAGGGACATGGGAATGTGACCATCATTTACAACATTGGGTCTATGAAAAATCGTTATTCATTATCAGTCTTTTTGTTATCCATTGTGTTTTCAAGGAACCAATTAATAATGGATAGATAGTGGGGATTGACTGTAATTGTAGATAAGATGCAACCCAGCCCATAAGATACACAACTTTTGTTGGTTTTCATCCTCAAATTCTTCAAGATCAGTGCATTATATATGTTACAGTCAAAGTGTGTAACCAGCCATTTTGTGTAATGGCTGAAACTTTTAGTCATTTTACAAAATGGCTGTTTCACTTGATCATTTCATGAAATGACCAAAATCTTCAACCATTACGCGAAATGGCTAAAATGACTTTTGTCATGAATTCATAGAAATAAACATCACAATAAAATTGGAAACCTTTATTTAACTAACTAAATCTGCTAAAACATACATACATCCACAGGTCTGTTCAAATAAGTGATAAACACTCTTCAAATACACATTTGAGCACATTTGAATTTTCAATAAAAAGGTTTTCAAATATTAACCAGGCCTTCAATGTTATTCCGATGTCCACCATTGAAGGCTCGGTTAGGTCAACTGTATGCCCTTGACAATTGGTTAGATTAAGTCGTTATTTTTGTTAAAACTAACGAAAATAACAACTTAACCTAACCAATTTTCAAGGGCATACAGTTGACCTAACCAGGCAAATATTTTGAACAAAATGACCAAGGTGGAATTTCAGCCATTTCACATAATGGCTGAAGATTTTAGTCATTTCACGAAATGACCAAGTGAAATAGCCATTTTTCAAAATGACTAAAAGTTTCAGCTATTACACAAAATGGCTGGTTACACACTTTGACTAACATATATATACATAGTGGTAGTGCATTAGTACTCTCTCGATTTATTTACAGTGATAATAATAATGTCAACATCACTACATTACCGTACTTGAAAGTGTTTTTATGTGAAAAACTTGCCTAATTTCTTGTTTTTTCAGTGTTAAAGTATTATTACTGTAATCACATGCTCATCTCATGCTAAGACAATGAGTGGCTGCAAGAATAGTGCTAGTTCTAACCATGTGAAATCTGCAGTATATGTATAGTATTTACATAAATTTTTTCAAATTCCAGCACATTTCCCCATAAGGTCTAATGTTTACAAATACATGAATTTGTGAGTATATAAACCCTTTCAGTCCCTAACCTCACATATTTGTTAGGATTTACTGTAATTTTTAATATAATTAAATTACATAATCTATTTTTAAATAAAACCAATTAAACAGTACCATTTCATTATTTGCAGATGCTTAATAGCTGCAATTTTAGTTACGGGTCATTCCATGTCAGTTCAACAGTGAAAAAGGCGTGACCATCACCGATCTTTTTGAAAATTGGCACACTTATCGATCTCTGTGAGAAAAACAGAATGACGCTTGTTTCAACACTCTAGGTCATATGGTTCAGGAAATATGGCCCTTCAAATTTTGTAAAAAAAGGTCAATTTCCAAGGTCATACCCTATTTCAACATGAAATATCTCGGCTCCTATTGCACTTACAGAGACCATTTAAACACTATTTTAAAGCTTTTAAGCAGATCTACAACTTTGTTTCTATTAATATTTTACCTCAGTGATAAAAAAAAAAGTTGATCTTATTTTTGACCTTTGACTTTGTGTAAGTCATTTGATGTCACAACCGATTTTTTTTCTCCTTTCACCCAATTTTGGGTACACATGTCGACCTTAACCTAAAACAAAATTTTTAGTGTTAAGTTAGTATAGACGCTACAGCCATTTCAGTGGACCATACCCACCTCCATTTTGACCAAGTACCCTTTTCCACCAAACTTTGGAGCACCATATCTTTGGAACTGTTTGAGCTAGAGTGTTGAGAAAAATGCCATTAGATTTTTCTTACTGATATATATAATGTCTGCTAATTTTCAAAAAAATTGGTAATTATCTGACCTAACCTAACCCAGTTATTTGGTTGAATAAGTATCCAGCCCTATTATAAAAAAAAAATTTTTTTTGTATATTTCAGAGAATTATATAATATAGGTAATTTAAATTACATAATTAATTAATTAATTTATATGACATTCAAAAGTGTGAAGAACTTCGAACCTGCTATCCTGTTTAAAGGTAAAGTTATGTACGTATATAAGTACCTTATACTAGGCTATAGGTACTACCCTATAGATTAAGTTCAGTTTTAAGAGTTAGATGAGTTTTAATAGAATTACTTAACTTTGTGTATTTATTCATTGTGTACAACAAACAGTATGTACCCATGTGAAAATAAACTTATTTAAACCTTGGAGCAAGGATTTTTTTGGCATCTGTATTTATTCCAATCTGTAAATCAAACTGCACATTTTTTCTTGTTGTAGACCTCTGAAACAAGATCAGTAGGTCCCAAATTTTATTTGTGCCATCTAAGCAAAAATAGCTTTTAACAGGGTTGGATACAATGAATAATTATAATTGTATTTTTAATTAATTGATCCTAATTTCCATTAATTGTAATTGATTCAAAATAAATAAAAAATAAAGGTAATTGTAATTGATTTTTGAGCTATAACTGATGTAATTGATCAATTAATGTCAATTGTTAAAAATTATACCCCTAGATCTGGCAGTCATACATCATCCAATGAAAATAAACCTTTGATAGTTTATTTAGTTATACTTAGATATAGATATAGATATATATTTAGATATATAGAATAGATAGTTATATTTGTGTAATTGTAATTCAGACAAAATTAATTGTAATTGCAATTGATCTTGAAATTGTGAAGTACAATACTAACTGTAATTAATTTGAAGAAAAATAAAAAAATTGTAATTGTTTCCATTTTGTGTAATTGAACCCAACCCTGGCTTTTTTTAAGCTACATATGTTTTTTTTTTCTTTTTAGATAAACATGGATTTCAGCAGTTTGAATATGGGCAGGTTCTGTTGTGACCCATTTAAAAAACACAAAGGAAAAGTGAAAAAAGGCATTGGTGCATTGACTAAAAATTTTATTTATCAAAATCCTGAATTGAAACTAACAAATAATCATAAAGCATGTGCAACCTGTCGAAATATACTAGCAAATCGTCCATCCTCAATGTCTGAATGTGAACCACTTGAAAAATCACCATCCACCTCATCAAGTGCCCCATCTGAGCTAGAAACCATTGGAGATGTAGTTAAAATGCAGTATGAGTTTAGTAAATTCAATGCTTCATTGGCCACACTTGATGAGACCCCAATAAAACCATGTAAACTCTCTGACAGCACTGGTTACGCAAAGAGAAAGTTGAGGAAAGTAGTAGTAGTTGTGAAAAGAAAGCTTGAACTTGCAACTAAACAACCAATTTCATGCAGTGACTAAGATGATACAGAACTGGGGATTCTTCAACAACTAAAAGAGAAATTTAATCAAGTGACGAGTCGAAGTGAAAAACTGACAATTCTTACTATCCTACCAAAAAGATGGACACAAGTAAAGATCAGAGAAGAATTTAAGTGCTCAGATTACATGGCTAGGCAAGCAAAGAGTTTGGTGAGGGAGAAGGGAGTGCTTTCAACTCCTAATCTGCATTTGGGGAAATGCCTGAATAGTGAAACTGCTGCCAAAGTAATTGACTTCTATCATTCGCCAGATGTGAGTAGACAAATGCCAGGGTTGAAAGAATATGTTTCTGTAAAAGGAGCTGATGGTAGGTGGGAAAGAAAACAAAAATCGCTAATCTTATACAACCAAAAAGAAGTATTTGAGCTTTCTAAAACAAACCATCCAACAATTAAAATAGGATTTTCAAAATTTGCAGAGCTTTGGCCGAAAGAATGTGTGTTGGTTGGTGTGAATGGTTTCACCCAGCTAGACAAGAATTGGTTCTTATAACTCAATTGATAAAAATAAAGGAATAGGTTATTTTAATATACATATTAAAAGGCAAATTGTCTTAAAAATAACAGACATTATAGATCTCAGTGAGACAAATCTAATGGTACTTTTCTCAACACTCTAGCTCAAACAGTTCCAAAGTTTGGTGGAAAAAGGTACTTGGTCAAAATGGAGGTAGGTATGGTCCACTGAAATGGCTGTAGCGTCTATACTAACTTAATCAACACTAAAAATCTTGTTCTAGGTTAAGGTAGACATGTGTACCCAAAATTGGGTGAAAGGAGAAAAAAATTGGTTGTGACATCAAATGACCTACACAAGGTCAAAAGGTCAAAAATAAGATCAACTTTTTTTTTACCAGTGAGGTAAAATATGAATAGAAACAAAGTTGTAGATCTGCTTAAAAGCTTTAAAAAAGTGTTTAACCTTTTAACGACGGATGGTACCTTAAGGTCCACCAGAAATAATAATATAAATTGTACTACAATGCTTCATTTCTATAAATGTTTCTGTGTGTTTATATATAGATGTCATTTAGTTGTCGGGAAAGGAACCCAAAATGTGTATCATTCCAGTGACTAGTTACTAAAATATTTAGTTTTCAATAACAATAAAACCTATACGTTCTGGTAACAAGAGTGGCCGCATATGCTGCAGACTTGTCCGTAAAGGGTTAAATGGTCTCTCTAAGTGCAATAGGAGCCGAGATATTTCATGTTGAAATATGGTATGACCTTGGAAATTGACCTTTTTTTACAAGTGCCATTCTGTTTTTCTCACCGAGATCTATAAGTGTGCCAATTTTTAAAAAAAATCAGTGATGGTCACATTTTTTTGACCCAAAATTCCATTGAACTGACATGGAATGACCCTTACTGAATGACCTCCTCATGAACTAACATGAAATTGGATTAAAGGAAATTTTTTTTTTTTTTTCCTACAAATTCAGAACTGGGAGGTTTCATCTCCAGATTTACTGTGAAAATAAAACTTAGAGTGATGCCAAAAATGGAGAGCTGGCAACCCTAGATACAGTACTCCCATTCAGTTATCCATGATTGGAGAGTGGTCCATGATCATGAATGATCCCTGCTAGTGGGTGGGTAGTGCAGCTGCTGCTGCTACCCACCACTGCTGACTGACCTCCCATCTTGCATGCCACCACATACAGTATTATTCTATTACAGTATAATATACAATTAAGTAATTTGTACCCACCTAAAGACATGAAGATATACTGAGGAACATTGTGGTGGGCTGGCAGGAGGTGAGCTATGGATGTAAACACCATGCCAAATCACAGTTAACACAGTGTCATGATCATGGATCATGACACTGGGTCACAGCAAATCATGATTAATTTGATTCACAGTTCAATGAATTATGGATAAGCGAGTGTACTGTATATTGGGAAAACACTGATTTAACTAAATTTTCATTACATGATTTTGTTTTACAACCATCAGGCAATTTTAGTAAAAAAAAAAAAGTAAATAAATATTTGCACAAAATTTGGTGCTCTTCCAATATGTGCTCTACCGCGAAAATTTACATTCTAATACGTGATCTACCTTAGATTATTCGGATTAGCAGCAGGTACGTTAGTTAGCCTTATAAGGCTAACTAACGAAAATATCATGACTTAACCTAACCAATCATCAAGGGCGTATAGTTGACCTAATGATTGGTTAGGTTAAGTCATGATATTTTCATTAGTTAGCCTTATAAGGCTAGTTTCACGGTAGAGCACGTATTGGAATATGGTAGATCACAGTTTTGTGGTAGAGCACATATTGGAAGAGCACCCAAAATTTTAGGACTACAGAGTGAAGAAAATAAAAGCATCAATAACATGCCCATAAATTTTTACAAGTCCAAACAAAGTAATTAGTACAGTGCCCGCGAAAAGTATCCGATCACTCAAGAAAATACAATATTTTCCCTTGATATTCAGAGACACGTAATTCACTTTCTATTTGTTCTAGCGACATCTGGTAACTTTGAGGTTGCTCGCTGATATGAGAGCTATCCAACGCATTCTCAAATTAGTGTTCTGGTAGCCTTCGTTGCGGGTGGCTGTGTCTCAAATTTGTCAGATTTCACTGTTTGTGTAAATTTCTTGATATTTTTTTTTTTTTTACAGAAAGTGGTGTAAATAAAATTTATATATAATGTGTGCTAAAAAACAACTTAAGAGTGATTGTCGAGGTGCTATTGTTGCTTTGCATGCATGTGGGAAATCACAGAGACAGATAGCTAAGGAATTAAACATATCCCAAAGTACCGTTAATTTATGGGTTTCACGGGCTAAGAACAATGGTGGCCTAACCACGCCAGTCCCTAAAAAACGATCTGGCAGACCGAGAAAAACAAATTCGCGAACAGACAAATTTATGAAACGTTTAGTATTGAAAAACCCAACAATAACTGCGAAAGAAATAAAATTTAATATGAATAATTTGTTATCTGGTGTTTCTGAACGAACTATCCAGGAGCGGCTCCAAAAAGAACTCGGATTACCATCTCGCCATGCTGCTAAGAAACCGTTCATTAATGAAAAAATGCGTAAAAAACGTGTCGCATTTTGTAAAAAATACATTCATTGGACTGTTGATGACTGGAAGAAGGTTTTATTTAGTGATGAGTCGACATTTTTGACATTCAGAAGTTGTCCAAAAAAGGTTCGCCGGCCTATTGGCTCAAATAGGATGGACCCTAAATACACCCTAAAGACAATGAAACACCCTCCAAGTGTGATGGTTTGGGGTTGTTTCGGTTACTATGGGCGTGGAAACTTATATTTTCTTCCGAAGAACACAACTATGAATGGTGCACGGTATTTAGCAATGCTACAGGATAAACTTCCAATGGCAATGGCAATCCAAAGGACAAAAACATACATGCATGATGGTGCACCATGTCACAGGGCCAAAATAGTGACAAAATGGATTACTGACAATAAATTTGATATTTTGGATTGGCCTGGTAATAGTCCAGATCTCAATCCGATAGAAAATCTGTGGCTAATAAAAAAATAAGGTTGAATGCCACGACACTGGCTCAGTCGAAAAATTACAAGAGGCCATCAAAAAGGTATGGTGCAAGGAAATATCAGTGGAAGTTTGTCAAAACTTGATTAAATCCATGCCAAAACGTCTAGAACAAGTCATCCAAACCAAAGGACAGATGACAAAATACTAATATAAGGTTAGTATACATTTAAACATTGTTTTTTATGTAAAAAATACAAATTTCAAGGGTGATCGGATACTTTTCGCGGGCACTGTAATTACACTAATGTCATAAATACCCATGGGACTAACAGCAATAAAACAAAACAGTTTAGTTATTTCAGCTTTGTGAGATATGTCTAAATGAAACAAACTTCTGTTTATAAACCAACTTTTAAGCCCTTCATATATATTAAATGAATTCCAGGTTTGACTCATAAATTTCTTACATTTCCCTTATTTTCCCCAAATTAAAAGGCAGCAATATTTTCAGGCATTATTGGGGGGCAAATGCCACACAACCTCTACAAGAAAGGTGATAATAAGCAGGCTTATCAAATTCTTGATCTGAAGAATGATCAACATGGCAATTTTTTTTTTTTTTTTTAACTAGAGTTAAAGTAATTTATTTTTCTTTTGCCAGTTAAATATGGGTCAAGCAGGCAAGTCTGCTTCATTGGTGTATCCAAGTTGGGCTGAGTTGGCTTTCTACAATTTGTCCATTTATTTTTTCTCCATCTAATAAACTTATTATTATTAGCTAATATTTTCTTTGCTGTATGGTACAAAAAGGCACTACTTACTTTGATTCGAAGACTTTGTAGATGTTGGAAAACAATTGAACTGTGATTATTCCATGTCAGGCATATGAACCCAGTCATTTTTAAAACAGTTCAAGCATAAATGTATAATCAGAGCTTAACAACATCAGGGGCTCACATTGCCATATTATTCTGTAAACACAATTTTTTTTTTTATTTTTGGAGAAGATTACCTAAATACCCCTTCAAGCTTAGAGTAAACAGGGTTGGCAAGCAGCTAGATTTTTTTCAAAAAGACTACTGTACTTGAGGAAATTCAGGTTCTCTCGGCTAAAACCCAAAACCACCTAGGGATTTTATTATTTTTTCAGGAAAATCCTCTTCATTTCCTTATTTGCTATTACAAATTCTATACTTATGCATTACACTTGAAAGACCTATTAAAGTACCGTATATGAAGAAGCAATACAGTTCAAATAATTAATACTGTAATAGACCTAAATAATAATTTAAAAAGTACGGTACATTTTATTACACACACAACTTAATGACCCCACTTTTACTATTCAGCAATAATGGTCCACATTTTATTATTTACAATTACAAAAATGTTGTTGTTAATACATTATTCTTGGAACTAACAAACCACAAAATCATGGTTAAATTTAGGAAGGAGAGAGGCAAACTGGACCAGTTTATGTCATTTTTGCTTATACCCTGGAAAAAACTTTAATTCCCCTGTGGAAAGGGATAGGGATGGGGGATGGGGAGCATTCTAAAGCTTGTACTCAGCAACAGCAAGCCTGCAATTCAAACTACTGCAGTTCCAAGTTTTGGTAGCACTTAAGTTATAATATTTGTAAGAATAGCATTCCTCATGATTAAAATTTAATATATTTAAGATACTTATTTTGGTAGAGCCTATAGTACATACTTCCTATCCAGGCTAAATTATATTTATAACCTTAGTAAATGTGAAATTCTTTCACATAGCTAGTAAGCATAAAGTTCCTCACAGAACACTTTTGTATAAATTAAAACATGGAATCTAGAGCAGGTATTAAATTGGGAAGAGGAGCAGTTAAGGGATATGAAACTGCGTGTTAATGAATGGGTACAAGTGTGGCTAGCAACAAGTGCTTTGTGGGATTCCTCAGAGATCAGGCCTTGAACCTTTACTGTTTATAATCAAAATTATATGAAATAGACTGGACAATGGCCTATTTACACAGGAACTGGGGATCTGCATCTGGAGGTGTACCTTGGGGTTGAGCAAAGCAAGGCTCTGCAGGTTTCTCCTGGAAATTTTTGCATTTTAAGAAGCAATTTAATTCAGTCCAGTAGACTTTTTTATGCTACTTGAACCATTTTTGATACATCCAATAGAGATATTTTTCTCAGATGCCAAGTGCAATATCAAATAGAAGCCATTGTCATTCATTATTAATTTGATAGCGTTATACGTGATTAATGGAGGTGTTCTTCAATATTCAGGGTATCATTCACCAGTTCATACTGGAAGGGCGTAACATAAACCAGACCATGTACAGAGACATCCTTCACTGCCTGCAAGAAGTTATCTGCCATAAACACCTGCATCTTTAGGAATCTGGAAACTGGCTGCTCCACAATGACAGTGCACCAGCTCATCAGTCTTTTGGTACAGGAGTATCTGACCAAGAATGTCATTACTGTGGTTTCACAACCTCTCCACTCTCCAGAACTTGCCCCTGCTGACTATTACCTGTTCCCAAGAATGAAAACCCTTTTGAAAGGACGCAGGTACCAGTCAGCAGATGAGGTGAAAAAGGCTACAATAGCAGCACTTAAGGAGGTTGCAGGAAAAGGCCTGCAGCAGTGCTTCCAGCAGTGGTACAGCCACTGATAGAAATGTGTAACAGCAGAAGGGAACTATTTCAAAGGCAGTGTGCAATAAATAAAACACACCATGACGACATGTATAGCTGACAAGCAAAAAGTTCACAAACTTTTTACTCTACCTCATATACAGGGTGTTCAAAAAGTTTCACTACAGTTGGGAAATTTGTTTACAATAAATAAATTTAACAAATTATACATTGTAAATAAATAAATTTTCCAACTGTAGTGTGACTTTTTGAATACCCTATATATATATAATTATATATATAGGATGAATTTCACTTAAACACATGAAACGAATGAATGATGCAAACCCACAAGGAAAAAGAAAAAAGGATTCCAAGGCCTTTTCATGTATTCATCAGTACACCATCAGGGAATGACATCATTCCCTGATGAGGTGTACTGTTGAATACAAGAAAGACCTTGGAATAATTTTTTTTTTTCCTTGTTGGTTGCATCATATTTGGTTGGTTGCATATATTTCACAACCAGTCTGCCATACTTTAGGGGGTGATTTGGGGGGCAATATCGAGTAAAAAAGTTAATAGGTGCTATTTCCAACCATTGCAGAGCTATGGACATTTTCAGGTGCACAGAAAAAATAAATAGGAGTATTAATCTGATGTATTTATTGGTACACTTTATAAATGTTCAAAATGTCCGCCTCAGCTTTCAGTGCACAGCCTTGCTCATTCCAGAGTCCACTGCCCATTGAATCATTTCAGAGTGTTCTCCTATATAAGCAGCAGCATCCATAATCTGACGCAAGAGTTCCTCTCTCATTTGTACTCTGGTCTTGTAGACCATCTCTTTCATAAGAACCCATAAAGAGAATCTAATGGGGTTAGGTCCAGAGATCTCGGGAGGGCCATGATATTGGACCAGCACAACCAATCCAACAATTCCCATACTGCTGATTCAAGTAATCCGTAACAGGACAACCCAAATGTGATGGTGCTCCATCATACTGAAAGAACATCCTGCGCTTTGTCTCAAAGGGCACATCCTCCATCAAAAGTGGCAATTTGTTTGTTGGGAAGCTCAGATAAATATCAGCTTGGTTAATCATTGTTCCAAAACAAATGGTCCAATCAGCTGATCTCCAATTGCACTGCACCAAACATTCACCAAGAATCAATGTTTAAAGTTTCCTTCAATGGTATTGTGGGGATTATCAGCAGACCACAAGTGGGAATTCTATTGTTAATTCAATCCTGAATGAATTGTGCTTCATCGCTAAACAGTATGTGATTAAGAATTTGGCAATGCATAACCATCCACTGGCAAAATTGAACACATTTAACATAATCATCCAGTTGAAGAGATTGCATACATTGCAAATGATTGGGATACAAACCCTCATTATGTATGAGTCACTATACACGTAATGCAGATTCATCAATTCACCTAGAAATCCTTTGAACACTGGTAGTTGGGCTACATTGTACTAGGTCCAGTATGCACTCCTCCACAGCAATGGGCCATTATGCTACATGTTCTTGGTTATGTGGAACAATTATCCCTGTTTCCCTTAATCTCTGATGTGTGTTACTAAACACTTGCCTGTTCGGTATTTGGCAGTTGGGAAAATGTCTTCGATATCCTTCATCTCAGAGCATTTTTTAAGCTTTTCCCACTGGGTGACAAAGGCAGGGGTGTGCTGCCAATTTCTTAACAACTGGTTCTGATACAGATAAGGGTGTAAATTGGCAAGTGCCAATGGCGTGAGTCATTAAGCTAGGGGATCTGGGGCAAAGCCCCGGAAGCCAACACATTTTAGCTTTTCCAAACAGCATTTTGTAACATTTTGGCAAAAATTATTTAGCATTCTTTATACTCACTAATGACATAATTATCTAAAAATAAACTAATTTTTCATCAAAAAATAAATAAATATTGAAATGACCACTGCTTGTGATACTACCTATATTTTTTTATAAAGTCCTGAAAATTTTTTTAAAAATTTAGATATAAATAAATTTCTACTGACTGTTAAATATTTATTAAAAACAAACAAATGGTTCAGTGACCCAATCAAAACTTAACCACCAGTTCAGGCGAACCAGACCGAACCAGTCCCAGCACACCTCTGGATTAAGGATACTCTGGATCCGGATGTTCCCTAATCAGGCCACCATCCCCATGTGGTCTGAAATAACACTAGCATTATCTATATATAAATATTCAATGTAAATTTCATATTTACATTTAGGATAAACAGTTGTAATTGTGGCATATGTGCATGTATATGTATTTATATGGCTTCCAAGACAACTCCCGAGACAATTCTATTTTTACAAATTTTGGCAATTCCTTGTCACCCAGTATCCTAAAATTTCATTTACTGGGCAACAAATTTTCTTCACTGGGTGACATTCGTGTCACCCACTCACAAGGTTAAAAAATGCTCTGCCTCATCTGCCACTCTGCTGTTACCATCACAGAATCCATAAATGAAATGGATATCAGTGTATTCAGCGGGTGTGAACTGTTCATTCATTTTGATTGTTCACCTTAACGCAACACAGTGTCTTGTACCATAGATCAGAACCAACCAAAAGAAAAAAATTGAGGATTAGTTGTGGTAACTTCGTTAGCCCAAACTACCACCAGTACTGCCATTTATCAAATTACACACAAGTAGGGATTTGGTATTTGGGTCATTCTCTGTCAGATCAACCAAAAAAAATTGAAATTAACACCCTCATCTCTCATATTTTGCTGAAATTTGGTTTATAGGGAGTTTGTGAGCCCTGAATCCATTTCTGAAATTATAAGGTCAATCCGACCAACAGTTCAAGAGATATGACCTCGGGCAATTTGAGGTCACTCGCGAGGTTACTAACATTTGGCGAGCCATAACTTGGGTAATAATTGTCATAATTATATAAAAGTATATATATTTAGAATCAGAAAACGACAAGGAATCCAAATATGCAAGTTTTAGAACTCTAGGTTGAAAAATAAAAAGGTTACACTGTAACCAAAATTTGAGGTCACGATTTGACCTCTGGGGTATCAAATGAGAATTTTTTTTTAAATGTAAAAAATGAAGGCATAGGCATTGGCTATTAGAATCAGCAAAAAAAGTTTGTTTATGTTAGTATTTTTCATGTAACTAACATATAAGTGAACACCATATTCATAAGTTGTGCGTCAATTCTACCTATTTTTTCACACAAGCTCATAATTTGACCTATAGAAATTAAAATTACATTTTTTATAGATATAAAAAACAAAGTCAGAGTTCTTGACTAATAGAAACAATCATAAAAAGTTTGTTTATGTTGGTACTTTTCATGTAACTAACTTATAAGTGAACACCATATTTATAAATTGCTTGTCATTTCAAGGAATTTTTATATCTTAGCTATCAATTTGACCTCAAGCTCCAAGAATTTAATAAAAATTGTATTTCACTGCTAATCTACACTGGCAATAATAGTTATAATAGTGAAAGGGGAAGACTAAGCTCACATGTAGCCTAAACAAACCTGTTGAAACATGTTGCTACTTGTCTAAGTGCAGAATCAACACAGATAGTTGCAAAATTCCTTGTCTACAGGTTAGTACAGTTCCAGCCAGCACTGTGGGTGGCTGGTGGGTATGGTGTTTTAATGAGCCTCAGAGACTATCAAGGCCTAAAATATTAAGTGTGTATAGCTATATATTTTCTAAAAAATATAATTACCTAATTGTAAATCCTATATCTTTACAGATCAAAATACAATGGTTCGGCACTTGAAATACTGCCAGGACCCTATTCAAAAACACAAGAAACGCATAACAATCAATCTTAGAAAAGTGACTGATGTACTTGTTGAAAAATGTGCTGGAAGAGTGAAAAAAGACTCATTGTTGTGTGTGAACTGCTGGACACTGATAATGAAAAACCCCACTATACTTAGTACCACTGAAAACAACGAGTCTGAGCAGGATTCAAATGAATCATCTACTATCAGTGGCTTGAGTAACATTTCTTCAATTCAAGATCTGGACAATGACAGTGATTGCTTGATAAAGGAAAATCCTTCAACTTCAGTTGAACCAGTTCTAGCATTTCTGGACCAAACACCAGTTAAAAAAAGTAAGTAATAAATTAATATAATAACTTATACTTTACTACAAGGTCTGTTTGATCTACTATATAGCCAATTATATAGCATTTAAGGTACTATAATTAATATTTAATTACTAATATTCAGGTGTGTGAAACCTTTTTTTCTGTTCTTTTCAGAAGGGCTGTCATTAAGCCAGAAAAAGCGCAAGGCTCGTGGTAAGCTATCATCTTCTCAGATGGATGTGCTGGCCAATATAAGAACAGATACAACTTCACAAATCTCTGTTACCATGAAGAGGATTTTGGTCTGTCTTGTGAATGGCACTTCTTTGCTACATCCCATGGCAAAAATGCATGGGATGGGATTGGAGGAACAGTGAAAAGAGCTACTGCTCGTGCCAGTTTGCAGAGAACTACAGAGGCAAATTCTTACACCAGAACACATGTTTCAGTTTTGTGAAGAAAACTTGAGCAAGAAGATAAATTTTTTCTTTGTAACTACAGCTGATTTGAAAGATGCAGAAGAACGGTTGGAACATCGATTCAAGGATAGTAGGGCTATTCCTGGAACTCAGAAATATCATAGATTTGTTCCCCTAAACAAGGAAGAACTGATGGTGTATCCCATTTCAAGTGGCATTGGAGAAAAGAAAAGAATAAGGAAAAGTCATTTTACTAATGAACCTGCAATGCTTGGTAACCTAAAATGTGTCAAACCAGGAGAGTATGTTGGCTGCATTTATGACATGCAAGTTTGGTATGGAATTGTGGAGGAATATTGTGAAGAGTTTGATGATTTCACTGTGAACTTTCTACATCCCTCTGGGTCATCAGGATCAAGTGCATATTATTATCCATCAAACAAGGATTCATGTGCAGTGCCAGGACATCATATATTAACTGTAATGAGTTGTCCTACCCTAAGAGGAGGCAGCAGAATTCAATACATTTTTCCACAAAAAGAAATTGATGAGAGCATCGAGCATGCAAAAATTGTATTAGGCTAGCACATGAATCCTCTAAGTAGGTCTTCCCCTTTCACTATTATAACTATTATTGCCAGTGTAGATTAGCAGTGAAATACAATTTTACATTTTTTGCCTTTGTTTTTATATCTATAAAAAAATGTAATTTTAATTTCTATAGGTCAAATTATGAGCTTGTGTGAAAAAATAGGTAGAATTGACGCACAACTTATGAATATGGTGTTCACTTATATGTTAGTTACATGAAAAATACTAACAAACAAACTTTTTTTTGCTGATTCTAATAGCCAATGCCTATGCCTTCATTTTTTACATTTAAAAAAAAAAATTTCATTTGATACCCCAGAGGTCAAATCGTGACCTCAAATTTTGGTTACAGTGTAACTTTTTTATTTTTCAACCTAGAGTTCTAAAACTTGCATATTTGGATTCCTTGTCGTTTTCTGATTCTAAATATATATACTTTTATATACTTGTGACCATTATTACCCAAGTTATGGGTCGCCAAATGTTAGTGACCTCGCAAGTGACCTCAAATTTCCCGAGGTCATATCTCTTGAACCGTTGGTCGGATTGACCTTATAATTTCAGAAATGGATTCAGGGGCCACACACTCCCTATAAACCAAATTTCAGCAAAATCTGAGAGATGAGGGTGTTAGGCACTGGTTGATCTGACAGAGAATGACCCGATAATGGTTTACTCATTCATATTGAAGCTTATGACATATGTTAAATTCAGATGCCCACAATTGAAGAAGGTGCACTATTTCTCAGATGGATGTGCTGGCCAATATAAGAACAGATACAACTTCACAAATCTCTCTTACCATGAAGAGGATTTTGGTCTGTCTTGTGAATGGCACTTCTTTGCTACATCCCATGGCAAAAATGCATGTGATGGGATTGGAGGAACAGTGAAAAGAGCTACTGCTCGTGCCAGTTTGCAGAGAACTACAGAGAGGCAAATTCTTACACCAGAACACATGTTTCAGTTTTGTGAAGAAACTTGAGCAAGAAGATAAATTTTTTCTTTGTAACTACAGCTGATTTGAAAGATGCAGAAGAACGGTTGGAACATCGATTCAAGGATAGTAGGGCTATTCCTGGAACTCAGAAATATCATAGATTTGTTCCCCTAAACAAGGAAGAACTGATGGTGTATCCCATTTCAAGTGGCATTGGAGAAAAGAAAAGAATAAGGAAAAGTCATTTTACTAATGAACCTGCAATGCTTGGTAACCTAAAATGTGTCAAACCAGGAGAGTATGTTGGCTGCATTTATGACATGCAAGTTTGGTATGGAATTGTGGAGGATATTGTGAAGAGTTTGATGATTTCACTGTGAACTTTCTACATCCCTCTGGGTCATCAGGATCAAGTGCATATTATTATCCATCAAACAAGGATTCATGTGCAGTGCCAGGCATCATATATTAACTGTAATGAGTTGTCCTACCCTAAGAGGAGGCAGCAGAATTCAATACATTTTTCCACAAAAAGAATTGATGAGAGCATCGAGCATGCAAAATTGTATTAGGCTAGCACATGAATCCTCTAAGTAGGTCTTCCCCTTTCACTATTATAACTATTATTGCCAGTGTAGATTAGCAGTGAATACAATTTTACATTTTTTGCCTTTGTTTTTATATCTATAAAAAAATGTAATTTTAATTTCTATAGGTCAAATTATGAGCTTGTGTGAAAAAATAGGTAGAATTGACGCACAACTTATGAATATGGTGTTCACTTATATGTTAGTTATGAAAAATACTAACATAAACAAACTTTTTTTTTGCTGATTCTAATAGCCAATGCCTATGCCTTCATTTTTTACATTTAAAAAAAAATTCTCATTTGATACCCCAGAGGTCAAATCATGACCTCAAATTTTGGTTACAGTGTAACTTTTTTATTTTTCAACCTAGAGTTCTAAAACTTGCATATTTGGATTCCTTGTCGTTTTCTGATTCTAAATATATATACTTTTATATAATTGTGACCATTATTACCCAAGTTATGGGTCGCCAAATGTTAGTGACCTCGCAAGTGACCTCAAATTTCCCGAGGTCATATCTCTTGAACCGTTGGTCAGATTGACCTTATAATTTCAGAAATGGATTCAGGGCCCACAAGCTCCCTATAAACCAAATTTCAGCAAAATCTGAGAGATAGGGTGTTAGGCACTGGTTGATCTGACAGAGAATGACCCATTTGCACATCTTAAAATGTCCATAGCTCCGCAATGGTTGGAAATAGCACCTACATTGTATTAACTTTTTTACTCAATATTAACCCCCAAAGTATGGCAGACAGGTTGTGAAACACACTGTACAACAATCCCCAATATAGTGTGGTTTCAATATTGCGCTGTTAATACTTTATGCCCATTGTTTACTTATAGCACACTATTCTCCAATATAGCGCTATTTACACGAGTTCATTTTGTTAAAATAATAAAATAAATATGTGCTCACCTAATAAATATAACAAAAACACATTGTAATCACGCTTAAATTTAAGTTAAAACTATATCAAACATTAATAATAAAAGCACTGTTAACCTTGCATCTCTGCCACAGAAAAACCTGTAAGCATGCTTGAATCCTTTTTTAAAGCAAAACCTTCCACCTCTGCCAAAGAAAAACCAGTAAGTGTTGAGTCCACTCCTCCACCAGAAGTCCAGACAGCCATTCTTCATTTGACAGATTTGATGTCCCTGAAGCTGCATAACTCTCAATCTTATTTTGATATGTTGTTTTATACATTTTATATGCCATTTTATTTTGTGTTTACACTAAATATGTCTTTGTAATAAAGTTGTCACTATTTACTATTTGTTTCTGTTCATCATTTATTAATTGGGGATCAAATTAAAGTTATTTATATTGATTCCTATGGGAATATTGATTTCACTTAGCACTCTTTCAGTTAGCACTCCAATTTCACAGAACCAATTACGAGTGCTAAGTGAGGGATTGCTGTGTGTATATATATATAAAAGGTACTGTATATGTGATGTAACAGTTTCAAAATTTAGCTGATGCCAGTACTGATTCTTTGCCAAGATTTCAAAAAAATCATTTTTCTTATATTTGTTCAAATGCTTTTCCTTAGCTCACTCCGCAATATATAATGTAAGCCTTAAATTATGCAGAACCAAATTTTATATACAGGTACTCCCTGACTTACAATGGGGTTACGTTCCGACAAACCTGTCGTAAGCCAAAATGGTCGTAAGTCAAAAATAACCCAGGGTTGTGGAGTCAGAGTCGTGGAGTCGCACGTTTCAGGGCGGAGTCAGAGTTGAATTTTTACAATGTGTGGAGTCAGAGTCGGAAAATTTTGGACCGACTCCACAACCCTGGTTATAGCCACTAGGTTAAGGGTTATTCAATTTTAAGTAGGACTACTACTGGTTAGACCTTAATTATGTTTAAGAGAATCTTTTCATTTTATATATATAATATTATATATTATTGGAAAAATAAAATCCCTTAATATGATAATATACTACAAGTCAATATCCTTCTTAATATTTGAATGTTCCCTTATCCTAGAAAGTAACCTGACGATTCATGTGGTGGTGATGAAATGTCTTATTATTATGATAATTATAGAGTGAAACACTAGAGGAGTCGGAGTCGTATATTTAAAATGTGAGGAGTCGGAGTCGGATTTTTAGATTTTTTACAATGTGTGGAGTCGGAGTCGGAAAATTTTGGACCGACTCTACAACCCTGAAATAACCACAACAGTAGTGATGTGCGTTAACATATACATAGTTTAATCAAAGTAAAACAACAAAACACACAAATTATACAAATAATAGTAAAAATAGTAGTAAATAATACTGTAAATAAAATAAAATAAAAATATTTTAAAAAATGATTAAAAACCAACTGATCGGAATTCAAATTTTTCGTCATCTATTATTTTATTTTATTTATTTAATACGACAGTCGTCGTCATAAGTCCGGATGGACGTAAGTCAGGGAGAGTATATATATATATATGTATATATATATATGTGTATATATATATATATATATATATATATATATATATATATTATATATATATATATATACATATATATACAGGGTGATTCAAAAGTCAGGTTACATAGGGCTTTTCTGTTTTTGCAGGTAAATGAGTTATGAGATGTTATCGAAGGAGGAGTGCATTGATGTGATATTCCTAGCTGGCTGCACAAGTGCATTGCCATTAATGGTGGCCATATCGAACATGTGATGTGACTATTCCCCTGTATCATTACATAATACAGTATTCCCTATGTAACCTGACTTTGAATCACCCTGTGTATATATATATATATATATATATATATATATATATATATATATATATATATAATATATACATACAGTCGGCCCTCCGTATCCGCGGGTTCCGCATCCGCGGATTCAACCAACCGCAGATCGAAAATATTCAACAAAAAAATTCCACAAAGTTCCAAAAAGCAAAACTTGAATTTGCCACGCGCCAAGCACTACGCTGAATCCACGCGAATGAAGTGATGTGTAGGCATACCCTGCTGTAGCCTCCCGCCATTTCACAGATCCTCAGTCTCTCTCCAGCACTCGTTGTTTGAGCATTGTTCGCCTCGCATCTCGTTCATTTGCTACTTGTGTTGTGTATTTATAATTATATTTTCTATATGTACTTGTATTTTAAATATTCTGTGTTTTATTCTATGTATATTTCTCTCAGGTCATTAAACAAAAGCAATCTGTAAGTGTTGAAAGAAAGAAAATATTACGTTGTTGCTGATGTGTACTATGTAGTTAGGCCTATGATGGTTGCGTCTGTACTGAACATGTACAGACTTTTTTTTCTTGTCATTATTCCCTAAACAATACAGTATAACAACTATTTACATAGCATTTACATTGTATTAGGTATTATAAGTAATCTAGAGATGATTTAAAGTATACAGGAGGATGTGCATAGGTTATATGCAAATACTACGCCATTTTATATAAGGGACTTGAGCATCTGCGGATTTTGGTATCCGCAGGGGGTCCTGGAACCAATCCCCCGCGGATACCGAGGGACGACTGTATATATATATATATATACACAGTATATTGACAATTGGTTAGGTTGTTGTAATATTTTCATTAGTTTTAACAAAAATATCATGACTAAACCCAACCAATCATCAATTTGCTGGTGTAACAGAAAACTACCGCGACTCCTTATCTTATAGAAAACTGGTATAACTGGCAGCAAATGCCCATCAAGGCTATTTGTAATAATTTAAATAGTGTTTCCATCTTGACAATTTGCTCAAAAATTACTAAATTTAAACAACTGCAATCTGCAAAAATACATTACCATATATAGGTTAGATAATTTTAGACCATAAAAGGTACCTGAATATGCAAACATTAATTTAGGACTGTAAAAGTGAGGATACTGGCTTCCGAGACAATTCTATTTTTATAAATTTTGGAAATTCCTTGTCACCCAGTATCCTAAAATTTCATTTACTGGGTGACAAATTTTCTTCACTGGGTGACATTCATGTCACCCACTCACTAGGTTAAAAAATGCTCTGCCTCATCTGCCACTCTGCAGTTACCATCACAGAATCCATAAATGAAATGGATATCAGTGTATTCAGTGGGTGTGAACTGTTCATTCATTTTGTTGTTCATTAAAATACTGAAAATAAAGTCAACATAATAATATGGTTTAATATATCATAAAAATTAGATTGTACAACTTCATATAGAATTATTGTGTAGAATAAGAGTGGCTTTTTGTATGTTCAATTTTCTATAAATAACGTAGCCTATAGATTGTTTTGTAATAAAAATTTTAAAATTTCAAGGAATCAGTAAGAGAATCAGCTAAATTTGGCCAATGTTGATGCCCCAAAAAAGGCTGATTGTGCTGATTAATCAGTACACCACTAATATATACATATATTTTTTTTTTGCAAATTGTATGTTCTCAATAAAGCTAGCTTAAATTTACATAACATTTGAGAATGGGATAAGGCTGTAGCATGTGAGAGTTGTGATGATTGGTATCACTCAGCCTGCATCAAAATTATAGAACAAGTGTGCAGGGGTATGAAGTCAAAATATTTTGTGGTTTTGCAATAAGTGTTTAGCCGAGTTTAAGGACATGCTCAAGGCAAGGTTTAAGAAAGCTGCTAGCTCAGAGTCCAGTGGATGTAAGTTAGTTGGCCCTATGATTGATAGTGTAGCTAGTGAGATTAATGGAACAGTTAGGCTGGAAATAGAGTCTAATACAGGAAATACTAATGTATGATGTAGGGAGGTTGAGCCTCAAGCCTAGCTCCAGTGTTAGAGATAGGGATGCAGGCCCAAGTAAAGTTAAGCCTAAGCCAAGTGTTGGTGTTAGAGAACAGAGGGTAATTCTAAATGGTCATGAATCTGGGTGGCAGAAAGTGAAAAGTGGGGTACCCTACCACAGGGATCAGTTTTAGGTCCATTACTCTTTATTTCATATCTAAATGATTTTGAGAAAGGAGTAGGTTGTAAAATTTCTAAATTTGCAGATGATACAAAAGTACAGTAGTTGCTCCAGTTACAAATATAGAAAATTCGGTGCTACTATAGTATGTGGTCTACCTACGATTGGTTAGGTTTAGTCATGATATTTTCGTTAAAACAAATGAAAATATCATGACTAAACCTAACCAATCATCAAGGGCAATTGACATTGAGATGTAAACAAGCAATTAGTAAATAAGATAAGAAGCTATAATTAAAAGGTAGACCACCGAATCGTAGGTAGACCACACTCTATAGTAGCACCGAAAATTCTTATAAACTGCAAAAGGATTTTCATAGATTAGTTGCTTGGGCTAGTAAATAGCAGATGGAATTCAATGTTCAAAAATGCAGTCATCCATTTTGGTAGAAATAATGAAAACTTTAGTTATGAGATGCAAGGAAACTTAGTTGGAGGATGTTAGACAGGAAAGGGATCTTGACATTATAGTTGGTAGTGATCTAAAATTTTTTAATCATTGCTTAGAAAGTTAGAGGCTAGAAATAAGGCAAATAAAATGTTAGGTATTATTAAGATGAATGTTAGTTACAAGAATAAGGAAGTCATCTGTAAATTATATAATTCTTATGTTAGGCCTCACTTAGAATACTGCATTCAAGCTTGGGCCCCTCACTTTAGACATGATATTGACATGCTTGAAGGTGTGCAACATAGGGCAACCAAGCTTATCCCTAACCTAAGAAGATTAGAATATAGGATAGATTGGAGGAACTAGTTGTGTTTAGTTTTGAGACACATTGTATGAGGGAAGATATGATACAGATGTTCAGAATGTTTTCAGGTTTGGACAATTTAGATGTACATTGTACATAACTTTTTCTCACTAGATACTGATGGGATAACTTGTGGGCATAATAAGAAAAATAAAAAACAGACTTGTAGACTTGATCTATGAAAATACTCTTTGTCAGAATAGTAGATTTTTGGAATGACTTGCCATATGATGTGGTAAACAGTAGCTCATTAGTTAATTTTAAGAAAAATTTAGACACTTTCATGAGTGAGAGATATGTTTGTAGATTGTATATAATGTGTATTCTTTGCTTCAGTTATATAGGCTACTATGGTGGTAATAAATAGTTGTATATTAATTAACTGACTTGAGTGTGACATCTTGCAAAACTTTATTATTTTTAAAAATGTAGCTCATTACTTGGATTACTTTGATAGGCCCAAGTGGCTTCATGTTTTATTTCCAAATGAAATGTAATATAATTACACAATCTCACAAATTTCGATAATAAAAACCCACTTTAATAGATAGAGTTTATTTCCACACAGTTTTGATGCCCACTGGCAGTGGCGGTCCTAGCTTACATGACGCCCTGGCGAACCTCACCTTCAGCGCCCCCCCCCCCTGTTCGCCACACACACACATTCGAATCCCCCCAAAATAAAGGACAGACATAACTCTTTCACAAAATAACTTTTTATTGGACTAATTGTTGGAACTTCAGAACCCAAAACAAGACTCAAATTTCTGATTTTACAAATCCTTCATCACGTAAATAAAATAACTCACTTAAGAGAATGTAATTATGATACTATGAACAGGAAAAATACAAATTAAATTGCACAACTGCCATAAATAAACTAGAGAATCAAATTCTAAATTGTACAAATGCTCTATCACATAAATAGAATAAGACACTTAAGAGAGGGTAATTATTATGCTACACTTTGAACAGAAACAAATAAATTGCACCACAGCACAACTGCCATCTAAAGCCTGACTCTTCTTACCTTCCTTGATGCAAAGTCATTGATCTTTTATTATTTATTTTATTTTATTTTTTATTTTTATTTATTTCTTTATTTATTTATTCTTATTTTTATTTTTATTTTTTTGCAGGCGCTCATGCCGCCCCTCCACAATGCCGCCCTGTGCGGCTGCCCTATTGCCCATATGAGGAACCGCCACTGCCCACTGCATCCTCTCGGGTGGATACAGAAAAATTTTGTTTTTCTGTATCCACCCGAAGAGGATGCCAGTGGGCATCAAAACTGTTGTGGAAATAAACTCTGTCTATTAGAGTGGGTTTTTTATCATCATATTTTGACCTTCACGTAGAAAAAAGTGGTTTTTGCATTCTCATAAATTTCATTGAGGGGTCATTCTCTGTCAGATCAACCAGTGCCTAACACCCTCATCTCTCAGATTTTGCTGAAATTTGGTTTATAGGGAGTTTGTGGGCCCTGAATCCATTTCTGAAATTATAAGGTCAATCCGACCAACGGTTCAAGAGATATGACCTCGGGAAATTTGAGGTCACTTGCGAGGTCACTAACATTTGGCGACCCATAACTTGGGTAATAATGGTCACAATTATATAAAAGTATATATATTTAGAATCAGAAAACGACAAGGAATCCAAATATGCAAGTTTTAGAACTCTAGGTTGAAAAATAAAAAGTTACACTGTAACCAAAATTTGAGGTCACGATTTGACCTCTGGGGTATCAAATGAGAATTTTTTTTTTAAATGTAAAAAATGAAGGCATAGGCATTGGCTATTAGAATCAGCAAAAAAAAGTTGTTTGTTTATGTTAGTATTTTTCATGTAACTAACATATAAGTGAACACCATATTCATAAGTTGTGCGTCAATTCTACCTATTTTTTCACACTTAAGCTCATAATTTGACCTATAGAAATTAAAATTACATTTTTTTATAGATATAAAAACAAAGGCAAAAAATGTAAAATTGTATTTCACTGCTAATCTACACTGGCAATAATAGTTATAATAGTGAAAGGGGAAGACCTACTTAGAGGATTCATGTGCTAGCCTAATACAATTTTTGCATGCTCGATGCTCTCATCAATTTCTTTTTGTGGAAAAATGTATTGAATTCTGCTGCCTCCTCTTAGGGTAGGACAACTCATTACAGTTAATATATGATGTCCTGGCACTGCACATGAATCCTTGTTTGATGGATAATAATATGCACTTGATCCTGATGACCCAGAGGGATGTAGAAAGTTCACAGTGAAATCATCAAACTCTTCACAATATTCCTCCACAATTCCATACCAAACTTGCATGTCATAAATGCAGCCAACATACTCTCCTGGTTTGACACATTTTAGGTTACCAAGCATTGCAGGTTCATTAGTAAAATGACTTTTCCTTATTCTTTTCTTTTCTCCAATGCCACTTGAAATGGGATACACCATCAGTTCTTCCTTGTTTAGGGGAACAAATCTATGATATTTCTGAGTTCCAGGAATAGCCCTACTATCCTTGAATCGATGTTCCAACCGTTCTTCTGCATCTTTCAAATCAGCTGTAGTTACAAAGAAAAAATTTATCTTCTTGCTCAAGTTTTCTTCACAAAACTGAAACATGTGTTCTGGTGTAAGAATTTGCCTCTCTGTGGCCAGCACATCCATCTGAGAAATAGTGCACCTTCTTCAATTGTGGGCATCTGAATTTAACATATGTCATAAGCTTCAATATGAATGAGTAAACCATTATAGTGTTGTGTTTTAGTGATGCAGATAAGAAACAGACACTAAAATGGCTAAGTTCCTGGTCTGCAGATGATCTATAATAGATGACAAAAGGGTGAACTGTACACTGTGAATTGTCCCAGTGAAACCCTTGGGCAGCATCCTGGACAATGAAAGAATAATTCTCAGAGAAATCACCTACTATAACTACCTCGCTCTGAGGTGGTAGTGTTTCTTTCAACTGCTTGAAGTACTGTGATTGTTGCTGAGCAACAAAGTGATGACGAACCATGCGGGATATTTTCATGCTTAGGGATGATAAGTATTCATGAAGTGGCTCCACCTTATCAACCATTGTACAACGGTCAACAGTCACCCATTGCTTGTAAGATATTTCATTTGGAGCTGATTTCACACTGTCAAGTAACTTAAGAAAATCCAGGACACCCTCTTCTCTTGGGCAATCATTGCAAAGTTGCATCATGCAAGTCTCTCTTTCTGTACTGCAGACACTGTAATCCATAAGATCCTTGTATGAAAGACCTCTTTCTCCCAATGCAGCCAGCTGCAATTTTGGATTTTGATGGTATGTGCAGACACAGACAGAATGAGTCCCACCACTACCGGCAAGCACACAATATGATGGCCGTAATTTTGCAAATGTGGAAAATCCTATTTTGGGATTCTTTTCATCATTTTTATAGTTCAAACATCTCTCTTAAATTCCCGAGGACCAATCATTTTTGCACCTTCATTGCACCTTCAACACTGATAACTTTCACACAATCCTTTTGGCCAGGACACATACGACTAACCTCTTCTGACTCATAGAATCTTCTAACTATATCTTTGTGTTCTTCAGATATCACTTTTCCTTTGCTCATTAGTGGAATCTTCGGAAGGATTCCATGTTCTGATTTAAGTGAACGGCTTCTTTTCACCATGTATGTTGTAGTTTGAAAGAAACTAGCTGTTTTTTCAATTGTGTATGGTGAGAGTGTCAATATTTGTAGTTTGTGATGGTGACATTTGCTCTCCAGGAATGACTGTTTCAATTCATTCATTAATTTGTCTAGATGTTTTTCAGATTTAGTTTCAGGTTTTGAAGTATCACTTACCTCCTCGGTAATTTGAACACCATAACTGAGTTCTAGCCTCTCCTTCAGGTGTTTCTGAGCAGATGATAGCTTACCACGAGCCTTGCGCTTTTTCTGGCTTAATGACAGCCCTTCTGAAAAGAACAGAAAAAAAGGTTTCACACACCTGAATATTAGTAATTAAATATTAATTATAGTACCTTAAATGCTATATAATTGGCTATATAGTAGATCAAACAGACCTTGTAGTAAAGTATAAGTTATTATATTAATTTATTACTTACTTTTTTTAACTGGTGTTTGGTCCAGAAATGCTAGAACTGGTTCAACTGAAGTTGAAGGATTTTCCTTTATCAAGCAATCACTGTCATTGTCCAGATCTTGAATTGAAGAAATGTTACTCAAGCCACTGTAGTAGATGATTCATTTGAATCCTGCTCAGACTCGTTGTTTTCAGTGGTACTAAGTATAGTGGGGTTTTTCATTATCAGTGTCCAGCAGTTCACACACAACAATGAGTCTTTTTTCACTCTTCCAGCACATTTTTCAACAAGTACATCAGTCACTTTTCTAAGATTGATTGTTATGCGTTTCTTGTGTTTTTTAATAGGGTCCTGGCAGTATTTCAAGTGCCGAACCATTGTATTTTGATCTGTAAAGATATAGGATTTACAATTAGGTAATATATATTTTTTAAAATATATAGCTATACACACTTAATATTTTAGGCCTTGATAGTCTCTGAGGCTCATTAAAACACCATACCCACCAGCCACCCACAGTGCTGGCTGGAACTGTACTAACCTGTAGACAAGGAATTTTGCAACTATCTGTGTTGATTCTGCACTTAGACAAGTAGCAACATGTTTCAACAGGTTTGTTTAGGCTACATGTGAGCTTAGTCTTCCCCTTTCACTATTATAACTATTATTGCCAGTGTAGATTAGCAGTGAAATACAATTTTTATTAAATTCTTGGAGCTTGAGGTCAAATTGATAGCTAAGATATAAAAATTCCTTGAAATGACAAGCAATTTATAAATATGGCGTTCACTTATAAGTTAGTTACATGAAAAGTACCAACATAAACAAACTTTTTATGATTGTTTCTATTATCAAGAACTCTGACTTTGTTTTTTTATATCTATAAAAAATGTAATTTTAATTTCTATAGGTCAAATTATGAGCTTGTGTGAAAAAATAGGTAGAATTGACGCACAACTTATGAATATGGTGTTCACTTATATGTTAGTTACATGAAAAATACTAACATAAACAAACTTTTTTTTGCTGATTCTAATAGCCAATGCCTATGCCTTCATTTTTTACATTTAAAAAAAAATTCTCATTTGATACCCCCAGAGGTCAAATCGTGACCTCAAATTTTGGTTACAGTGTAACTTTTTTATTTTTCAACCTAGAGTTCTAAAACTTGCATATTTGGATTCCTTGTCATTTTCGGATTCTAAATATATATACTTTTATATAATTATGACAATTATTACCCAAGTTATGGCTCGCCAAATGTTAGTAACCTCGCGAGTGACCTCAAATTGCCCGAGGTCATATCTCTTGAACCGTTGGTCGGATTGACCTTATAATTTCAGAAATGGATTCAGGGCTCACAAACTCCCTATAAACCAAATTTCAGCAAAATATGAGAGATGAGGGTGTTAATTTCAATTTTTTTTGGTTGATCTGACAGAGAATGACCCTGAGAGTAATTTACATTACATTCCATTTGTAAAACATGAAGTCACTAGGGCCTATCAAGGTTACCCAAGTCATGAGCTATATTTTATAAAATTATGCAAAATGTCAATCTCAAGTCAGCTAATTAACATAACTATTTACAGAGCTACCAAAGTAGTGTACATAACTTAAGCTAAGAATATATGTAGCTTAAGTTATGTTAGCTAAAAATACTCCGAGGGGAAACCCTGTAAATGGTTGGGATTCTTTGCACAGTTATAGTACTATGGAGTAAAACATTGCAGCATGTGGTTTGGTTCTCAGTTTGGATAAAAATAACCTAGAGAAGCTCTGGTGGCGTTATCTTTAAGTTTTTTTTTAAAAAGATAGGCCTATATTTGTAGACCTGGTTGGAATAATCATGTAGTTGAATTATATGACCAGAGATGTATTTTTTTTCATGTGAAAATGGCCTTGTATTGGAGATGAAACAATGCAATGCCAGGTTCAACTTTGCTTTTAGCAAGTTATCTCAACCTTTTTAAATACAATGGTACAAAAAGAGTTTTTTAATTTTTTTTTTCATTCATTGTCAATGGGAAACTTGTGCCTATTTTAGTGGGCCCAACTACCAAACTATGGAATCTTTCCAAGTTTTTTGAGGCATCATGCAAAGCTTTTTTTCTGCAACACTCTTGCCCACAATATAGCTATCTGGCAAAGCGTTCTAACAAATTACTTACACCCAATGTATTGGGCAAAAGTTTTAACTAGTCCTAAAATTGAAGGTTTGACTAAAATTAATGGCAACTATTTTTCCAAAGTACATTCAAGAGACTGAAATATTATGAGTGAAGATTTTTCATATTACACAAGACTTCAGTAATTTGGAAAGTGAAATTTCTCCAGAAATGAGTATTGTGCAAAGATTTTACAGATTCAGCAGACTGGCCCCAACAGCAGTTTCTTATTGGATGGCTTCTTCCTTTAATTTTCAAAAATAGTCAGACTGCAAAATCTGCTCAAATTTCCTAACAGTATCACTGAGTGAGTTGGGTGCGAGTTCTAACTGCAAATAGTTGAACTCAACATGTAGGATGAAAGTTCAAATTAAAGTTTTGACCAAAATTAATGGTTTTTTCTGACGCGCATTAAAGCGAAACTTTAAGATATTATGCACCACAAATTTTTATATTGCACAACTCACCAAAAGTGAGAACTGTGAGAATTGCAGATTAGGCTATGCAGTCTGGCAAAGCACGATCTAAAAATATGCAAATGCTGTTACTTTGGGAATACTCTGATATAAATTCAAATAAAGGGGAGGAGTCAGCCCAGTCCAGCCAATCTGCATAATCTGCAGTCCAATTTTCCGATAGCGTCGTGCGTGCGAGGATTTCTCCTCACACACTATCACACCGACTTTATCAAACGAGTTTCAACTGATATTACTCGAACTCAACATTTACGACGAAAGTTTAAAGTAAAATTTCGGTAACCCTGTAAGTAATTTTGTTAATTCGCCGACTTGAACATTTCGCAAAATTTTATTATAAAATATAGCTTCTGACTTCGATAACCTTATTAGATGCAAGTGATTTCATGTTTTCCAAGTGTAACATAAATGTACTAAAACTGGCTAGAGAATTTTCTTTCTGAAGCGCGGAGGCGCAAGATTTTTAAATATTATGCGCGACAATTTCGCAATTTGGAAGGCGAGAATTTTGAAGATTTTGTAATTTAGCAGTCTAGTTTGATTTTAACAAGTTACTTTAATTTGCTTCTGTTGAACAATGTACAAATTGTACCCTACCAACAATATTTAAAAGTAGCTCTTGCCTATATAACCCCTCGAGAGGCTGTGGTGGATCGATTAACAATCACCTGCAAACCTGATCAACCCCTTTGGATTTTTATCTTTGGGGTTTATGTAAAAACGTTTGCTCTTCGTAACAAACCCAAGAACACTATCTTTAAAATCTGGCACAACTCCATGGAAGAATGAGCGAGTGGAGGAAGGGGTTGGGGATGGGGGAGAGGGGTGGCACTAAAACGTGAACTTTTCTTAATCCCTTTTAATTCCCCGAGGGACCCAAAACACTTTTTAATCTCTTAATGGCTTTTTAATCCCCTAATGCAAAAAGGTTTTACCAGCATAGAAAAAGACAGGAAAATGTAAAAATTTACTCCAAGTTATATATATATATATATATATATATGTCAAACACAGACCGTGCATGGAACAAGGAACTCTTCTGGGAAAATTAAATCCACTATAGTCCGAATAAGTAATGGTAAATGACAAATACCATAGTTTTTCTTTTTCATGATGTTAGCCCGACGTGGGCAACGGGTCTGTGTTTGACATATAATTTTCTCGGGGAACCATTCTGAGTTTGTGTGTATATATATATATATATATATATTAAAATGTGTAAAACTGTAAATGAGTAAAAACAGTCATAAATGTATTACAATAATTAAACATGTGCTGAAGATACTTGGTATGGCGTACTTATAATTTACTTGTAAATTAAAAAATGCATGGAAATATCAAACTTATGAATGCAAAAAACTTCACTTTTTTTCTACGTGAAGGTCAAAATATGAAAATAAAAACCCACTCTAATAGACAGAGTTTATTTCCACGACAGTTTCGACGCCCACTGGCATCCTCCTCGGGTGGATACAGAAACACGGGAGCCCCCGTAGCCCACCCCTTGTCTATGTCCCTGTATATATATATATAATTATATATATATATATATATATATATTCTTTCACTTCGCAGACCAGTTTCTTGACAGAGTTGAAATTTGTTACAAAGATCCCGATTGGCCGCAATTAGCCACGTGGGAAATAACTAACTAATCGATAACGACCACCTAACCTAGTGTAATCTGGTCTCCGCGGAACATACTGTATATATATATACACACCATTCTGAGTTCAATATATATATATATATATATATATATATGGGATGAATTTCACAATTAAACGTGAAATGAATAAATGATGCAAACCACAAGGAAAAAGAAAAATTATTGCAAGGCCTTTTGTGTATTCAGAAGTGCACTTCGTCAGGGAATGAAGATAGAAGGCGAGATGACAAAAATATATACAAGCAGGACAGAAAAACAAAAAGATTAGCACATGATTAACAAGAGTTGATTAGAGGCAAAAGGTATTTTAACAGGATATTGTCAATTTTATACATTCCCGCACTGTTATTGAAATTATTTTAAAAATGGGTAAATGCACATTCTAGAATATTCCTTTCAATTATATCTCTGTTTTTAACGAGCGCTTTAGAACTGTCCCACTTGATACTATGATTACATCTATACATATGGACCTCATGGACAACAGTTTCATTGAAAAATTGAATACTTTATTGAGTGACCTCAATACTTACAAACCTCTAAACAAAAACCCATTGGAGGATGTTAATGAATGTTTAACAAAAAATTAAGAGAAATATTAAAA
Source organism: Bathynomus jamesi (assembly GCA_023014485.1). Lineage (NCBI taxonomy): Eukaryota > Metazoa > Arthropoda > Malacostraca > Isopoda > Cirolanidae > Bathynomus > Bathynomus jamesi. The sequence continues at coordinate 432,088 of JAJOZX010003319.1, read as the reverse complement.
AAATAACTAATGGGCTTTCTAAGCAGTTTGTTAGTATCAATCCGTCTCTACCATATTTGTACGGTTTAGTAAAAACACACAAAGTTAATAATCCCATGAGGCCTATTGTTAGCTCAGTAGGCTTCGTAACCTATTAAGCTATCAAAATGGTTAGTTAGTTTATTGACGCCGTTAGTTGGTTCTATTTCCAAGTGACATATTGTAAATAGCGTGGATCTTATTGACAAACTGAAGTTTCCTAATGATCCTACTTTCAAACTGGTAAGTTTTGATGTATGCTCGTTATTCACAAAAGTCCCCTGTTGATGACCTACTTGATTTTTTAAAAGATAAGATCTCTAAATATTCTTTCCCTGTTCAGCAAAACACTCTTATTGAGTTAATTAAGCTTTGAGTCAAAGATTGTAAATTTCAGTTTGAAAATAAGTTTTATGCTATGTCGTTTGGATTGGCGATGAGAAATCCCCACTCACCGGTATAAACTAACTTACATATGGAATTTTTTGAAAGCAGAATTTTGCTTACTATTGTTAATTTTAACCTTGTTTGGTGCAGGTATATAGATGATATTTTATGCCTTTGGCCTAATAATTCGGATGTTGACTTATTTCTTGGTAGGCTCAACAATTTAGTCCCATCTATTAAGTTCACCGTTGAAAAATAAAATGATGGAAGCTTATCTTTTCTGGATCTAAAAATTCGGAGATGCTTTAATCAGTTCAAATTTGAAGTTTATCGTAAGCCTACTAATACTGTAATAACTCTTATGTGCATTTTTATTCTGGCCATCATCCCTCGATTAAATCTTCCATTTTCTCTGCTATGTTTGTTAGCGCATTGAGAGTTGTCAGTCCTGAATTTTTAGATTCCGAGTTATGCATTATCATGAATATTGGTACTAAATTATCTAATATACTATTTCAGAAATGAAGCCTTATATATATATATGTAACAGTTTTTTTGCGCACACCTACAGGTCGCTACAATTGGTGTAGAACAATGCGGTTTTCACCATTCGATGCGTCTTTTTATTGCGCAGTGCCCATGCTAAAAAAAAATTCCCTAACATAAATCCTGCCCCCCCCCCTTTTAGGGTTACAGTTCTTCCCATTTCTTCATTTTTAATCATAATTTTGGCACAAAATGGGGGAGGGGTGGGGTAATGGTGGAGTGGGTGGGGTTAATGGGGAAACTCAGAAAAATAGATGCGATATATATGTGTAACCAAAAAAAAATTAAAGTAAATCCTTTGCAAGGTGCCAGCCCCCTTCAAAAAAAATTAAAGTAAATCCTTTGCAAGGTGCCAGCCCCCTTCCCCCCTTGGGGGTAATGGGGGAAGGGTGGGGGTAAATGGGGAGGGGGTATTGGGGGAGAGGGGTGGGTAATGGGGGAGGGGGGGGATTAATGGGGAAACTCAGAAAAAAAAATGATAACCAACATCGATTCCGGTCAGGAAGATCATGCTTATCACAACTAATGGAACACTATAACAATATTATTGATGCACTCGAAACAATGAAAACTATGATTTGGCGGGCCGCAGGGCCCCCAATTACTGTCGGTTCAGTTATTTGGTCAATGAAACTATAGAAATGAACGCAGTCATGAAAATCTTAGGCTTCAAATCCGAGCTCATTGTATTAAGATTTGTGAAGCTTTAGATTTCATGGCTGCGTTCTTTTCTGTAGTTTTATTGAATGAATAATTGGTTTGCCAGTAACTAGAAGGCCGCAGGCACCCCAATTACTGAGGCCCAAGGTGAGAGGAATAGGAATGATATCCAAATAAAGGGCTACTGATGTTCAAAATAAAATACGCCGTAGGCCCACAATTCAGCCGAAGCACCGCAGATCTAGCAAAATCGGCGCGTAGCGCCAACCTTTTGCTAGTGTTATCCTATTTCATTTTTAGATAGCTGTGTTAGGAAAGCCAAGAATAGGTATTATAATAGTGTAACTGTAAAGGATTTTAAGCGTAAAAATATCCTTAGCCTCCCTTACCATGTAAATTTTCAATATCTTCCGACTTTACTTAAAGCAATTGGTATCAATGTAGTCTTTAAGTATAATAATACTGTTAAATCACGCCGAATAATGTGGTTGGTCGTATGTATTCCATCGGATGTACACAATGTGACTCAGTATATAAGGTCAAACGGGTAAAACGTTAGATATTAGAGTAAAACAGCATAAATATGCGTGTAGAACAGCAAATAATTCTAATGCATTGTTTAACCATATGTATAGATGTAATCATAGTGTTAAACGGGAATGTATAAAATTGACAATATCCTGTTAAAATACCTTTTGCCTCTAATCAACTCTCGTTAATCATGCGCTAATCTTTTTGTTTTTCTGTCCCGCTTGTATATATTTTTGTCATCTCCCCTTCTATCTTCATTCCCTGACGAGGTGTACAGTACATCTGAATACACGAAAGACCTTGGAATCATTTTTCTTTTTCCTTGTGGGTTTGCATTACATATATATATATATATATACTCTTCATATTTCCACTTAAACTATGAATGCATCGATTATATATATATATATATATATATATATATATATATATATACAGGGTGGGCCGTAAGTTTCCATACATAGGAAAAATAAACATTTTTTATGGACAACCATTTTTATTTATATAATATGCTCTACATGGTTGCCATTGTTTTGAAAACACATTTCAATACGTGTTCCCCACTGTTGATGAACACGCATTAGCACAGTTGACGTTATGCTTGTAATGGCGTTGGTGATACGTTCCTTTAGATGATTTATGTCTCGTATCTTTTCCTGATACACCATGGCCTTCAAGTGCCCCCAAAGATAGAAATCAAGGGGGGTGAGATCTGGGGATCTGGGAGGCCACTCCACAGGACCACGCCGACCAATCCAAGCATCCGGAAACTGCTGATCCAAATACCGACGCACGTATTTAAATTTTCCTATGTATGGAAACTTACGGGCCACCCTGTGTATATATATATATTTAACTGCAAACACGCAGTATAATTAACATAAAGAACGACGCTTGTATAGGAGATATTCCGCGCAAGATGAGAGAGAGAGAACGAAACAAATGAAAAAATGAGGTAACCACCCCGGAATCAAACCCGGGATCTTCCGATTGCCGGTCAGATATGATAACCACTACACCATGGGCCTCACTCATTCAAATGCCGTAATTCTTCTACATACGCGCAGAAACCAATGCCCCAAGGGGGCACCTCCCGCATGCCGTAACATTATATACATTTAACTGCAAACACGCAGTATAATTAACGTAAAGAACGACGCTTGTATAGGAGATATTCCGCGCAAGATGAGAGAGAGAGAACGAAACAAATGAAAAAATGAGGTAACCACCCGGGAATCGAACCGGGATCTTCCGATTGCCGGTCAGATATGATAACCACTACACCATGGGCCTCACTCATTCAAATGCCGTAATTCTTCTACATACGCGCAGAAACCAATGCCCCAAGGGGGCACCTCCCGCATACCGTTACGGCCCCCTTGGGCATTGGTTTCTGCGCGTATGTAGAAGAATTACGGCATTTGAATGAGTGAGGCCCATGGTGTAGTGGTTATCATATCTGACCGGCAATCGGAAGATCCCGGGTTCGATTCCCGGTGGTTACCTCATTTTTTCATTTGTTTCGTTCTCTCTCTCTCATCTTGCGCGGAATATCTCCTATACAAGCGTCGTTCTTTACGTTAATTATACTGCGTGTTTGCAGTTAAATGTATATAATGTTACGGCATGCGGGAGGTGCCCCCTTGGGGCATTGTTTCTGCGCGTATGTAGAAGAATTACGGCATTTGAATGAGTGAGGCCCATGGTGTAGTGGTTATCATATCTGACCGGCAATCGGAAGATCCCGGGTTCGATTCCCGGGTGGTTACCTCATTTTTTTCATTTGTTTCGTTCTCTCTCTCTCATCTTGCGCGGATATCTCCTATACAAGCGTCGTTCTTTACGTTAATTATACTGCGTGTTTGCAGTTAATGTATAATTTACGGCATGCGTGGGTGCCCCCTTGGGCATTGGTTTCTGCGCGTATGTAGAGAATTACGGCATTTGAATGAGTGAGGCCCATGGTGTAGTGGTTATCATATCTGACCGGCAATCGGAAGATCCCGGGTTCGATTCCGGGGTGGTTATCTCATTTTTTCATTTGTTTCGTTCTCTCTCTCTCATCTTGCGCGGAATATCTCCTATACAAGCGTCGTTCTTTACGTTTATATATAATATATATATATATATAGTATATGATACAAACCACAACGAAAAAAAATATATATATCCGGGTGGCCCAAAAGTTCCTTTACCGAGATTATTGAATTTTAGTTTGTGTGTATTGTTTCATATTTCTTTACCATATATTTATATATAGCCGCGCCTAATGCAACAGCTCAATGAAGACGATCCGGACAGACGTGAAGAGTTTTGTGAATGGTATGTTGAAAGATGTGACGATAATGAAGGTTTCGAGGACAGAGTTCTCTGGACGGACGAAGCTCAGTTTAAATTGAATGGTCAAATTAATAGGCACAATTGTGTTTATTACAGTCCCCAAAATCCTTATTTGGTGGAAGAAGAGGCAATAAACACACCAGGAATAACCGTGGGGTGGAATATCATCTTTTGGAATTTTTGGGCATATGTTCTTTCATGGATCGGTAACTAGCGACAATTACCTAGAAATGTTACGTGCCATTATTGTGCCACAGTTACGGGGTTTACAAAATTTTGATTCCATAATTTGGATGCAAGATGGAGCTCCGCCTCATTATGGATGAAACGTCAGACAATTCTTGGACGAAACATTTGATATGTGGATTGGAAGAAGAGGAACTGTTGAATGGCCGCCAAGGTCTCCAGACTTAACTCCTTGTGACTTCGCGCTATGGGGTCTCTTGAAAGATAGTGTTCCATTCAAAACCTAGAAGTTTAGAGCATCTCAAAGACAGAATAAAAGATGAATTCCAAGCTTTGGCAAATAATCAAGAACTTTGCAAGAAAATATGTCATTGTGTTTATTAACGCTGTCAAGCTTGTATACAACAGAATGGAGGCCATTTTGAACATTTAACTTAGCCTATGCATTTCATTTTCATTCATTTCCATTCTTGTTGCAATTACATTTGTTATTTGGTGTACATTTTTTGGTAGATCATAAATATAAAAATAAAATATGTTTTTTGTATTTTTCCTAGTGAAAGCTTCAGAGTATTGCTATCAAAAGTTCGGTAAAGGAACTTTTGGACCACCCGTACCTATACCTACCTATATCCCCTCGTGCCCGCTTTATGTTTAAATTTAAAAGTTTTTTTTACCTTTATTACCTTTTACCATAAGGACTAAAATTGTGTAAATTTTATAGTCGCCTTTTTGACAATATGGCATGAAAGATATACTGTATATGAAAATAACCACGAAGAAAAATTAAAACACGAAATAGCGCTCAAGCGCTTTCCTCTAATGACATCTTCAGGAACACACACACACACACACACACACCACACGAAAATTATTTCACGAAAGTAACACATATATATCATATATGTATATATAATATCGCAGTATTGGTATCGGGATACATTTTCAGCATCTTGCAGCATCGTGACATCTAGTTTGATTTTAAGTTACTTTAATTTGCTTCTGTTGAACAATGTACAAATTGTACCCTACCAGCAATATTTGAAAGTGGCCTAGGCTTGATACGATCCAAAAGTGGGTTGCGATACGATACATCGAACCATTACAAAAAAAAAAAAACATGCTTTGGCTTCCGTAGCTTTCAGTGAAACTTGTATCGAAGAGTGAGATTTTTCGTTTGGTTTTCAAAAAAGAAAAATCCCTGAAAGTAAACAGAAAGTCCAAAATTATTTAAATAATGAAGCGACAAACTTTCAAGTTAAAAAGGTACCCCCAAAATTTTTTATAAAGTACAACACAAGACTACCATCGAGCGCCCCGTTGAGATATTTGGGTATCATCCCACTCAATGTCATTCCAATTTCATTCCACGACCAAGCAGTGGCGGATTAGACAGGGGGCTGCAGCCCCAGACCCACCAAAGGAACATAGACTTACCAAACAACGTTGGCCCACCAAGGAACATAGGAACTGTATCAAGTTACTCGTAACTTGATACAGAATATTTGTTTTCTTTGTTGAATATACTGGCCTATGTTTTCATAGTCAGGATCAGAATCATATACGTAACGTAATGAACATGAACAAACGTAACCGTCCATAGGCCCATTTCGTTCAACCAGCCCCAGGCCTATCAGGCCATTAATCCGCCACTGCGACCAAGAGTGAGAAAACCGAGAGTATGAATTTCAAACGAGGCATTTTCAAATCGATCTATTCCCAGTTCATGTCATTCTCATCCATAGCTTTCCCACTTTGGTCCAGGTTAGGTTAGGTTAAGTGACGATAGGTTAGAGTAGGTTCGGAGATATACGCCATTCCCACTTGGCGACTTTACCGCAAATGGGAATAGAGGGATATTGTTTCTCAAATCAAGAAACGCTTTTCTCAAATGTGGAATATTCACTGTTTATTTTTATTTGCGAATCACGGATGAGAATGACAATGAGTAGAAATGGGAATGACATTGAGTGGGAATGGGAATGACATTGAGTGGGAATGACACTGAGTAGGAAGTAACCTGTCAGATGACACGTTCGAAAAGTGTCTTCATAAAATTCACTAAAAATAGAAATTAGTGAATTTGGTGTGTTTTCCGCTCAACCGATGATACGTTACTGAGAATTGTATTATTGTATGTATTTGTTTATTTATAACAGCCAATTATAATTATCGTACCATATCGTAGATACATTTTTTTTTAGTTTCTTGTAATGGTATCAAGATACATTTTTGGTTAATTATTGAGTATCGTATCGAGATACCTTATTTTTCTCCGATACACCACCCTGTATATATATATATATTTCTCAGAATTTTATTAAGTACAGTATATACAGGGACGTAGCCAGGAATGTCCCAAGGGTGGGGGGGCGAACTTGAGCTACGTTCGTCAGGTTCCGTGGTGAATCGGGCGAGCCCATACAGTTAGGGGGTCTGGGGGAGAGCTGGAAGCTTCTCCAGCGGGGTCCGGGGCAGAGCCCCGTAAGCCAGCGCATTTTAAGCTTATTTTGTGTAAAAACTGTCCGAAAATGTCAGTGCAACTGCCATTTTTGAACAGCCCCTATACAGCCATCCGCATGAAATATGTACCCTTTCCAACAAAAGTTTGGATAAGACAGTCACATTGGTGCACTATATTATGATGTAATTACTTGTATTTTCTGAAATTTGAAATCGGGTATTGATCCTAGAGTTTTCATATTCAGCAAAGAAAGTAACTATTTTATTCACACATTTATTGATTTCATGCATACAATTATTTAGTGTATACACGTTTAACAGTATAACATATCTATGAATAACGAAATCATTAGCAGAGATCCAAATGAAACTCTCACGTGTAAGGCGAGTCAAACGGATGCAGAAACAGCTAGATCAGTTGAGACAGAAGAAACGGACATCTGTTTAACATATATAAAACTTTAAACAGGATAATCGCATGGAAAAATAATTTAGGGGCTACTTGACAAAAAAATATACATACTTTATCAAATACGCAATTACTTTACTAAATCAAAATCGAATACTTTAGTAAATACACAATTTACATCTAGGTACACCACAAAATTACATTACCGACCACTGTCCGTTTTATTCCAGTAACAAATTGAGTTTTATATATATATATATATATATATACACACCAAATTGTTAAATGTTATAGTTTGCGGTGAACCTTGGTTGTAATTACCGCAGATTTTTTCCGGAACTTTCCCGGGGGGAGGGGTGACCGCCTCCGTCGCCCCCTCCTTGGCTACGTCCCTGAGTATATATAGTAAGCCTCTGGTAGTCCTGTCGCCCACTCTTGACCGCCGCATTGCCCCAAGCTAATAGGACTCCCTTATTTTTTGCATTGATTGAATTTACATGTACTGTACTTATTTTATAGGTATTTTATTATTTTTTTATTATAGTAATAATATTATAGATATTTTTGAATAAAAATGAGTAATTTTATACAAAGTGTTGAAAACAACAATATGATTTTGCGTAGTAAACTGATGAACTCATGATAGCTTAGGGGAGTTCCCTCACTGTTCCGACCCAGCAAACATGCCCATATGGGCCCCACGTGGGCAACATATGGGCTACATATAGGCTTGGCCAAGGAATCTATGAGATATCCATATGGGTACTATGTATATACCACATGGGTCCCATACAGAGCCCATATCTCTCCCATTTGAATACCACTTATAAACCGCATACAACCCATCAATAGCCCGTATGGGCTCTATATGGGACCCGTGTGGTATATACATGGTACCCATATCGGCCAGCCCACATGGATACCACATGGATCCCGTGGTCAAGCCATATGTAGCCCATGTGTTACCCACATGGGCATGTTTGCTGGCGACTTTTCGGCTATTCTGACTCTCCGACCACCGCCGCCTTAATTCGAATTGGCGAGGAATTAACTGTACAATATTACTGCTACCCAAAATTAGTGGTGCACCGATTAATCGGTATCGGCACCTTGCATGCCGATTAATCGGTATCGGCACCTTGCATGCCGATTAATCGGCAATGCAAGGTATTTTCCTAATATCGGCATGCCAGGTGCCGATACCGATTAATCGGTGCACCACTACCCAAAATAGGGACGTCATTGTTTGGTGGATTTATTAATATCTAATGGATTATTTATATGTAAGGACATATGCCGGAGGGGACCTACAGATTTATGTGGGATCCGAACCATCTAAATGTAGCTACATAATCTGGACGCAAATTATGGTCTCCTATCCATCTACTCCAGACTTAGGCCGGGTTTACACGGTGAGAGCTACTCGCGCGAGTAACTATCATGAGAGTAACTATCGCACTACTACTCGCTTCATGTCAACTACCACGCTAGCTGAGAGTTACTAGCGCCGCCCACTCTCGCGCTAGTAATTTTCCACTCTCAACAAAGTTGGTTTCTTCCAACTTTTCAGTTTACTGTCACGCGAGTTCAGACGTGGACTGTGGTTTTTTGGACTGTGTTTGGAATACTGTTTATATTTATTGTTATAATTGCTTTTGCAGAATGTCCGATAAGTGGTGCACAGATCAAATTATTCTATTTTTAGAAGAATATTTAAAACATAGATGTTTGTGGGATACCACAAAGGAGCTATATAGGAATAGAGATGCTAGGACAAGTGCGGAACAACAAATACTGAAAGTAATGAAACTTGAAAATGTGGACATTAAAGTATTTCGTAATAAAATAGGAAATATTATAAATACTTACAGACAAGAGGCAACAAAAGTTATAAAAAGTAAGAAAAGTGGAGCTGGGACAGAAGACGTATATACTGTACCAGCAAATTATCATGGTTTAAATTGGCTGACAAATGAATCGCCTGTTGCAATGTACCGCAAAGTAATTTCCAATTTTATTTTGGCAGGCAGCGCTCTTCTCGTGCATGTATCCTGTTTCTGAATTGCAGTTGTAACATTCGTCAGTAAAAAGTCAAACTGAATTTTATCTAGTCGTAGAAAATTATTAAAGCTTCTTTCATCTTCCCCTCGGAGTTCCTGTAAAAGTAAATTTGAAGCACCTGTTTCTTTTCTCCTACCAATCCATTTTCTTACCCATATTCTACGTTCTTTTTTTCTTGTGCGTCTAATTATTTCACAAAACACTCGGGTTGCCGCAGCAACAACCTGCCTTGATGGCATTTCGATGTCAACTATCACTGCGAGTGACCAACGCGTGTCAACAGCTACTCTCACGAGCATGGGCGCCCGCAGGATTTTTTCCAAGGGGGGGCAAAATTTAATGTATTAATAGGTAGGGACCGGAGCAAGCAAAAAACTTTTGACCCCTTAGGAACCAGCAGGTTAATTCTAAGCAAGTTTAGTGTTGCATTTTCTGTAATGGAAAATGCAAATATATATTGTATATACATACAATGCACATGATAACAATCATTTATTTTATTTATAACAGAAACATGATAGAATGAAGAAAAAAGCACACTGAAGTAAATGTTGTACCTAATTTGAAAACGGTGTTTCGAGCATCACCTACACTACTCATTTGAATAGGAATTGTAGTCGTCTGCGGTCACTACCAAAATTATGAACAACCTTTTCCATAAAATCAGTTTTGTTGGAGTTGATTTTCCCCCGGTGTACACTGAGCATACATAACCCAGAGAGTCGCTCATCAGACATAGTAGACCTCAGCCATGTTTTAACTCGCCGAAGTGTACTGAAGGATCTTTCGACTGTGCATGTGTAAGGATCAAAAACAATGGCTGCCACGCACTGCATGCAGCCAAGTGCTTGAGTTGGCGCTGCCAACTTGGCGGGATAATTTTAAGGGGGGACTTCTGAACAAATAAAAAGGTAGCAACCTTTTATCATGCACACAAATAAAAATTTTCACCCTTTAGGAGGCAGTTGGATACTTTTCAGCAAGTTTAGGATATAAATATTTTCTTAGAAAATATTTAATATATTTTCTTGGCATTTCCAGGGGGAGGCAAGCGCCCACCCTTGCCCCTACCTGCGGGCGCCCATGCTCACGAGACTATTTTATGAGAGTACTCTCATGGCCAGACGTGAGAGTTACTCGCGCGAGTAGCTCTCACCGTGTAAACCCGGCTTTAATGTCGCTTCACTTCGCTGATCGACAGGAAGCGTTGTTACGTCACTTTTTTCGTCAATAAGTCTAGTTTCAATATACATCACATTTCAATATAGGCTACATCACAAAAATGTGATGTTTCAATAGATATCACATTTCAGTGCATTTTATGATGGAAAACGAGTAAAAAGCTCAAAAACAAATACATTTTTTGTTTTTGTTTTGAAATCGAGTCATAATAATGATCACTGATACTTTCCTCGTGCTGCTTGCTATTCGTTTAGGGTGGACTCGTGGAGTGTATAAATATTCCGGGTAGCGGTGGTGATGGTGGGGGTGGGAGTGAGGTGGGGGTATCAGGTGACAGCAAATGAATTTCAATCTTTTACAATTTATCATGAATGCGTTGCCAGTTTCAATTCTAATTCCATAAAGTTTTATTTTTGATTTATTCACACTTGTACGATAATTATTATTATTATTACTAGTACTAGTAGTAGTAGTATCACCCTTATTATTGGTAGTTAATAGTAATAATAATGGAAGCAATAAGTAGTTCTACGTTTTATGCATGAAGTTACAACAGGCGATGTATTTATATACAGTCAGGGGCGTACACAGCATTTCTTAAAGGGGGGCACACACACTATATATATATATATATATATACACACACGAGGAGTGATCAAAAAGTATCGATAATTTTATTGCTACGGACAAATTAATGCAAATAAGAAATAACCGTTTACATATGTGAATCTTCTTGCCCTCTGGCGTCTGCAGTCTGAAGCAAAATCTGCTACCATGAGTCAGTAGTTGGTTGGAGCGCTTAAAGGGAGGGTGTGTTTTTGCAGTACGTGTAAATCTCTGAAATGGAATAACGCGTATTTGGAGACGAACGAAATGATTAAAACAGCGTTTGGAAATGATGCTCTCAGTGTAGCTAACGTTTACAAATGGCACAAAAAGTTTAAAAATGGAGAAACCGCTTGAAGACAAGGAACGCAGTGGCCGCCCTTCCATTTCTCGTACGGATGAAAATGTCCAACAGATTCGATTTCTGGTACGAGCAAATGTTTCTCCATTTTTAAACTTTTTGTGCCATTTGTAAACGTTAGCTACACTGAGAGCATCATTTCTAAAAGCTGTTTTAATCATTTCATTCGCTCCGAACGCGCGTTGTTCCATTTCAGAGATTTATACGTACTGCAAAAACAGTTAAAACACACCCTCCTTTCAAGCGCTCCAACCAACTACTGACTTATGGTAGCAGATTTTGCTTCAGACTGCAGACGCCAGAGGGCAGGAAGACTCACACATGTAAACGGTTATTTCTTATTTGCATTCATTTGTCCGTAGCAATAAAATTATAGATATTTTTTGATCACTCTTCGTGTGTGTGTATATATATATATATATATATATATATATATATAGTGTGTGTGTGTGTGTCATTTCAAAACTGATGATGACTGATTTGGAATCAAAATGAATTGCATCTTGGAAGTCTTCAGTTGTATTTTATTTCCAATTTATGGGCAAAGAATTAAATTTGCACAAATTAATCGTACGTATAAAGACATATATAAACGTTCCTAAGCCAGCCAAAGTTGCTTTTGAGTTTCGAGTTAATAATATGTCTTGGTAACCATGAAATGACTGAAATTCCATAAGACATCAAGATTTTTTTGTGGTGAATGTTGCAAAGTTATCGATTTTTGAAAATTTCTTTTTCAAATATCTTTAGTGAGAGTAGTAATAATTTTTACGATGGGGGGGGGGGCTATGCCCCCCCCCTTATGTACGCCACTGTATACAGTATATATATCGAAATCTCTTTAGAAAGATCACGGATATAAAGATCAGCCGCTTATATGAATCATTTTTAATTTCCACGATCCAAATACTGTACTATCTTCTTTATTTTTTTGCCGGTTATCTGCATCGGTAAATTTCCGGATAATTTTTTTCCAGGCCAAAAGAATTACGAAGGAAATTTCATATTTGTTCATACGATTCTTTACCCACTCTTTTATTATCATCTTATTTCGGGATTAGCATTTACTCACCCTTCTATATTTATCTTTATTTTAATCTCTGATTTCCATTTTTATTAATTTTTTAATCCTGATTAATCTTTTAATCTGATAAAAGTGGTGTTTTTCGAACTTTAAAAAAGGGAGTATTTTTGTATTGTTAATCATTAAGGAAGTCAGAGAAGTTCTTGCCTTTCTTTCACACACAACTCTCTCCCTGTACAGGGTGACGCTAAAGTCGCGCATCATAGGAATTTTCAGTGTTGATTATATTATTATTATTATTATTATTATTATATATTTTTTTTTTTTAGGTAGGGGATGGCTGCGAAATTAACAATAGACGAGAAGGTGAGCTTGGTTTTAATGTATGGAATACTGTACCAAGTACTACAAATCGATGAATCGGTACAAAAACGTAACTGTTGCTGTTCATGCCTGTGTTATAAAATTATGTTTCATAAATTAGTATACATATTCAGGACGTCAAAGTAAACAAAAAAGTTTCTATGAACATAAATCCACAATCGCTTCGTTTCCGAGATATATTGCTTTTTTGCCGAGGACGATTCAATTAAAATGAGTCATGAAAGTTTTTCAAAATTTATTTAAAGCAAGTGCTAAAAATGGTTTCCCTGCATCAGAGTCAACTGAAAGAAATGTAGGCCTCGATGGTAATCGCCTATTAGGATACCTTTCAGCGTACCGGCGTTGGGGAGCAGCCGAGTTGCCTAACATCTCTCCTAACACGAGATACATATCAGCAAGTTCTTCAAAAGAATACTGCTCCAAAACGCTCTGTAACATTACATGAGAGTTACGCATGAAATGAAGGAAATAATTTTGGTTTCTAAAATAACAACTAACAAATTACTATAAAAACAAAATAAAAACAGCTATCTAAATAACCAGAAAACTACGACTTTGATAAACTTTAATGACTTTCATTTTGATTGGATCGCCCTCGGCAAAAAAAGCAATATGTCTCCGAAACGAAGCGATTGCGGATTTATGTTCATTGGAACTCTTTTGTTCACTTTGACGTCCTGAATATGTCTATTAATTTGATAACACTCTCTCTCTCTCTCTCTCTCTCTCTCTCTCTCTCTCTCTCTCTCTCTCTCTCTCTCTCTCTCTCTCTCTCTCTCTCTCTCTCTCTCTATATATATATATATATATATATATATATATATATATATATATTATATATATATATATATATATATATTAATATATATATATAATATATATATATATATATATATATATATATATATATATATATATATATATATATCAGTCAAGACAACAACATGACATTTAACACCGAGAATTTCAGCTCTTGAGATATGGTAGAAATGAGGAACTTAAACAGACTGCATATCATATTCCAGAGAGATAAAGAAATCAGAAAAGCACGAAAGCGGTCGACTTGGGGGTAATAATGACCGATGATGCCAAATTCGAGACACAAAATCAGATAGCGATAAACAAAGCAAAAAGAGTCGCGGGACAGGTACTAAGGAACGTTCAAAAGAAGGGACAAGACAGTAATGATTCTCCTGATGAGAACACTGATCATACCAAAACCTGAATACTGCTCAGTTTTGACGTCCCTATATAAAAAGGAAGAACTTAATAAACTAGAAGAAACGAGAGACATTTCACAGCCATGATTGATGGCTACAAAGAACTCAACTACTGGGAAAGACGACGTAAACTAAATCTTTACTCCCTGGAAAGAAGAAGAGGTACGCTTTAATCTACATATGGAAAATGATCGAAAAACTGGTACCAAACCTCAAACTAAACCCAATTACCACCCAAACAACGCTGGAAATAGGAAAGGCAGAATGTATAGTGTTCCCAAATTAAAGGCTCGACAAGGGACCTCTTCAACACTGAAGGAAAATAGCTTGGTTGTCAGGGGGCCAAGACTTTTTAATTAGCTTCCAAAGGACCTCAGAAACGTTACAGGAGTCAAAGTTAAGTCTTCAAAAGAAGACTAGATGCCTGGCTCAGGACGGTACAAGATGAGCCGGGTGTACCTGGCTGTGCGTGGAGAGCGCAAGAGAGCAACTCGCTCCTCCACCAAGCCAGGCCTATAGGCGGGGCCACCAGCTTGACTTTCGTATGAAGAGAAACCAACACACAGAATTTACACGAGGTTAACGACGTATATATGTATGTATGTATGTATGTATCCCTGCGGATAGGGGACTTAAAGAATTCTTCCCACGTGATCCCAACGTGTCATGAAAGGCGACTAAAAATAAGGGATGAGTGCGGGGGACTGGAAATCCCTCCCACCTGTATGCAACTTTTCACGAACAGGAACAGGAATAGCAGGGCTTTCCCGCAACGGCTCAGGTTGGGGTGTCTGAATGTGCGTGGGTGTGATCAGGATGATAAGAAGGGAGAGATTGGTGCTCTGTTTCGTAAGAGAGGCCTGGAGGTCCTGCCTGGCCTTGAGAGAAACAAAGCTGAAGGGTAAGAGTGTGGAGTGGTTTGGGAATGTTCGGGGATAAAGTCTGGGGTTGAGGAGAGGGCGAGGGCAAGGAAGGGGGTTCGCTTCTGATACGTGATGGGCTATGGGAATGTGTGAAGGAGTGTAAAGATGCGAGTTCAAGGCTGATGTGTGTTAGAATGAAAGTGGGCCAAGAGCGGTGGATGATTGTTAATGTGTATGGGGTCGTGGAGTGAGAAGAGCGATGAAATACGGAATGCATTCTGGGACGAATTGGGTGAGTGTTTGGGTAGTTTTGATGCGAAACACCGAGTTGACGTGCTAGGGAACTTGAATGCGAGAATAGGGGATGTGCCAATTGAGGGTATAGTTGGGGCGCATGGGGTGCCTGGTGTGAATGAAAGTGGGAAAAGGTTGGTTGAGTTATGCGCTGAAAAAGAATTGATGATTGGGAATACATGGTTTCGTTAAAGAGACGTACATAAGTACACGTGGGTGTGGTGGTGTCCGAGGTGATAGGGCACTAATGGATTATATGTTGATGACAAGATCTGCTAGAGAGATTGTCAGATGTATACAGTATATCCACTTTACACCTACATTGGCTTTTTCATTACATGTACTTTTTTATTTTTATTTTTTAGATTTAACTTCGTGTATATTTATTATTAGGCCTACTAATTTTATTATTACTCGTTTCATTACATATGCGGTACTTGCGTTATTTCTTTTTTCAGTCCTTAAGTAAATATTTTTTCAAATTGTCTAATAATTAATTAGTTGTATTGTTATTACCTTTATCAATATTGTACTTTTTTGTGATTTGACTCATACCAATACAATTTATTATTACCATATATATTGTATATATAGGGTGTTTCATAAAATGTGGGACGCATTTTCAGGATGGATTCAGGACCTGAAAACAATGAAAAATGTTTCGATAAATATATGTCCGAAATCGCTTTGTTTCCGAGTTACAGCCCGTTTTGTGTTCCAGCAATTCTTTCCGCAAACTGTTTACAAACACTTCTTGCCGACAATGTTTGTGAGTGTGTACGAGACTTATTTCATGTATGGCCTTGCCGATTGTAATGTTTCGTACACTCTATGACATGTTTCAATATCGTTGAGTGTAAAGCCATCAGTCAGTCCGAGGTGCATCGCGGTGTTTCACTGTTCGTATGCGTAACTTCTTACCGTGAATAAGTGCAGTCCAGTGAAAAAAAAACCTTAAAAGTTTTTGTGCTATTCAGTGATAGTGTGCATTTGAAATGAGAAGAGGCTTATTCAAATTTTAAGGGAAAAACAGCTTTACCCATATCACATTCAGAGAGTACAAGGCCTCACTGAAGCTGATTTCCCACCACGAGAGGCTTTTTGTACTTGGTTCCTTCAACAGCGTGCTCGCGATCCTTTTTTTTTTTTATCCTCCGTGTTCTTTTCTGATGAAGCTGCCTTCACAAGAAATGGCGTGATCAATATTCACAACACTCATCACTGGGCCGAAGAGAATCCGCATGCCATCATCCAGTCAAGGCACCAACAACAATTTAGGATCAATGTATGGGCAGGACTTATTGCCGACAACTTAATCGGTCCTTTTGTTTTGCCTGGAAGATTAACAGGAGAATCCTATTCCAACTTTTTAAGGAATGATGTACTAGTAATTTACTAGATGAAGTTCCTCTTGGCGTCCGACGTCGTATGTGGTTTATGTATGACGGCGCTCCGCCTCATTTTAGTCGAGTAGCCAGAGACTATTTGGATGACCATTTCCCTGATAAATGGATAGGCCGTGGAGGACCCATTGCGTGGCCTGCTCGCTCCCCGGACCTGAATCCACTCGATTTTTAACTGTGAGGTCATCTGAAATCCATCGTTTACGTGACAGTCGTGACACCCATTGACAACGTTGACATGCTTCGCCAACAAGGATGCCAGAAAATCCGAGCAATACCTGGAATGTTTAAACGCGACAGGTAGTCTATGACGAGGCGTGTTCAGGCGTGTATTCAAGCGCAAGGCGGATACTAGTGACATTGGGTCTGGGTAGTAGTTGGATGGGAGACCGTCCTCTGCGCCCAGATTACAGTATGTAGCGACCAAAGCTGTAGGTCCCCTCCGTCATATGACCTTAGATGTTGCGAAGGAGGTTAAACAACCCCAATTAAAAAAAAATATATATATATATATATGATGAATAAAACCACGAAGGAAAGGAAACACAGAATGGTGCTCAAGCGCTGAGGATGTCATTAGACGAAAGCGCTTGAGCACCATTCTGTGTTTCCTTTCCTTCGTGGTTTTATTCATCATAAATATTTTTCACGTGTTACTTTCGTGAAATAATTTTCATATATATATATATATATATATATATATATATATATATATATATACAGGGCGTCCCAAAAAATGTATACACACTTTAACAGCTGATAGCTCAATTGATGTTTCTTTCTTTCCAAGTTAAACCCATTAGAATTAATAATGGCAGTCAGACTAAGCTTTGAACAAAGGAAATTCATTCTAAAATGCTACTGGAAGTGTGAAAACGCAGTTGAAGTGCAAAGACAGTTTAGGAGGGAGTTTCAAACAGATCCACCAACGCGACTTACCATCACTCGAATTAGAGATAAGTTTGAAGCCGATGGAACTGTTCAGAATGTCCACAAGAAGCGTTCCGGAAGACCACGGACATCGACAAGCCCCACAAAGCAAGAAAGAGTACTGGAAACGTATCACCAAAGTCCAAGAAAATCTGTGCGGCAAGCGAGTCGTGAGGTAGGAATTTCAGAATCGTCTGTCCAACGCATTTTGAAGCGCTGTCAATGGAAAAGTTACATTCCAAGATTAGTCCATGCTATTAATGAAGATGATCCGGACCGAAGAGTGGAGTATTGCGAGTGGTACTTGGCACGATGTGGATGTGGATTGGACGAAGGGTTTCGTAGAATACCCTCCGCGTTCACCAGACCTCACACCACTAGACTTTTTTTATGGGGATACTTAAAAGACAAAGTCTACGCTATAAAACCTGCAACAGTCGCTGAATTGAGAGCAGCCATTGAACGAGAATGCACACAAATACCAAACGAAATGTTTCGTGATGTTTGCGATTCCATTGCTTCGCGTTATCAGCAGTGCCTGGACCAGAACGGACGTCAGTTTGACAACAGGCGTTGACAAAACAATTAAATAATGTCTGTAGATTCTATTACATTTTGAAAATGAAATGTATTTTAATAACACTGCCTTTATAATTATTTAAAGTGTGTATACATTTTTTTGGGACGCCCTGTATATATATGCACTGTCTGTGTGTATCATATATATATATATATATATATATATGGGAATGAACTCAGAATGGTTCCCTGAGTCGAGTTCCTTGTTCCATGCACGGTCTGTGTGTATCATAAAAACTCAGGGAACCATTCTGAGTTCATTCCCATCATGAAACAGACATGTTATGTGCCTTGAAAAGTGGATGCTCAATTCTGCCAATTGAGGTTTAAGTTTTGGTTTTGGCTAAAAATATAATAGTTACTCCTTTTTCTTTGATTTATTCAATCCGACGTGAATGCAACGAGTCTTTTACTTATATTGAGGTTCTAAATGTAGTGGGGCTAGGCTACTTTAAACCCTAGATCCATGTCCCAAAGCTGGATCCTGTCTGCTTTGCAGATAGCTGGTGAGGGAAGCTATATTTATGGGACCTCTTTGCGAGAGACCCGTTGCCCACGTCGGGCTTGCATCATGAAAAAGAAAAAGAAAAACTATGGTATTTGTCATTTACCATTACTTATTCGGACTATAGTGGATTTAATTATCCCAGAAGAGTTCCTTGTTCCATGCACGGTTTGTGTGTATTATATATATATATATATATATATACACACAGACAGTGCATGGAACAAGGAACTCTTCTGGGATAATTAAATCCACTATAGTCCGAATAAGTAATGGTAAATGACAAACACCATAGTTTTCCTTTTTCATGATGCTAGCCCAACGTGGGCAACAGGTCACTCGCAAAGAGGTCCCATAAATATAGCTTCCCTCACCAGCTACCTGCAAAGCAGACAGGATCCAGCTTTGGGACATGGATCTAGGGTTTAAAGCACCTAGCCATGCTACATTTAGAACCTCAATATAAGCAAAAGACTCGCTGCCTTCACGTCAGATTGAATGCATCAAAGAAAAAGAAAAAGGGGTAACTATTATATTTTTAGCCAAAAACCAAAACTTAAACCTCAACTGGCAGAATAGCGTCCACTTTTCAAGGCACATAACATGTCCGTTTCAAGATGGGAATGAACTCAGAATGGTCCCCTGAGTTTTTTATGATACACACAGACAGTGCATGGAACAAGGAACTCTTCTGGGATAATTAAATCCACTATAGTCCGAATAAGTAATGGTAAATGACAAATACCATAGTTTTTCTTTTTCATGATGCTAGCCCGACGTGGACGCTCAATTCTGCCAGTTGAGGTTTAAGTTTTGGTTTTTGGCTAAAAATATAATAGTTACCCCCTTTTTCTTTTTCTTTGATGCATTCAATCTGACGTGAAGGCAGCGAGTCTTTTGCTTATATTGAGGTTCTAAATGTAGCATGGCTAGGTGCTTTAAACCCTAGATCCATGTCCCAAAGCTGGATCCTGTCTGCTTTGTAGATAGCTGGTGAGGGAAACTATATTTATGGGACCTCTTTGCGAGTGACCTGTTGCCCACGTCGGGCTAGCATCATGAAAAAGAAAAACTATGGTATTTGTCATCAGAGCTGGGCAATAAATACATTGAATGTATTTAAATACTAAATACTAAATACATGGGAGAAATGTATTTAAATACTAAATACTAAATACATTTTACGAATGTATTTATATACTAAATACAAAATACATCAATTGTATTTAAATACATTTGTAAATACATTTTAAATACATACAATTTTTAACATATGCATTCACTAATTCACTAAGCCATGACACGCACACGATAAAGAAATCAACCGCTTTCGACTAAGAGTGGCACACAACTGATTGAACTGACACGTTGAAACATGAACCATGCTGTACTACACTGTCGACGCGTCGTACTGTGCTAGTACAGAACGTGTATTAAACCAGTAAAAGTATTTACATTTTTATATTTTGAGTATTTAAATACATTGTATTTAAATACTCATTAAAGTATTTAAATACTATATTTAAATACATGAAAAACAATGTATTTATAAATACAGTTCTAAATACACAAATGTATTTAAATACGTATTTAAATACAAATGTATTTAAATACTGCCCAGCTCTGTTTGTCATTTACCATTACTTATTCGGACTATAGTGGGTTTAATTATCCCAGAAGAGTTCCTTGTTCCATGCACTGTCTGTGTGTATCATAAAAAACTCAGGGGACCATTCTGAGTTCATTCCCATATATATATATATATATATATATGCACTGTATTTGTGTATTATATATATATGTATATATATATATAGTGTCCGAAAAATCCTGTTCACGTTTTTGATCGAGAACCAGATGACCTGAATTTGTCGATTAGCCTTATAAAAGTCGAGCCAGCTGCAGCTGGAGCATTTAAGAATTTAAGCAACAGAGCCTCCTTTGCATCCGCATAGCTTCCAGTTCTGAAGTAATATTCGATGATTCTAATCCTTTCTTGTATACTGTACCAGTACCATTGTTATTGTTGAGTAAAGTAGCATAACTTAACAAACGCACAAGTAAGCAGTATGAGACCGAGACGCGCTAGTAAACCGTTGGAGAGCTTAACATAGGTTGAAATAATTGCTGTTTAAGAGTTAAAAAACAAGTAGAGTTAAAAAACAAGTTTAAACCAGTTCAAATCGAATTTGTCTTTTCACTTGCGTTACATTATACACACCCTGTATGAAAGGTAGTTTATTTAAATCGCATGAATAGTATTTTCGCAAATTCAACTTGAACAATAATTGTTAAAAAATAAAGTTGGCAAGAAGGGTAATTACTAATTAGACAAGGAGAGTAATCAGAAACTTAGCTGAACATTAAAGAATTTTACGATGAAGAAGAAAAATTGAATACAACATTAACATAGCGAGTGTTCAGTGTGTTCTCCATCATTATCAATGAACAATGACCAATTGTTGCCTTGTGCGTCAACAGGAACGTTTAGTTGACAAAGTTTACAGACAAAATATTCAGATGGCAATCAGCTTCGAAAGTGCATTTTGACAGCATAGAATTTTGTCAAACTCTCACTTGATATATCAGATGCAAGAGTTTCACGAAAAAAAACTTACGTGACGTGTTGAAAAATTCAAGTCGATTTGGCAGTATTGCTTCAAGCCAAGCCAGGCAACAGGGCCTAATATTATTTTTAGACTGCAAAATCTGCAAAATTCTCGCCCGACGCTCCTATTTTTTGTTAAAATTCTTGCTTTCCAAATTGTGTCTCCTGCAAAATAAAAAATTCTTGCATATGATATTTCAAAGTCTCGCGCAAACATACTTTAGTATTTTTTAGTGTGAAAAAGTAGGTAGGAAACAGTAGGCTAAATGTCTGTACACGGTACATTCTCTTCTACAGTAGTGTCATTTTAAGGCGAACTAAAACAAAATTAAGCAACCTTTATAAGATGGGTGCAGCTGATATTTCATTTTAATTTAGGTATTATTAATTTCCTATATATTTACAAAAAAGACAAAAAATTTAAGAGTTCCAACTTCATTTTTAAATTAAATAGGTTAAATGATTTTCAATTAAAATACTTCTATTCAAAGAAAATTATGCTTAATCGTAATGGCTTAATGACACAAATTTCACCATGAAATTAAATAGGCTTAAATGATAAGTAATTCTACTGAATTAACAAATACGCCCATTGTAAAAATAAATTTATACCTACGCTAGGTATAGAAACTAGGCCTATTATTAAAATCTTGTGGTAATTATGCAGTAAAATACGTGACCTAAGATTCTAGTCAACTCTACACCTTTCTAGTGTATTTAGTGTGTTATTCAAATCTGAATAAAAATTGCCAAAATTACCAAAACCTAACCTAATCTATAACTCTTTCAGTGTAATTTAGTGTTTCGTTCAAATCTGACCTTCATCTCCTGCGCAAAATTGCCAAAACCTTACCAAGCCTAACCTAACCTAATCAATAATTTTCCAGTGTAATTTGGTGTGTTTTGTTCAAAACTGACCTTCATTTCTTGTGCAAAATTGTCAAAACCTAACCCAACGTAAATTAAGTTTGCACAAGAAATGAAAGTCAGCTTTAACAAAACACACTAAATTACACTAGAAAAGTATAGATTTGACTAGTATCTTGGGGATCATGTATTTACTGCATATAGTATTAAACTATTAACCAGTCTTGCCTTTGGGAAGGCATTGTTACCTATAGGTCAGTATACATATATTTTGTATTTTAGTTTTTATATTTTTTATAGTTATTGTGATGATAATTAGTTAATTAGGCTATACTAATAAAGTAATGACACTATGTGACTAGATTGTATGGAAAAACTGTTTTTCACAACTTTGGGCTGATTTGGATGAACAAATTTTTCAGGCTGCCACAATTAGTTGACCGAGGCGATCAGTGGTTCCCAACGTGGCCGCCACCAGTGGGCGTTTGAGAATCTTAGGGGGGGGGGGCGCTAGAAAACTGTAAAATTGTTACCTTCTATTAATAAATCACTTATCCTGTTATATTATTATCTTTATGAGGGGGCACTAACAAATACTGATGGACATAAGGTGTTGGCCTAAAAAAGGTTGGAAACCACTGGCCTAGATCCTAAGTTTCCTTTCTCAATAGCTCCAGGGATCTATTCACTGGAATCCCAGTTTTTGGCCTGATTAGCCCAACTTAGGCCCCTATTAGCTCATCCTATCCAAGAGATTGCCTAGGCCTTAAAATTCTAAAATGAGTTGAAGAATAAGTATTTAATTAAGATACCTTTTTGACTGATTGTATGATTTATATATAAAAGAAAAGCGGTTAGGCTAAGGCAGTGTTGAACTTAGGCTTACAACACTAGGGAAATTTCCATAATAATGGGGGAAGGGAGGATATATATATATATATATATATATATATATATATATATGAAAATTATTTCACGAAAGTAACACGTGAAAAATATTTATGATGAATAAAACCACGAAGGAAAGGAAACACAAAATGGTGCTCAAGCGCTTTCGTCTAATGACATCCTCAGGAACACTGAAGTACATGAACGGGTTACAGCCTATATATAGGTTACAGAAAAAAAAAATAAAATACATACATAACATATATATTATATATACATACATACTACACACACACACACACACACACACACACACACACACACACACACATATATATATATATATATATATATATATATATATATATGCAATAAATTAAAAATTGAAGGATTATAATTATCAGAGAGGCATACAGATTTGTAAGGAAAAATATCGATTTTTAGCACAAGATCAAATGAATTATAAAAATACAAATTTTACACTGGAAATCTGCCCGGGTTTTAACACTCTCCCTTTTTATGGTCAAGTTTCGATATATATATAAAAATAAAATTAAAATTAAAAGTTAATAAAGTAGCATACAAGTTTACCAAAGATTTAGCGTTCTACCCTTCTTATCTAAATCTGTTTTGAAGGAATTCAAAACAACAGGATCGAGTTGAAAAAGACCTTTGCTTATGTTGAAGTTATTTGAAAGTTGGATAACGGCAGACTCAAGAATATTTCTATTAACAGTGTTGCTAGAGTGGAATAAAACTGAAGCATTATTCCAATCAATACAGTGGGATAACTCTGACAAATGGACAAAAAGGGCACTGGACAACTGTCCTGTTCTAACGGAATATTGATGCTGTTTTATACGTGTGTGCAAATCCTTTCCCGTCTGACCTATGTAAAAGGAATCACATTGTTTACAACCAATTTTATAGATAATGCCTGAATTATTGGTAGGGCTATTTTTTACTATGATATTTTTCACAATATTGTTATATGAAAATACTACATTAATATCCAAAAGTTTAAGTACATTAGCAATGCCTAAAAAGCCCGGGAAAAATGGAAGTACTAAAATATTTTTTGACAAAGTACGAGTGTTATTATTGACACGATAGAAAGTTCGTTTTGCCTTGTTGAGACAAGATTCCATAAACGCAGATGGATAACACAGATCACTTCCAATACCGTTGATTTTTTCCAATTCGGCATCGATGTATTCCGGACTGGCGATCCTAAGGGCGCGGAGAAACATTGATGAAAAAATGGCCTTCTTAGTGGGGGTGTCATGTCCCGAGTAAAAGTGTACGTAGGACAAATTGTTTGTTGTTTTCCGATAGATACTAAACTTAAAACCTGGGCTTTCCCTATGTACACGCACATCCAAAAATGGGATTGAATTGTCTTGTTCCACTTCTAAAGTAAACTTAATGGAGGGGACTTGATCATTTAACTGAAGGAGGAAGTTATCCAGGTCACGATTCATGGGCCAGATACACAAAATATCGTCGACGTACCGCAACCAAGGGATGCCAACCCCCAGGATTCTCGGAATGTAAGTAATTTCGAAAAACTCCATATAAATATTGGAGAGGAGGGGCGATATATATATATATATATATATATATATATATATATATATATATATGTGTGTGTGCGTGCGTGCTCTTTTTACCTTCGTAACATTGGTTTTGCTTCCGTCTGAATTGTTCATTTTGACGAAGGTCAGTCTTGTTGCCTCACCTTAAACCTACAGCTTAACGTGAAATCCGAACCACGACCTATCACGGGTGGTCAGAAATTACAAAGTCATCGACCGGACTCAATCTCACAACCACCCGATCAGCAGCCCGGGACGATTATTAGTAGGCTGACCATACGTACCGTTTTGAACGGGACAGTACTACGTCTACCTAAATTTTTGTATGGGTTCTGTCACTGAAGAATAATTGTAAGCTCAATATGTTTATGTACTTACTTTTTCATGAATACAGAATATTACATAACCCCGTCCCTTTTTTGCCATCCCAATGTCCCGTTTTTGTCTCAAGGAAATATGGTCAGCCTAAATTTATTAGGAATTAGGACAATTAATTTTGCGATAAAGAAAACTTGCGGAAGAATATGTATTCCGAGAAATAATATTTCCAATATCAATGGGTATCATCCCACTCGATTGTTATTCCCATTTTATCCCCATTTAATTCCGTGCCCAAAAGTGGAAAAGCTGAGAGTGAGAATTTCAAATGAGGTATTTTGAAATCGGTCTATTCCCACTTCATGTTATTCTCATTCACTATTTCACGGCTTTCCCACTTTGGTCCAGCTTAGGTTACGATAGGTTAGGGTTGGTTAGGCTCATGTTTCGATAGGAAATATTAGACATTCCCATTTGACACCCTTACCGCAAATGGGAATGGAATGACATTTTCTCAAATCAAGAAACTCTTTTGCGAAAAATGCTCTGTATGAATTGGTCCACAATTAACCCACCCCTTATATCTCCAGTCTAACTATAGAGTAGATCAAGTCTAGCCTAGAGGGGTCAGCCTAGAGATTCCGGAAATGGTCCAGAGCGGGCAGATAAATTGAGGTCCACAGTAGGATTCCTCACAAGATTAGGTTAGGGCAATCTACCTTCACCTTTGTTAAGCTATGAGTTGATGCTGGGTCTTAGGCCACAATGTAGGCCTAACTTGTCTGACCCAGCTTAATTTAATGTTATTAACTTACTGGTGTAAAAACTCAATTAGTCACTTACTTTTAGTTATTGGAGTCTCTCCCTTCTCCGGTTGTGTTATTGTCGAGAGCGTACTTTGCTGGTACGTCCTCTCGCCCCGTTCTTCGTTTTCCTTCCTTCTCTGTTCTCCTCTTCGCGGGGCTTCTTGCACCAGCGTTGTCCTGGTTTATTCCTCGGTTGGTTGAGCGGTAATGTATCTCCATTACCGAGCACGCTCCTCCCACACAGTATATAAATACTAGTGTGGAGAATAACTCTGGTGAGCAACCAATTGGTTTCTTCCACCAGTTATTGACATAAAAGGAATTTAATAATTGTTAGATTAACTACCTACCTACTCAGTGAACCATTTTCGTTACCTCCCAACTACCCACTCATCAGTTTTCCATATACTGGGGGCCCCGGGAGATAAAAATTTTGGTGTCATTGTCACCAATTTTTGTCTGAGTGTAGACTAGCTAACTATTTAACTGTAAATGCCTGTTAATCTGATTAACAGTGCCTATCCTCACCTTCTCATGGAGAAGGTGTAGCATTTAATTAGAAGAGAAAATATACATCCATAGGATGAAACTGTCTATGGTCTTTACCATAAGAAAAGAAAAAATGAAAGTTAGAAGATAAAATTACAATTCCCCAGCATCTATTTTTTGTTGTAAAAATAGTCGCGCCTTTAATGCTGTTTGTCGCTGAGGTCTTGTGTCTGTCAATGTTGTAGTAGGATGCGTTACCACTCCTACTGTCAAAGGAATAGTTACTGGAAGTTCAGTGTCTCCAGTTGTTACTGTCAGTGGAGAAGGTTCTCCAAAGTCCATTGTTTTGGGTCCAGACTCTAAAGGGTACAAAGAGAAATGTCTCTTGTTGTGTCACCCGTTGAAGTCCTTAATTTGACCACTCTTGTTACCCCTCTGCCCCTGGTCTGAGTTCTGAAACTCTAGCCAGAGGCCAGTTTTGTCTTGGAGTACTGTCATGTATGAGAACAAGGTCCCCTACCTTAATTGTGTCAGACCAATCCTTCTTAGTCATTTGTTTATGTCTCTCCCTTAGACCCATCAAGTACTCAGTTTTCCACTGTTTAATGAAATGAACTTTAACTCTAGTTAAATGTTGTAACTTAGTCTGGAGCTCATCATGTCGTTGAGTCCAGTTTGGGTCTTCTGAAGAGTCTATATTGTAGTCCGGCAGGAGACTAACTTGTTCTCCCCTAATCAAATGATTTGGAGTTAATGGTTCTGGGTCATTAATGTTGTCACTCACATAAGTGAGTGGTCTATTGTTAATGATGTTCTCAATCTCAGCCAGGAGAGTGAGTAACCCAAATAAGTGTATCTGTTTTTTGCCAATTGCTTTCTTCAAGCAATTCTTTACTGTTTGTATATTCCTCTCCCAGATAGAACCATACCAAGGAGAGGCAACCGGAATATACTTCTACTTTATGTTTGTATTTTGTATATATAATTGTGTGATTTCATTGCTTAACAAGTCGTGGATGACTTGTTCACCAGCTTTGAAATATGTAGCATTGTCAGTCCAAACTGTCTTTGGTACTGAATGTCGTGCACAGAATCTCTTAAAGACAGCAACAAAAGATTCTGCTGTAAGGTCCTCCACAACATCCAAATAAACAGCTCGTGAGGCAGCACATGTAAACAGTACAATGTACATTTTTTGTTCAGTGTCACCCACCCCTACAGTCAATGCTCCTGTATAGTCAATGCCTACAGTCTCAAAGGGTCTGTTGAGAGTAACTCTCTCCTCTGGCAAAGCAGGAGGATTTGGTTTCCTATAGGGCCTAGCATGAATACGCCTACATGTGACACACTCACTCAGGACTGTTTTAACAGTGATCCTTCCCTTGGGTATCCAATAAGTTTTTCTTAATGTAGTTAGTGTCTGTGGTACCCCCATATGATTACATCATTGTGTGTTTTTCTGATGATTAATGTTGTCAAATAGCTAAATCTAGGTAAAAGGATTGGATTTTTGCTTTTGTATGACAGTTTTGATTTGTCTAATCTCCCTTTACACCTTAGAAGGCCTTCCTCATCTCTGAACAAGTTTAGATCCACAACTACTGATGGTACAGGTTCTTTTGTTTGTTTCCCATTAGTTAAGAATTCTAACTCTTTATTGTACTCTTTTTGTTGGGCTTGGCCTATCCAGTATTGGGTTGCAACTTCTGTATAATTATGATTGTTTTTATTTAGCTGTTTGTTAATTGTAGCTAAACGGTTGTGAGCAAACCTCAAACAGTAGGCTGTCACCCTGACAAGTTTGTTGAAATCAGAATACTTTTCATAATTAGTGATTGGTTCAACCTTTTCATTTGAAAAGATTAAATTTAATGTCAAGTTAACTTTGTTCCACAGCCATTGGTCTGTATTACAGAGCCACTTAGGTCCCATAAACCAAGTTTTGTTTGACTTCAACACTTGTAGGATAACCTCTGGTCAGAAAGTCTGCTGGATTTTGTTTAGTTGGAACATAGTGAAAGTTTACTTGTAGCTTTCATTAGCGTCAGCTATTTCTTTTAGCCTATTTCTTACAAAGATATTCTTACTATTAATGCTATCATTCCGTATCCAGGCAAGACAAATCTGACTGTTAAGCCAGATGTGGATCTGCGTTATAAACACATCATAGTAAGCATCCTTAAGCAATGAAATGGTTTTAATGGCTAATGTAGCAGCCAATAGTTCCAATTGAGGTATGGTTCGGGTAGGTTTGAGAGGTGCAACTTTCCCTTTTGCATAAATTAGATGACTTTCTGTAGGGCTTACAAGATACGCACAGCACCCATAAGCTTGTGTGCTTGCATCAGCAAACACATGAAGTCTCTGGGGCTTATCCCTAAACCCACAGCACCTTTGAATTTTAATGTTCTGCACTTTTGTTAAATCAGTAGCTAACTTCTTCCAAGATTTTTGATTTTCATTTGTTATTGGATCATCCCACCCAACATTTGTCCTCCAAATTTCTTGGAGGAGAATCTTTGATTTTATTGTTGAAGGCAGGATAGACCCATAGGATCAAAAATTTTGGAAGCCTCTGATAATATTTGTCTTTTAGTATTTGCTTCCTCATCAAGTTTAAAACCTTTAGTACAGATTGAATCATGACTGTTAGAAGTTGCATCCAAATACCAGTTCATACCTAAAGTTTTAACTCTGTCTAATGGCTCAGTAAGACCATTATTATCCTTTAAAATCTTTTTGTTTAAATCCTCATCATTTGAATCCACTCTCTAAGTTCAAAGTTACCTTGTTGCATAATGTTTTGAGAGTGTTCATAGACTTCAGATAATTCAGATTTTGTTGTCGTTGAGCCTATTAGATTGTCTACGTAAAAATGTTCCTTAAGGAAGTTCAATGTTAGAGAGTTATTAAACTGGTTTAAATGATGTCTAATTGTCAATGCTAATAGGCTAGGTGAGCAATTGGCTCCAAACACACAACATTAAATCTATAGGTTATGAACCCTTTATTCAAATCAAATGGATCCTTGAACCATAAGAACCTAAGTTGGTTCTTATCATATTCATTTTTAAGATTTATTCTCAAAAATGCCTTTGAAATGTCACTTTGTACAGCATATTTGTCTAACCTGAACCTCAGTAAGATCTTCACAAGGTCAGAAATGAGATTAGGACCCTCAATCAAGCAATCATTCAAACTGTGTTTATCACTGTCTTTGAGGCTACAGTTATATACTACTCTGAGTTTTGTTGTTAGGGCATCTTGTCGATAAACCCCCCTGTGGGTTAAATAATGACAACCATCTTTTTTAAAGGGGTTATTTGTTACTTCTTCAATGAAGCCTTTCTGTAGCTGTTCTTTGAAGACATTATTATATATTTTTACATTATTATCTTGTTTGAGTTTTTTCATTACTTTATATAAATGTCCTTTAGCTACTTTGAGATTGTGTCTTAAAGTTGGACAATTTATTTTCCAAGGTAACTCAATAAAATAACTATTGTCTTTGCACTGAATGGTGTCTTCAAATCTTTCTACCATTAACTGATCTTCTGAAGTTTGATTTGTGTCATGTATACCCACAGATTCTAGCAACCATAAAGTTTGAATTGCCTCATCCAAAGTTTCATTTGATAATGATGAATTAATGTTCTCAGTTGAGATAATATTATTCAAAGTGTTGCTATTCTTACAGGTGTTATGTAGGACTGAGTTGAGGCACATAGTATTTGTTGGTCATGAACTGTTTTGGTTTAGGTCTAGGTTGTATTCTGAGAGGTCACCCAAAGGGGCTATCCCTGATGGAGTCTGAATAGCTATACCATTACCTATCTCTACTATGCCCTTATGAATAAGATTAATATAATCTGCCCCTATTAGCATTTCAATGTTAGCTACTGTGTTGTTAGTGATATGTCTATCAGCTATTTTGTAGTGTTTTCCCAAATGATTTATGGTTTGTTCTAGTTTGGGTATAACCAGTTTGTTTTGTCCTACTTTAGAAATAATAACTGCTTCAATTTTCTTGAATTTACTTTCTAAATGTAGTTCCAGGTCAATTGTCTTATAGCTATTTTTGTCCGAGTTATCCTTAGCAAAGGATGCAATATTGAGGTTTTGTTCATTCGGGTTTGGTGTCAAACCCAATTTATTAACTACATTTTTTGAAACAAATGTTTGTTGAGAACAACAGTCTATAAGACATCTCACTGGAGTGGTACTACCCTCACTATTCACTAAGTCCAAAGTAATAGTTGGTAAAAGAATCTCAGTGTTTCTTGTTACATTGTTTGAACAAGCAGAATGTCCCATGAAAGTGGCATTTTCTTGATTACCTTTGTTTGGGGGAGGTATCTTTTGAGTTTGAGTACTATTGTTTGGACACTTTGGTGAATCACACATTGATGAGACATGTCGTAAACTTTTACAAAACTTACACTTGAATCTTAACCTAGATTTACAATCTTTCTTATAATGTCCCTGGCCAGTACACTTTTTACACAGGTTCAACTGTTCACATCTTTTAGCCCTTTGGTTAAAGTCTGAATATTTGTCACACCCAGTACTACTGTGTTCATTACTTGCACAAAATTTGCAATGTGGTGTGTAATTGAGGCAGCAGTTACATTAAAGTTCTGTAATGTAGGTGTTCGTGTATTATAGTTGGTCACATTTGATTCTCCAGTATCAAGTTTTGTCTGTTTGGCTGTAGCTAGTTGGTCTCTGGGAACAGTCTTTGGTTTATCCATAGTCTGGGTCTTATGTGTTGGAAAATCTCTCAATTTGTAATTAATTAGGATATTGGGGAAGTGTTTTCTTATTTGTTCTAAATTAGGATAATTTTCTCCCGTCTTTAGAATTAAAATATCTTTAACCCTCGAAGGAAGGCACCTAAGTACTATGCTTTGTATAAGCCAAGATGAAGTTTTAATATCTATCTCATTGCTAACCAGTTGTCCTATAATAGCTTCTAATTTTGTATAAAAAATTTCCATATCACTATGGTTATCTTTTATGGGTGCAAATTCAAAAATTTGTTGAGATAATTCATATACAATCAAATCTTTATTAATGTAATTACGTTTTAAAATATCAATAGCTACTTCATATGAATCCCCTACGGCTGGTAAATAGGCTATTAGGTTATAGGCTGGGCCTTTAAGGGAACTAGTTAAGTAACTAAACTTTTCAACAGTTGAAATATAAGGTTTATTACCTATTAAATTCTCAAATTTGTCAATGAAAGATGGGAATTGTACCGTGTCCCCTTCAATGTTGGTACTAGCAAAATGGGTAACTGAGCCCTCAATTCTTGTGACTCAGGATTTAGCATGCCACTTAAATTTTGTTGAAGGTTAGCCCTACTTTGATTAAAATCAGAATTAGGTTTTTTGGTGTTAAGTCAGTCAAACGAGACCGTAGTCTCCTTATTTGCTGTTCAATTGAGCTTACCTGATCATCATCATCAGCGTAAAGGTCTATCAATTGTTCTTCAGCCATTTCGGATTCAACTAACTCTGAAATACTCTCATTAATGGCTATTATTTCCTTCTTTTTAATTTCCAATTTAATAATTACACTCTCTAAATTTTCCTTACCTGGTTGTGTAATATTGTTAAAAGTGTTCACAGCCTTTGTAACAGCTCCCAACTTTGCCCCCCTTTTCTTTTTTAACTTTTTCAATTCCGCACTGTCCATGTCTAAGTCAAAATTGTTTAACTGGGGATCGTAATGAAATAGAGGACAAGAAGAAATTACCAGAGAAGAGAGAGCACAGACAAAACAGTCAAGTTTAAATTTGGTTTAATCCCCCCCAAGTACTTGTGTGTCACTCAGGTCTAAGCTTATAAGAAAATGAGACTCCTTAAATGTAAATGTTTCCTAGTTAGGCCCTAGGTTGTAGACCTAATTAGGCTTGATTAGCTTAGGCTTAGGCTTAGGCTAGACCATTTAGCCTAATTCTGCAATTTTTGTTAAGTAAGGTTAAGGTTTGTAAATTCCCCACACACGGACCACCAATGCGAAAAATGCTCTGTATGAATTGATCCACAATTAACCCACCCCTTATATCTCCAGTCTAACTATAGAGTAGATCAAGTCTAGCCTAGAGGGGTCAGCCTAGAGATTCCGGAAATGGTCCAGAGCGGGCAGATAAATTGAGGTCCACAGTAGGATTCCTCACAAGATTAGGTTAGGGCAATCTACCTTCACCTTTGTTAAGCTATGAGTTGATGCTGGGTCTTAGGCCACAATGTAGGCCTAACTTGTCTGACCCAGCTTAATTTAATGTTATTAACTTACTGGTGTAAAAACTCAATTAGTCACTTACTTTTAGTTATTGGAGTCTCTCCCTTCTCCGGTTGTGTTATTGTCGAGAGCGTACTTTGCTGGTACGTCCTCTCGCCCCGTTCTTCGTTTTCCTTCCTTCTCTGTTCTCCTCTTCGCGGGGCTTCATGCACCAGCGTTGTCCTGGTTTATTCCTCGGTTGGTTGAGCGGTAATGTATCTCCATTACCGAGCACGCTCCTCCCACACAGTATATAAATACTAGTGTGGAGAATAACTCTGGTGAGCAACCAATTGGTTTCTTCCACCCAGTTATTGACATAAAAGGAATTTAATAATTGTTAGATTAACTACCTACCTACTCAGTGAACCATTTTCGTTACCTCCCAACTACCCACTCATCAGTTTTCCATACTTTTATAAAGTATAAATTTTTCACTTTGTGCATTTTCATTTGCGGACCGCGAATGAGAATGCGAATGACAGTGAGTGGAAGTAATCTCTCAATGATAGTGAGGTAGTGAAGAAATTAACTGAAAGCCGAGGTGAAATCCATATTGGTGTAAATAGGCAGATCAAGTGTTCTGCAGTAGTTATTCTGCCAAGGGCTTGGATTAGCATGGATTTTATGAGTTGGATTTTAAGCTTAAATGATAAAGGGAAGGGAAGAAATTGAGTTCATAGATTTGTGAAATAATTTTAATGACAGAAAGAATCTTTACAGCAAGGGTGAAAATCTGAGAAGGAAGGGAACTGCTTTATATGGTAGACCTTTAGAAGACGAACTGGGTTCTTTGGGTTTTTAAAGATTAAATTATCAGAGGACATAAATTATCAGGGTATATCTAAAGTTAGCAGTGCTGTTGGTGTTTTAAAGTGAAATTATGACACAAATAGGGATATCAGCAATGAAGCCAAAAGTAGTGAAACAGTTGAAGTGTTTTTATACAAATGAACGGAGTCAGGAATAAGGAGCATGAACTATTCAGTTATATGATTAGTAAAACTCGGGTTATTATATGTATCAATTAG
This sequence comes from Bathynomus jamesi, assembly GCA_023014485.1. NCBI lineage: Eukaryota > Metazoa > Arthropoda > Malacostraca > Isopoda > Cirolanidae > Bathynomus > Bathynomus jamesi. Next base: position 398,246 of record JAJOZX010003319.1, on the reverse strand, counting down.
GCATGGATTAGTAAAGCAATATTCAGTGATACAAGAGCAGAGTATCAGTTAAATGGTTATCTTTATCAGAAAATGGATAGTCAGGAAGATGGTTGGCTTGGTCTTTATATTGAGAATGAATGAACTCAAGTGTGGAATGATAGTATTAAATCAGATGACAGGGTGAAATTAGTATGGATTGTTATCTGCATATCGAGTGAAGAGTACATTCAGATAGGAGCATTTTACAGATGTCCAAAGCAAACATAGAAATTGATGACGGTATGATTCAGGAAATAAAGAAAAGGCTGTAATGATAGGAAAATTGTTAGTGAACTTTCAGTAAGAGAGAGAGTCATCAGGAAATAGTGATCACTCTGTAATACGTTTAATCTGGAATTAAATAGGGATCTAGTCAACAATGGTAATTTAGTTCCTTGTGTCACAAAAGGTGACTACTAAATACAGTACAGGACTTGTTAGGGTCAATAACGTAGGATAATGAATTTACCAATAAAAATGCCATTGAGATGTGGTCTACACTCAAAGAAGTTTTGGAGGATATACAACATAGATGCATTCCTTTCAGAACTATTAGGAATAACAAGATTTGGAAACCTTTGTGATGGAATAAGGAAATAGCTAAAATTATTAAAAATAAGAAAAGAACATTCAGGCAGTTTAGAAGCGGTAATAGCCAACTGCGTTTAGATAATTAGACAGTTAAGAAATAAGTTAAATAGTTTGGTTAGGAAGAGCAAAAGGCATAGTGAAATCCAGCTAAAAATAGTAATAAAGATCCAAAGAAATTTTAAATTTTTAAAAAATATAACAATAATAACAATAACAACAATAACAATAACAGGATAGGTTTGGCTCAACAGAACATGGTGTTAGGATATTTGAAAGTGATCAAGATATTATTGGTATTTTTACTGATTACTTTAGCTCTGTTTTTACTGAAGAAAGCTCGAATAACTTTGATTTTGATTCTTTAGATTTTCTAAACTCTGGTATTTTTGGCAAAATTCTTAAAAGGAAGGATGATGTTAGGCAAGTAATTAACGCAGTGAAACCAAATAAAGCTGCTGGTCCTGATAATATTTGTGCTAGGAGTCTTAGGGAAGAGAAGATAGCATAGCTGAGGCACTAACTATTTTGTTTGATCTATTAAATATAACAGAGATACTTGAGGATTGAAAAAAAAACCTAAATGAAATACCAATTTACGAAAAGGGTATTGAAAAGGAAATAGGAAAATGTAGACCTGATGCTTTCACATCATTGGTAGGGAAGATACTAGAAAGAATTGTACACAATTCAAGAGCATTTGAATAATTTTAATCTTTTTTCAAGTTCCCAGCACGGATTTAGTTCAGGAATGTCTTGTTTTTCTAATTTCATAGACTTTTTAGAGTGTGTAACTGATCAGTTAGATAATGGACATAATGTAGATGTTTTTATTTGGATTCTAGTAAGCTATTTGACAAGGTTCCACATAGGAGACTTCCGCGTATATTAAAAACTTATGAAATATCAGGGTCAGTCATAAAGTGGGTAGGAGAATGGTTACTTAGACAGAGAACAGGAAGTAATTTTAAATGGTTATGAATCAGTGTGGCAGAAAGTGAAAAGTAGGATAGTAAATGGCAGATGGAATTCAGTGTTGAAAAAATGCAGAGTCTTCCATTTTGGCAGAAATAATGAAAACTTTAGTTATGAGATACAGGCAGGGGCGTCATTTCAAATTGGCTTGGGGGGTCGAAGAAGGCAGTGAGAGGACCCTCACATGTCAAAATTTATTAAGTGCTACTCACAATGTACTTTATAATCAAATTAATATAAACAAGAATGATTAAATGGTCTCGGCTAGACTGATCATTTAGAGTTAACTATCAAATTATTAAGTTAAGCAATAAATCATGAAATTTATATCACCTAATGTAGTAGAGGATATCTTTTAGACTTCATTTTTGCAAAATCATCAACCAAAACATCAAAATTAAAGTTTTTGACCACTTCTTTTTCAGAGGCCATCAGAAGCAAGTCATTCAGTCGATCATCTCTCATCGTAGTTCGTAAATAGTGTTTCACCAAACTCAATACAGAAAACAATCGCTTATTACTCGCAGTGGTTTTTTTTAAGAAACTATCATTTGGAGGGCCTTGGACGCCTCCCTGGTGAGCTTGGGAGGCGACTGCCCCTCACGCCCCCCTGGTGAGCTTGGGGGGCGACCGCCCCTCACGCCCCCCCCCCTAAATGACGCCTCTGGATGCAGGTAAAATGGTTAGAGGAAGTTAGGTAGGAAAAAAGCTCTTGACATTATACAGTTAGTAGTTAGTAGTGATCTAAAGTTTTCTAAGTAGTGCTTAGAGGCTTCGCATAAAGCAAATAAAATGATAGGTATTATTAAGAGGAATATTAACTACAAAAGTGAGGAAGCCATTGTAGATTTGAGGAGGAGACTATGGACGCCAGTCGACCAGGGAAGTACTCCGGGGTGGACGTTTTAGGCAGGAGACAAGGGGTGCTGGAACTCCCGTTTCTCTTATCCCTGTCCCCTTTAGCTGATCTTTTTCCGTGTCTCATCTACCCTATGAGCAGTCCAGCATGCTCTCAAACACATACTTCTCTCTCTATTCCTTACTACACATAAATGCATCTTACACACTACACAATTTTTTCAAAATTTATAAAAAATGGCATTGTTGAGCCTTGGAGACCTTGTTTTTTGGCTCTTTCCTTTTTCTATGAAGGGATCACTTTTGCGGGCGCTCGCCCTTGGCCCCCTCCTTCGTATATAAAACAAAAAGATTGTATTATTCTTACATTAAGCCTCACTTACAATACTGCATTCAATCTTGGTACCTCACCACAGGTTCGATGTAGATATATTTGAAGGTGTGCAACTAGGACAACCAAACTTATCCCTGGCTTTAGAAGGTTGGAATGCATTGAAAGATTAATGGAAGTAGGCATGTTTAGTTTTGGGAGACATTGTTTGGGGTGGGGGGAGATATGATACAGATGTTCAAAATATTTTCAGGTTTGGACAATTTAGACGTAAATAACTTTTTTTATGAGTCTGACGGAAGAAATTGAGGGTATAATAAGAAAATTAGAAACCAGACTTGTTGACTGGATCTAGAAAAATACGTTTTTGGTCTTAGACTAGTAGACTTCCGGAATGACTTGCCATATGATGTGATAAATTGTAACTCCTTAATTTGTTTTAAGAAAACAACTGAACACTTTCATGAATGAAAGAGACAGTTTGTACATTGTGTAAATATATTTTAACTCAAATAATGTAGGCTACTTCGTTAGCTTTGTAATTACATGAAGGAAAATTAGCTGACTTGAAATTAATAGTTTGCAAAATTTTATCATAAGGTATAGCTTTAGATCTTTTATCTGACTTGGATAACTTGATAGGTCTGAGTGGCTTCATATTTTCCAACTGTACTGTAATGTAATGTAATTTAAAATGTAATGTCAACATTTAATAAAGAAATTAAATCTATTAAAATGCCATTCTATCGCAATACGTCCTTTGTAATTGAAGAAGCATTTAAAAAATTGTTCACATTTTATCCTCAAATTAATTGTAGAGTTCTTTTTGTAGATGACAAATCAGTTGGTTCTTATTTTAGGCATGAACACTTGTTAACAGAGGCAGAGGATAGGATCTTGGTTGGTTGGTTGTTCACTTTTTCATCCTTCGTCCAACTGAGGGCACTGAGACAGACATAAACTCTTCTGTTGTCTATTTGTGTTACTGCTGTGAAGCAAATTTTCTTGGTTCAACTATCCGCCAATTTTGTACAAGGGAATAAATATGAACATATGAGAGTCAGCAATAAAACCAACCAACCACCGGCAAAATAATCTTATCAGGCTTTCGTCACCACTCCGCCACAAAAGGTCACCCCTTCTTAGTGATCTCTGTTAGGAGAAGTAGTTAAACAAAAGAACCAACCAACCAAAAGTTACGCTATTTTTACTCTTCAGTTACTGCTCAAATCTCAAACAGTGAAGGTGACAGATTTTTGGATTCAGTGTTTATAAGAACTTTTCATCTCTGAACCAATACTCACCCGCTACATCATCAAACATAGTAAGACGATGGGATCACCTGAAGATCAGGGCCCCCAGCCTTCTTTAGTTAGCCTTATAAGACTAACTAACGAAAATATCATGACCTAACCTAACCAATCGTTAGGTCAACTATACGCCCTTGACGATTGGTTAGGTTAGGTCGTGATATTTTCGTTAGTTAGCCTTATAAGGCTAACTAACGAAGGCTGTGGGCCCTGATCTTCAGGTGATCCAGAGAGTGTTTTCGTACAATCAAAGACTGTTTTTCCATATAGTTAAAAGTCGTGAAATTTATTTTTAAGTTCAAATATTTTATGGTTTAATTTTATTCTTTCACTTTAATTTAAATCTGAGATTGTGAAACTGACGTCTCCACATTATTTAGGTTTACTGAAAATGGAAGTTGTACTCGTACTTTCGAACAGCTGAAATGTTTTGTTCAGGGTTGATCTCGCGTTTCATTGTTAAAAACAACATATCCGCGCTGCACCTACATTTTGAAAACAGGTATGGTTATTTTATTATATTGTAGGATATGTCATTTTTGTAGACTCGACCTCACTCGTAGAGTTCCTTACACAGGCCGGTCAATGGTTGCCTATAAATTACTTATTATTGGATACTAAAACTTACTATTAACTTCACAACCGTATCAGCTGAACGAGAGAGCACTTTATTCGAACTTCTAAATTTTACGAAGTCGAAAACCACCACTCCAAATTCAATTAATTTACAGTCATTCAGAATAGTTCAAAGTAACGTATAGCGAAAGAATGAAAATACTCGTCGTCCAAAATGGTACAGAGTACTATTACTTTCATCATTAGTTCAAGGTGTAGGAGTAGTTATAATTGAAAGAAGTTCAAAGTGTATATATAATATATGGAGTACGAGAAAGAGGACTTTGAAATCAAAATGCGAACCCTATTTTCCAAAAATTATTTATTTCTTTTTCATAACAACTAAAATTTATTTACATTTTTTTAACAATCATGATTCGTAAGACTTTTAAACTTCATAAAGATTTAATCTCTTAAAGCATGAAATATTAAAAAATTTATAATTTATACAACTACATTATTTCAAATTTTATATTGAAAGGGTATATGATACACGTGTGTATATATGTATATATTCGTCACAGTTTAATTTAAATATTCATGGTGTAAGGATGGGCGTGTGTACATTGATGGATTTAAGTTACATAAAATGAGAATGAACAGATAGCTTGCTTACAATAAAAAAAAAGGAAACTGCATTTTGTACAAAATGTGAAACCGTGTAATTTCTCTACAGAACGTGGAAAAATAGGTGTTTATTTTTGCCGGTAGGGTTGCGGGTAGACCTACCTTTACGTTGGTAGGTCCAACAGTCGGGTAAATCTTTTACCCCGGCTAAGCGTATAGATATGCTCAGTTTGGCGTACGCTAGGTTAGGTTAATAGAGCTATATGCAGTATTTTAAATGTTTCCGTATATATATATATATATATATCGGGTGATTAAAAAAAAAAAAAAGATACTTAAAAATGTCTATTTTTTTAACTTAAGTAAAAACGTGAAATTTTTACTGTACTTTCTCTAGACATAGGGAATTACTTTTCTAGTGCAAAACATGGCTCTGTGTGATGTCCTTTCAGCTCATTAACTCTTTGTACACAACAAAATTTTGCAGTACTATGAATAGAGTATCTGTTGAAATCCGATCTTGTTCGATTGATGCTTACAATTCCTCTTATTTGTGTGGATTCTGTTTAAACACTCTTGTTGATGTTGGTGGCCATGATATTACTTTATCATAAACTGCGGAAAATCTGTTGGACAAGACTCTTCCATCGAAAGTATCGTGTTGAAGTATCGTGAGCTGAAAGGACATCGCACAGAACATGTTTTGCACTAAGGAACTAATTCCCCATGTGTAGAGAAGGTACAGTAAAAATTTCGTGCTTTTATTTTCTGTTAATAAAATAATACAAACGTTTTTAATACGTGACACTTAAAAATAATCCCCAGATATATATGTACATCATATAAATAAGAATTGTAATATTTCCAAGTGTAAATGAATAATTTGGGTCTTATGGACATTGTTACATTAAAAAGCAAATGTAACCTTGTGCATTGAAATAAAGTGAGAATATTTGATGGTACAAATATTCAAGAATGCGTTGAAATAAAGTAAGAATATTTGGCAATACACATATTCAAGAATAAGGAGCATACAGATTGAAGCTGAACCTCGAAAACAAATGGAGCCACAGTTACTTTAATTTTAAATTAGATAATTTAATTTATATACATATTTTGTTTTAATAAAACGAATGCCGTGTCTCTTATTATGCTTAAATAAGAATAATATTTTTGTACAACGCACGTGGTCATACCAAAATATTTGAGGTTCCAGTTCTCAGGCCTAACCTAATCACATAACTGTAACTTAAGTTACCAACCCAGTTATAATGAGGGGGCGTGGCTAACAAGCTAAATTCAGAAAAGATTATATATATATATATATATATATATAAATAAATGAAGGGGGGTACGAAAGTAATGCCTCTTATTTTATTTCTCACTAAATATAATTACAATGAAAATTTAGGGAATTATGCGTACATACGTGACATATATATATATATATATATATATATATATATATATATATATATATATATATATATATATATATCAGTGGCGTAGCTTGAGGGGGAGGCGGCTGAGGGGACGACTGCCACCCGTGAACGGAAAAATATCTGGCCCAGTCGGAAAGCTAGAACCTGTTGTAAAAAACATTTGGCAATAAAAGAGAGAGAGACAGAGAGATACATTTCCCTGTGGCCAATTTTAAATTCAGCTTCTCATAATAATACATTATATTAGAGCATGGCTAAGCCTGTGACGTAGTGGCTTGAAAAACATATATTAGTCACGAAAAAGGTGCCAAATTTGTCCAGTTGGGAAATTGTAACACATTTTTGCACCCCACCCCCTGAAAAAAGACCACGCTACGCCACTGATATATATATATATATGTGTGTGTGTGTGTAAACAAACTAAAAAATAAGAGGCATCACTTTCGTACCGACCCTCGTATATATGTGTGCACTTCATTTTTAAAAGCAATAATTTTAATTAATCGTAAATTTCCTAAATATTTCCTAAGCCTTCGTTTAAAAAAAAAAACCTTTCATATTCTTTTAACTTTCCAAGCGGTTATTTAAAATTACTGGTAATACAAGTTAATAATCCTATATAAATTGCAAGTTCGTTAGATATTATAAAATATTAATGTAATGACAGAAGTAATTTTTCAGATGTCTTAATAACATTAAAATAATCTCTATGTATACTTGTTAACTACATAAGTTAAATTAAATACACTAATATCCTAAAACAAATGTTATACTTGTTAAAATTAAAATAATAAACAAAACGAAATATGAAACCTGGGCTTTGAACTTAAGTGTTAATTTGCTGGGAATATTACTGGGTGAAGTCATTCGCTCGACAAGATTTTATTTCTACTTTAGATTAATGTATATATTCCAACGAAATGGCACAGTATTAGATTTAAAGGTAAAAATAGTTTCCTTTCTCTCATTGGTCAGTCTTTGGAAGAGACGAAACACGGTCCCTGATTGGATAGTTTATAATTAGGGGTGGAGTTAACGGAATTTAATCCAGTTCGGCTTGAATACACGCAAGGGAACGAAGTTTAGGCGGTGACTTCCGACAAACTTACCAACATCTTCACACTATTTAGTTATATACAACGGTTAGATTAAGCTACGTTAGGTTAACATAGGTTAAGTTTAGTTTATTTAGGTAAAGTTAAGTTCGTTTATTCGAGTGTCGACAGAATATTGACTAGTAAAACCTTGTATAGGCTAATACTTAAAAATACATCTCGAAATGACCAAAGAAATCAAAACAAGATTTTGTTTATGATAAATTTTAAGTGTAATGATATATTGCTTTTTAATAGCATCTATCATAATTTCATTACTTAATATATTATGCTATAAATATAAATTATTTCACTTATTATTATGAATGGGGTACCAAATAATGAATTAAGTGATTAGGCAATGTTTTTCTTTTTTTTGTCAAAGTACTTTTTGTTTAAAATGATTATACTAGATACGAATGGACTTTGATAATACAACGTTCTCAGTTTTACAAAAGATTCCTCCGTTTTTAGTGTTTCTTATATACTCAATTCGTTTATCCTTCGATTTTTAATATAATTTACGTCATACATTGACTTTTCAAATATTTACTCTAGAAAAATTCAGAAGATCCTACAGTATATTAAAACCAACGCTCATGGGTCAGCGGGTAACACCATTGTATTTATATTCAAACGAAATAGTATTCAATTAAGGTGTAAAAATATTATCCTCCTTCTGATTGGTCAGGTTTTGGAAGAAGTGAAACATGGTCCCTGATTGGAGAATTCATAACTGGTAGGAGGAGTTGACGGAATTTAATCCAATCTGGCTTGAATACGCGTCAGTGAGAGATGTACAAGCTCCGCCTCCGTAGGCGGACTTCTACAAATGTGACAAACATTTTCAGATACCATTCTGTTACTATTCTTTATATATATATATAAACAGTTTCCATTTAAGCAAAGACACTGTGGTTGGGAGTTCGAATCTCGAAGGTAGTGGTTAGTAATAATAATCCAAGAATTACCGCAGTGGGCCGCTTTTGTCTGCGCAGAGCGCTGTACCAGTTTTTGATCCTCCTAACTGATTATTACAGCATATTAAAGCTTATTATTATATTATTTTCCCCTTGAGTGTTGGCGAGAAATAGACAGACAAACTAATAGATATAAAGATAAATAGGCGGACACACACACACACACACACTAGCAATGAAACAAGTCAGACGGAGAAACAGAATAAATTATTTACAAAAATTAGTTACAAAATGGTATTAAAAATGATTTTTACAGAATTTTGGCCCTTTTGGATTTAAAACAATTTTTTTTAAGTATAAGTACAGTCCGTTCAAAAAAATCATCGTGAAATTCCAGTTTTTTTACAAATAAATATCAGTGAGGAACATGAAGCATTGCGTCAAGGTTTTTTCTGAGTGGACTGTACATCTGAATTTCGGCTTTTCAAGGACGTATGTCGTTCCACATCAGTTCAACATTATTAAAAGTATAATAATTGCGAAATCAACTAATATATATATATTTGGTAGTATGGTTTAAATACATTCTATGGGTCTATATTATGGGTTAAATATGCAGGATATCCCACAGGGCAAGTGTAGGATCAAACGAAACTGTACACTTGCTTATGGGACACCGTGTATATAGACTGCAAAACCTATTTATTACAAGTTATAATATATCCCAATACAATATTCTAAATAACACCGGGATGAAACTCTACTAGTAGACAAAACGCATATTTTCAAATCCAGTTACTAATATTAAATAAATAACAATAAAATAAATTATTTACACTAAAAATTATCATAATTTAACCCTTTCATACCGTATGGCAACATACACTAACGTGCATGGTATCTTCGCCCATATGAAATAGTAATTTTAGAGGCGATTTTGCATCAATTTTTTTTGGTGCTCTTCCAATATGTGCTCTACCGCGAAACTGTGATCTACCATATTCCAATACGTGCTCTACCGTGAAACTAGCCTTATAAGGCTAACTAACGAAAATATCATGACTTAACCTAACCAATCGTTAGGTCAACTATACGCCCTTGACGATTGGTTAGGTTAAGTCGTGATATTTTCATTAGTTAGCCTTATAAGGCTAACTAACGTACCTGCTGCTAATCCGAATAATCTAAGGTAGATCACGTATTGGAATGTAAATTTTAAGGTAGAGCACATATTGGAAGAGCACCTTTTTTTTTAACCTTTTATGTATACTTCAGGCATGAAAGGATTATGTTAATTAGTTTTGTATTATTCAAAAACCCGTTTGAAAGAATATCTCCAATATACACACGACGTAATAATAATACTGACAATAATGATAGATTAGAAAACGTAAGTCTTTGGTTTAAAAAATATATTTTCATAATGTTACTTTAACATTTTCCGAATTGATTCCAGTTAAGTTAAAATTTGGAAAATGTACAAATTTTGTCCAAAAATATTTCATTATTTATTCTGAGTAATTAATTATTATTATTATTTTTTTTTTTTTTTTTTTTTAACATTTGATAATTTGAAATATTTGCTACAGAAATTCTCTCTGCCTTAATATATTTTTCCATGCACTACAATGCCAATGCGTAAAGCAGCTAACCAATTATTATTATATATATATAACTTATCACAGAAAGTATAAAAATCACTAATATATATATATATATATATATAATTATGCTTCAGTATCACAAATAACTATTTTTAACTAGTGTCACTAGTATTTACACTATTGTATACAAATTTTTTTTTTCGAAGATATGTTATTGTCATTTCCTATAAAACGCTATTACAATGCAGTGTGTATATATATATATATATATATATATATATATATATATATATATATAGTAAATATCTAAAAATATTAATTTATATCAATGTTTCTTTGAATTTTCATCTATTTTATCTATATCGACTATTTACTATTAGTACTATTACAATATGCATTAGGTACTGCTAGTACTATTTACATCTTTTTAAAAAACATAGCATTTATTATCACTAATAATGTTTGGTTTAACATATATATATATATATATATATAGCAAAATAGTATCGGATTTGAAGATGTACAAATATTGTCGTTCTTTTGACTGGTCACCCTTTGGAAGAAATGAAAGGTTACGTCGTGGCCGGTGTTGTAACACCGGCCACGACGTAACCTTTCATTTACCGCTTCCCGTCGATCAGCGAAGTTAAAGGTTGAGTGTAGTTGGATGGGGGACCGTCCTCCGCGTTCAGATTTTGCGGCGACCCATGGTTCGGATCCCGCGTAGAAGCGTAGGTCCCCTCCGTCATATGACCGTAGATGTTACTGAGGTTTTAAACAACCCCAACATTACATTTGGAAGAAAGGGAACGTGGTCCCTGAGTAGACCATTCATAATCTCTAAATCAGCGTTTTGAATTCACATTACTGATAAATGTACTGTACAAGCACTTCCTCCGTAGGCGGAGACTTCTGTCAAAGTGACAAACATTTTCAAACTTCATTCTGTTACTATTCCGTAAGGGGGTATATATATATATATACAGTATATACACACAATAATTTAACTGTCCCTTATTTACATGTCTTAAAAATCTGAATTTACAGTAAAATCTTGAAAATATGCTACTCCATACAGGATTTTATATATATATATATATATATATATATCCAAATTATACAGTGTGTTGGTTATAAAAGTCGAGCTGTGCACTGGGTCATACTTTATGCCTGACGGCTCATTTTAATGCGGACTTTTGCAGTGAACTGAACGTCTGAATTATAAAAACAAAAGCATGACTGTTTCGATGTTAAACTTATTAGAAACAGGTTATATTTAAAAAATTTAAGTTTCGCCTTTCGAGTGTTACACAGGACGTTTCACCACAATTTGGTGTTTAGTGAATATTCACAATAAGGTCTGAATCAGAATTTTTAATAAAAAGGAAGAAGGATCATTCGACCCCTTTTCCCTACCGGAACAAAGTTTTGAATAGTACCAACAGTGAATGCGGAAGAGTGTAGCTCACCTTTGTACTTACGAGAGGAAGCTGACTTCATTTCAGCAAGACAGTGCCACGATCCACACACTGACAGCCAGTGTAAATGATGGGGCAATATTGTTGGCCACTGACTCATTACCAAAGATGTGTCGCCTTCCTCTTCGATCCCAGACGTATCGTTGACCCACTTTCTTTCTTTCGATAAGTCTCCTCAGCGGGAGAGTTTACTCAACCCGAAGAACCCCAATACGTATCGCCAGGTACATCATAAGAGACTCTAAACGTGCGTCGACGCGTTCACCTTCGTATACGAGGGTGTTGCGCACAGAGCTGGGCAATTGCGGCATATTTTGCGGTACTGCGGTACTGCGGTACTACCGCAAACCGGTACCGCATAACGCAAAGGATCGCTGAAAATACCGCAGTACCGCTACCGCATTCAAATTTCCGCGTACCGGTTTGGTACCGGTTTGGTAGTTTGGTAGTACCGCAGTACCGCAAAATATGCCGCAATTGCCCAGCTCTGGTTGCGCACTTCCAGCATGACGCAAGCCAAAATATTCAACACCTTTTTGCCACCCGTAACTTCTAAATTCTTAAAATTACTCTTTATCTCTCGTGGGAAGTGAATCGCACGCTACTCCGTCTTCTACCGCGTTTCCCCAATTTTGAACTTGTCATGATTATTTGCCAAAATGAGATCTCGCAAAATACAATAAATATCCTGCGTTACACTCGACCGACGAAACTCCAATCTTTAAAATAAAGCTTTGAACGAATTGCTGCTAGTGCACCAAACATTAAAAAAATATACATTTTTAAATGTTGAGTGATTTTTGACGTACATAAATTTTGAGATCCTCTACAGTCTACATAATAGATCGGAACTAGGGAAAAAAGATAAATTAAACAATTTTAACGAAAAACAGGCGGGGGTAGGGGGTTTGGGGAGGGTGGAGAGGGAGTTTTTATGCCCAACACGCCTTAGCTTAAAGTGAAGTAACTTTTAGTTAAAAATTTAGTGAAGTTTTTCGTGCCGTGAGGTAAAAACGAAATATTAATTAATATTTAAAAGCCGATTCATAATTGCATATCAATATTCTATTATTGGTTACATTATTAACATAAGGGTGCTTTCCTGTTAACGGGAATACCCAACCGCCCGCCATCTGGACTCGTATCTCGCGGAATTCGTGTGGCGACAACGTACCGAAAGCAGCGACGTTTTTCTGCGATTTTAGATGACAGAGACATTTTGGCCCCCTACTAACTGATTATCGCTTACATATTAACTAATTCCATTTAAATGATTAATAAATTCGGTACTTACGTATTATCGGGACGACCAAACTGTTTATGATGTATTTTTGCTCCCCTCATTTTCGTTTTAAACTAACGAAAATATCACAACTTAACCTAACTAATTATCAAAGGCGTACAGTTGACCTAACCGGGCATTCAATTAACCTAACTGGGCATTCAGTTGACCTAACCGGGCATTTTCCGTTATACTGTATTAACCTGTTAGGTTAATTCAATGCCCGGTTAGGTCAACTGTACGCCTTTGATAATTGGTTAGGTTAAGTTGTGATATTTTCGTTAGTTTAAATGAAAATGACGAGAGCAAAAATACATAATAACAAACAGTTTGGTGGCGGGCGGTTGGGTATTCCCGTTAACAGGAAAGGGACCTTTTCCAGTTTGTGTACCGTTTTTCATATAATTTATTTTTGAGAATATTTTTGTTAAAACTAACGAAAATATCACGACTTAACCTAACTAATTATCAAGGGCGTACAGTTGATCTATTATTAATTATAACATTGTTTGTTTCTGGAATAGTATTTACTATTTACTAATAGATCAACTGTACGCTCTTGATAATTGGTTAGGTTAAGTCGTGATATTTTCGTTAGTTTTAACAAAAATATTCTCAGAAATAAATTATATGAAAAACGGTACACAAACTGGAAAAGGTCCCAGGAAAGCACCAACATAAGTATCAATTTATTGCTAAAATTAACCAACAATTATAAATTCATTTTTAATTTGTTAGAGAACTACATTTCTTCCAGATAGTGTACAGAATATTTTCTTTATATATACAAGCATCAACCAAGAAAAATATAATGGTTTTCTATGTATTTTACACACACATATTATACAGGGTGGCGCAAAAGTCGCGCATAATAGGAATTTTCAGTGCTAACTATGACAATGTATATTATTTTTCTTTCTTTTAGGTAGGGGATGGCTGCAAAATTGACAATACACGAGAGGGTGAGTTTGGTTTTAATGTATGGAATAGCAGGTACAACAAATCGATGAATTTGTACAGTATTTAAATTCTGTACCGATTCATCGATTTGTATTACCTGGTATTCCATACACTAAAAACAAGCTCACCCTCTCGCCTATTGTTAATTTCGCAGCCATTCCCTACCTAAAAGAAAAATAAATAATATAGTCAACACTGAAAATTCCTATGATGCGCGACTTTTGCGCCACCCTGTGTATATATATATATATATATATATGTGTGTGTGTGTGTGTGTGTGTGTGTAAAAGTAATACAGAATATGACTAAACTGAATGCAAATTATATTTACTTGATCTGGCTCCGACTACAAGCGATTCAAATGCCTTTAAAAACAATGCAATAGTTTCATCAAGTGTTATCGAACCTTGACCTTATGTAGTGTCTTTTTACCAGTTTGCTTATAAGGGTCTCGGCCTTCTTGATGACCTTGGCATTGGACGAATGAAACTGCACAGTGCCAAAGGTCATTCATTGCTCGATTCCTAAAATATATTTGTAATAATAACTTCAACGAGCTTTGTTTTACATTGTTTACATCTAAAGGTATCTTCTCCTTTAGGGTCCCTGTCCCCCCCCCCCCTCGCTTTTAAAGGTATATAGATTCTTTTGTTAGCTTCACTATTGATTATTCATATCTCCAAATTTATTAGTAAAAACGCAACTCTTCAAACTTTAACCAACAAGAAATAGCATATATATATATATATATATATATATATATATATATATATATATATACACACACTCGTAAAAAGCAACAATTACATTGGTTATGAAAAAAGTCAAGTGTACAGAATTTGCGAATAAGCAATGTGCACGTCTGACCCAAAAATACTAAAGTGATGTATTCAAAATAAGGACTGGGAAGTTATTTTACACAGCTATGAAATTATACATGAACATGAACATAAAATTAACATAAATATTAATTATAACCCTAGGTAATATATCTATATAATGATAATGATTAATAATAATATAGCGACATTTTCAAACTACTGCTTCATCAAATCCGGCAGATGAAGGACACTCGTGCACGATCGGTTCCAAGCCGAATCTGCATTTGAACACTGGTTCGAAAACCAATTAATGAACCAGGTAAATAAGTATCCAAGTAGCGCAGGTGTGAAATATCCCTACACAATATTTTACAGCATTTACGTTATGATTTGGGCGCCCGGTAGCTCGGTCAGACTACAGTATTTATATTTAGTTAGGCCACACTCGTACAAGATTTCGTACAATTTTGTGAAATCTCTGAAAAGCCAGCGAGATCATATGT
This sequence comes from Bathynomus jamesi, assembly GCA_023014485.1. Lineage (NCBI taxonomy): Eukaryota > Metazoa > Arthropoda > Malacostraca > Isopoda > Cirolanidae > Bathynomus > Bathynomus jamesi. The sequence continues at coordinate 382,877 of JAJOZX010003319.1, read as the reverse complement.
TTACAAAAATACCACAGCCATCAAAATTCTGAGCTTCACATCCAAAGCCAGCGAGTCCAAATTTGTGAAGCTGCCCTCAAAATCTAAGTGGCTCGTGAGCTTAAAGTAAATGTTATTCTCACTTGCTCAAAAATTTCTGTTCAAAATTGTTTGTATGAAATGCGAGCGTGAACCAGCCAGATATAGGTAAACAACTTTGGCTCAGTGGTTACGTTGGCGGACTCTGAGCGGTAAGGATCTGGTTCGCTCCCACCTGCTGGCTCCTGGGTTGGGTTGTGTTGTGTTGGCTGCTTACCTTCTCATTGCTCGGGATAAAGATAACCTTTGGGGCGCACTCACCCCTACATCATGGAGGAATTGAGCTTCCTCGCTGATTT